>WOXC01010726.1:600000-936720 GCA_011680675.1 Gymnobelideus leadbeateri
ACTGATGACTGAATAGTCATTGATTTGTAACTTAGTGTGCCCCATGGGTGGAAGACTTTGACCTTTTTTTTTTTTACTTTATGATTGTATTATTGAGTTACTAAGTGATTGATTGACTAAATGATTGTACTTCATTGAAAATTATTGTGACCATTTTGGTGAAAACTATGTGGCCATTTTAGTGATGTCATAGTGAATGGTGTATTTTGATTTTCTGTGATAAGTTGTTAACATTGTCAATGCTGTACCTTGATTTTCTGTGAATGTTTTGCTTTGATTTGTTATTGAATAGAGTGTCTACTATGCTATGTAATCAGAATCTTAAAAGCTGTTCACAGAAGCAGTCCTTTGGAAAACTGCTTGTGCTTGGATTTACAGTTGCTCAGAAGGTGCTTTTATTCCCCGTATATTTACTCTCCTTTATATTTTTGAAGTTGCTAAATGTTTGCCTTCCACATACTTGGAGTGTATTTTATAGCTTACAATTTTTTCTGTCACTTGGAAGACTCATAATGCTATTTCTTCCATAAAATTAAAATTTTGTTAAGTAATTACAAATATAATTGTATTTATGCAAATGTGTATATTTTCATTTGTTTATTTGTTTAAAACTTAAGCAGACCACCATATCCAAATAGAATTCATTACCCTCAAACCCACTCCTGTTCTCAACTTGATTATTTCCTCATTTCACCACCATCTTTACTGGCTGTCTGGTTCACAAATTATGTTATCCTCAACTCTTCACTCTGTCACCCCATTAATCTACCTAAACAGTAGTCAAATCTTTCCATTTCCACTTCCATGAAATTCCTCATGTACACATCTTTCTGTTTACACAGCCACCACCTTAGTTCAAGCCTTAATCAATTTTGCTTGTTACTACTGTAGTGATCTCTTAATCTCCTTGCCTCAAATTTTCCCCACTCTAATCTAACATACACAAAACTGCCAAAATGTTTTTTCCTTAATCACAGATCTGGCCATGTCATTACCCTATTCATCAAACTCTAGTGGTTTCCTTTTAGTTTATATTCTATGAGAAATACACAAACTCTTTTTGTCTTTTAAAGTCCATCACAACCTGACTCCACCTTACTTTCCAGCCTCATATATTACACCTCTTCCCATACATGTCACTTCAATCAAACTGGTTGTCTTACTACATCTTACATGTCACACCAACTCCTACTTTCACAAGACTTTGTATTTATCTGTTTCTCATGCCTGGAATGTTCTCTTTTCTCATCTCTACATTATGGAGTATCTTACACCTTCAAGACTCAGGATAAGTATAGCCTTTATATAAATCCTTGTCCACACAACTGTTAGCAGTTGCTTAAAGAGAGAAATCATGTCCCTCCAAGTTTTTTTTTTCCTCCAAGTTAAAGGTAACCACCCCTACAAAGAGATTTTTGAGAAGATACACATTTCTTTCAGTCTGATTCCATAAGATTACTGCCTCATATATAGTATGCTGCTTGGATACCATAGATTGGGTAAACACACTTAGGTTATTGTTTGATCCTATGTAATAGTCATTCATTCTCTCTGATGGCAAAGTGTATACAGTAAAGTGTATACAGTTAGATCAATGCATATTAAGAGCAGCTAGGTCAAATAGTAACAGAGGCTATATTTTATACTCTGTTTACTAAGGTATGAAACAGTCTGTCAGTTTCAGGTCACTGTGGTATCAATTAGTCATAGTGTTATTGATGCTTTAAGGACACCTGGAGAGGTGGACTCATAGCTACAGAGAAGTAGTGATAGAATCTAATATAATCTTTAAAATCCTGAGTGTGTTTGGTCTTCATTCTTTTCAGGTGTGATTGGATTATTAGTTGCTTCCCCATCAAGAGAACAGTCTGGTTAATAAGTAGCCTTTGTTGATGGGAAATAGCTTTGTATTCAGTTGACAATTTTTACCTATATATCTTAGACAACAAACATTTAGCCAGCTCTACAATTTCATCATAGTCTATGGGAATATTTGAAATTAAATTTCAATTTTAAATGTGATCTGTTCCTTCCTTTCCCTCAGATTGACTCTTGCCTAAACCTTATTTAATTAGTATTTTTAATATCTTAATTTACCAGTGGCAATTGTAGTCCCTTCATCTACTGGTCCTTAAATAAAGTCAAATCATATTCCTCAAACTGAGGTAGCATCCATCACATTTATTTACTGGAGTAGAGTCAAACAAAAGAAAGGTATGATAAAACAGACAGTGGGTGGTGTCCTTTTGAGAACTGGAAAGAAATTAAGAGGCCATTTAGGGCAACTACCTCGTTTTAAAGGCAAGGAAACTGAGATCCAGAGAAGTTGGAGTTGCCAAAGTTCACATAGCTAGTAAGTGACAGAAATAGAATTTGAACTGGACCTTTGTCACTTCAAAAGTATGGGAGAAATGAAGACAAGGTAACAATTTAAGCTTCCATAGAGGGTTATTACTATATTCATGGGACTAGAGGGCACATAAGTTAGTCAAGGGTACAAGTTACACATAAGTAAAACAATATAAAAATTGTATAAAATGTCATTTTATGCATTAAATGAGTTTTTAAAATAGTGAGTACTTACGAAGATAGTTGATGGCTTTTCATGGATCATAGGATCATATATTAAAGCTAGGAGGGACATGGGAGGCTCTCTGGTCCAATTCCCTCATTCTGAAAAATAAGGAAATTGACACACAGAAATAGTGAGTTGCCTTGCCCAAATCCATACAGGCAATAAGTGGAAAAATTAGGATGTGAACTCCAATCCCCTAACTCCACATCCACATTCTTTCTATTGACTCATACTTTTCACAGAGTGAATATCATTAAGTGAATTTATGGATGGATGAAGAGTTGCATTAGAAGAGTCTTCCATTTCTATGATTCTAGGATTACATAGGCAGTAAGTGGTAGAGGAGACCATATTAGAAAAAGTCATTGTGGTCTAAAAAAAAAGAAAAGGAGGAAAGACTTTGTGGAGGAGGAGAAAAATTGAAGGATGTATGGTATGAGTACAATCAGATTCCATTTAGCAAATATTTCTAAATTTGCAACTATATGTAAGGCACAAGAGTTACATGGATAGATAGATAGGTAGGTAGAGGAAATATTCCTTGCCCAGAAAGAGCTCAACACCTGTGTAGCGAAGAATTTATTGTTGTTGATGTTACTGAGAAATGATCAGATCTCCCATTTTAAAAAAGAGTATGTGTGTGTGTGCATGTGTGTGTGTGTGTACATATATGCACATTTGGGTGGAGTACATGAATATGGGAGGTGTGGGAGTGTTAAAGAGCAAAGCAAGTGGAAAATAGTTGAGAATATATTGAGTGGCTCTATGAAATTGTCCACTTTTAAGTTAACTAGTCACTTTTGTTGTTGTTGAGTTGTTTTCAGTCATGTCCAACTCTTCATGACCCTGTTTGGGGTTTTCTTGGTAAAGATACTGAAATGGTTTGCCATTTCTTTCTCCAGTTCATTTTACAATGAGGAACTGAGGCAAACATAGTTAAGTGACTTGCTTGGGATCACCCACCTAGTAAGTGTCTGGAGTTAGATTTGAACTCAGGAAGATGAGTCTTCCTGACTTCAGTCCTACCACTCTATCCACTGTGCTGCCTTGCTGCCACAGGGGCAGGAATGTAACAAAAGTGATTTCACTTAACACACAATGCCAAAAATCCCACTGTCCCTAGAATGAGAAGATAGTGCTACATTCTCTAATTCTCTTTCTCTGTAATTACAAAATTAGTAGTAAACAATACACACGTTATCTTGGACTTTCTGAAGTAGGATATAAACCTTGTAAAGGAACATTTGTATTGGGAAAGGCTTTTTTTTTTAATTGTCTTAGTCTTAAAGTATTCAGCAAGGATTTTCAAGAGAAATCTTTAAAAGAAGGTCTGGATATTTGTGCTGCAATTTTTATGTAAGCTGAAGTGGAGTCTAGCAAATTTCCCCTTGTAGTTGAGAAAGCATAGTCAATGCTTTTCTAGAACAAAGATAAATGTTAAGACAGGCATGCAGAGCCTTTTTATAATCATGGATATAACCTGACAACATTTTCTCACAGGTAAGAATAGACTTTTTATTTCATATAATGCTACTTCAATTCTTGTAGGATCACCCTCGAACAGTTGGAAAAAGTGGTCAGGTATGTACAAAATATTTATAATAGCTCTTTCTGTGGTATTAAAGAACTCGAAACTAGGGGGAATTAGGGAATGACTGAACAAATTATGATATATGAATGTAATGGAATATTATTTTTCTATGAAAATGATATAATAGCTTCAGAGAAACATGGGAAGACTTGTGCAAAGTAAAGTGAGCAGAAGCTGGAGAACAATTTATACAATTACAACATTATAAAGGGGGGTGGTACTATGAAAGACTCTGATCAATATAATGACCAACCATGATTCCAGAGGATTCATAACCAAACCTACTACATACCCACTGACAAAGAGGTGATGAACTTAGGGAGCTGATTCAGAAATGTGGGAAATATTTTGAATATTGAAAATTAGGCATTTTCTTTGGCTGGACTATATATTTGTTATAAAGTTTCTTGGTTGTTTTTCTAAAGGGAGGAATAGGTGGGAGAGAACAATAGAGTTTTGTTTGTTGAGAAAAGAAAATTTTATCTTTTTCTTATGAAGGTATGTTGAAATGAGAAAACACTAGTAACTGGAGGGACTAAGGAAATTTATAATGTTTGCATGTGTTTTTAAGGATGTTGCATATTTATTTTAACAAAATAATGACAATAAATATTTGTTTAAAAATACCTGGGTTTGAACTCATTCTCTGACACTGACTGACAATAGGTAAGTTATATAACCTCTATGTGCCCCAATTTTCCCACGTGTAAAATGAGAAGGTTGAATTATATGACCTCTAAAATTCCTTCCAGCTCTAAAATTAGTGATCCAATGAAACCTAGATATTTTCTTCTGATTCTGAAGAGCCAATATGATATCTCAAATATGCAATAAAAATTCTAAAAGAAAAACTCACACAACTGTATATTCATTTTTTTTTGGCTTTTTTTGGGGGGGGGGGAAGGGCAATTGTGGTTAAGTGATTTGCCCAGGGTCACATGGCTAGTTTTTGTGTTAAGTGTCTGAGGCCAAATTTGAGCTCAGGTCCTCCTGACTCCAGGGCTGGTGCTCTATTCACTGCACCACCTAGCCGCCCCCAGTATAGTCATTTTAAAATATCAATTAATGGGGGAAGCTAGGTGGCACAGTGAATAGAGTGTCAGCCCTGGAGTCAGAAGGAACTGAGTTCAGATCCGGCCTCAGACACTTAACGCACACACAAACAAAAACCTACCGTGTGACCTTGGGCAAGTTACTTAACCCCAATTGCCCTCCAAAAAGCAAAAAAAAAAAAAAATCAATTAATGATCATGCTAATTACTAGACACTATAGTGATATTTCTAGGTGTAAAGCAAACTGATGCCCAAGATATAGTGAAAGCTGGATTAATTTATCTGCTTGATGTGGTCAATTAGTGGACAGGAAGAATTAAAATATAAGTTGCCTAATTTCAGTTTATGACATTATTTCAAAATACTGTGCTAAGTAAAAAGATCTACCCTCAAGTATCTTAAAAGCTAAACAGTGGAGATTAGACATGCAAGAAAATGATAATAATATAAGGAAGGATATGAGAAGAACAAAGAGATGACCAAAAAGTGTTCTATGAAATTCAGAAATGAGAATTATTTTCCAGCTAAGGTAGAAAGGGGAGGTAACATGGAATAGTTGAAAGAGCATAGTACTTGGAGGGCTAAAGCTAGCCATAGGTCCTGAGTTCAAATCTCAAGACTACCACCTGTGTGAATTTAGGCAAGTCACATTTCTGGATTTCAGTTTTCCAAAGTGCAAAATGAGGGGGTGGGGCTAAATGCGGGCTCTTAGGTTCCTTCCAACTCTAGAGCTATAATCTTAAGACTTTAGGAGCAAGTAGTCTTGAAATTTGATACTGAAGGAATGGAGGAACTTTAATAGCCAGTGATTGCCAGAGCTGGGTTAAGGAAAAATGACCATTCTGTTACATTAAAGCATGAAGGAAAATATAAAAACCAATAGAAGTTTGGATAAGAAAAGGCAGAGAATGAAGAATACAATTTTGAGTATGTGGGGGAGCATAATGTGAGACAATGTTGGAAAAGTAAATTGGAGCCACATTTGGAAGCTCAGGATACAAAGGGAAATTATATGACAGGAGAGTGAATTAGAAAGATCAATTTAGCTGTAGTGCATTAGTTAAATTAAAAAATGAACATAGAGGCAAGAAGACCAATTAGAAGATGTAAAATAGTTCAGATGATAGATAATGAGGATGTGAACTAGTGATATTACAGTGGGAATAGAAAGGACATGTGTGTGAGAGATATTGTGGAGTAAAACTGACAGGATTAGCAAATAACTGGATGCTGGAGTGAGGCAGGAGAAAAAGACAAACCTAACAGCTGTAACCAAGTCCTTGTCCTCAGGGCGTAAAAACTTAAAGGACACTGATAACACTTGAATTTCTGTAATAAATAGAAACAACTGATCTTAATGTCTAATTATGTCTAACAAGAATAATTAGTTAAAATAAGAAGTTATCATAAACTCTACTTCCTGTCCTTTTAGTTTACCATAGCACCAACACATAAGATAAATTCATTCTTGATCAATCCTGTTCTTCTTTCTCCTACTTCTAGCAGCAGCCTAACAATTTTGTGCTATTTTTGGTAGTCAGTCTTCTCCACTAGGGCAATACCCTACAGGGTTTTTCCACCTTGTTTTCTAAGATTTGCATTTTTTTATGTCTCTTCCACCCCCCACCAATCAAACTGGTCTTTAAAAAGTTGTACATTGTTGTATAGTTAATACATTGGAGTGCCACCAAGAGAAATAAATAAGTTAGAGGGCAGGATAGATTTGAGGTAGTGGCAATACCATTAATTCTGTTTTGAAATAAGGCACCAGCTTACAAGGTTTTGTGCTTTGTTTTATTTTGTTTTGTTTACCACAAATTTCCCCCCCATCCATACAGCAAGATCTTTCAAAATTCTTTGGGAAATGGAATAACAGAAATGACCCTATTTAATGACTCCCTTTTAATAAGCATCAGACAAGACATTAAACAGGGAGGTATGTATTGGCAAAGGGGTGGTTTTCTTTGTATGTTTTTTTTGTTTGTTTGTTTGCTTTGGTTTTGTTCTATTTTCTTTCTCCCCACGTCTGGTGGAGGGGATCCAGTTCAAAGTCCACATCAAAAAAGAATCAATTTCCCTTGGATTGTGAGATCCTCTTTTTTTGTGTATGACAGTATGCTGATTATATCAAGGTTCGGGACACTGCAGCACCTTCTAGAATAGATTTGTAATCACTCAGTGGAGTTTAGCCTATCCGTGCACAGAAGAAAAACAGAATGAATGAATGAACAATGTATATTGCTCTTATTTCAACATGCTTTTGGATATTAATCCTTTAGAAGTGTACATAGGGTTTCCAAATCAATAATGATCTAATCCAGACAATCCAGATGCACAAGTTCAGACTAGAGTTGAAGAGAAAGAGGACAGCAATCTGTATTATTTTAAGGAAATTAAAAAGCTCTTTTATTTACCCAAATGTTCATGTGAAAGTAAAAATCCACCTTTTCTACACTAAAATTTTATAAGCGTTGCTTCATGGCAGCAAGAAATGAAATAACAACTCCTCCAAAGAACTAAAATGCAAGTATCACTAAGAAGACAAGCAAAAGGCACGTGGTAGTTTGAGTAAGAAGTACTTTTTTCTCTGAGAGTCTTCATTCTAACCCAAATCTGGAACCTGAGGTCCCTCAGAATGAATTCAACCAAGACACGAACCCAGTAAAAAATGAAACAAAGTTTTCCTATGTTTTGTGATAAATAAAAGATAATAAAAATTTTACTTGAAGAATAGAATTATTATAGGTTGGATTTTCTTTGCTTCTGAGAATGAAAAATATGGTTATAATATGGTTTTCTGTGGGTATGCTGTGAATCAATCTATTTCCTTAACTTGGTTTTCTAAGCCCAGATAGCTCAACTAAAATGTTAATCTTATGGAAATTGCTTTGCTCTGGTCTTTGAAATTGTTAATATAATCCATTCTCTCTCCTTTGTCCCTTTTTATTTTATATTTATTTGTGGGGGGGGTGGGGGGGAGAAAGGTTGAGTGATGAGATGAAGACTTACTTTGTATCCTAAGCATTTAGCATAGTGCCTGACACATAGATATCACTTAATAAATACTTGTTGACTGACAGCCTAGTCGTCATTGTGTAACCCCAGTCCCAAAGTCTATTGGTATCAGACTCTCTCCTCATTGGTGGCAATGAATACCTTACCCTATGTGAGGGGCAGGGTGAAATTGTTGAGAGTAGGAGGGCAGTCTTCTTCTGTCTTCTTTGAACTCCTCACCCATTGAATTGCTTCAATCACTTCTGGCTTCCAGATTTGAGGAAGAAGGTGGAAGAGGCCAACCCCACTTCATGTTGCTGAAGGAAAAGACTGGGAAGAAAGAGAGAGAAGCCAGCAGTCTCCACCATGGCCCTAACTCCACAATAGAGACTTCCCAGAGTTTCCTGTCAGGGGAGGTCTAGAACTCTCTCTCTCTTGGTTGAGCTGAGTTATTTAATCCCCAACGGGAGAGATTCTTCTTTCTGTATTGTCTGGAATAGAATCTCCTATGTATATCTCTTATTTCTGTTTTGGATGATTTGGATGAATGGGTTCCTTTGCTGTTTGCTTGTTTGCTATATGTGATCATTTTAGAACTGATGGGAAGGAATCAAGTCTTGGATATAAAGTTTGGAGTATCCCCTTTTCCCCAGGAATGACAAAGTGATCAGCAGACTGAAATAAAACATATCACGCAGACTAGTAATATGTAAGGGAGCAGATAGGTATGATTTTAGCCCGGTACACCTTCTCACTGAGGAAACCAGGGTAATCTCTGGCCCCAGTCTCCTGACAGGAATAAAATTCTCACTTGAAGAAGAGTAGGGGGATAAGAGGATATATATTTTGCCTCCCTTTAAACCACACAGAAATACTCCCATGCTACAGGTGGGGGAACAGCCCTCAGCACACTCGGGGCTTCACTACATGTGAGGCCTCTCATTACATTTTTTCTGTCATTTTCCAATATGTCATTTTCCAACTCATGGTCTAGGACCCTGGTTGTAAGTATTGAGTTTGACCTCGTAAGAAGCAACCAAAATAACATTTCTTTGGCTCATTTCACTCACATTGAGTGTTTCCTCTAAGAAATCTTGATTATGACTCATGTCTAGGTCTCTACAGATGTTTGTTAAAGGGTACCCAGCTGGTTTGCAAATACTCATATTAAGAAGGAATAATAAGTAAAGGTTAGCCTTTCTTTAACCCTGCAGAACATTTGCAAGGGATTAACAGGAGACCCTAAAATCAATGCAATTATTCTTCCTTTCTGATGCATCTCATCTTTCCCCCACCATCCTACAGGATCATCTAAATTTATAGTGTTAACCTGGGGTTTGGACTCCATAGTGAATAGAAATGTACCTGGAGTTGTTAGATAATTCCCCAATATTTGAACGAGTTCCACTTTTAACCCAGGGATGTATATAAGCAGCAGATATTATGGTACTGCATCAAGTGCATGGACACCCACTGAAAAATAAATGAACTTGAAGTTGATAAGAAGCAACATAATGGCAAATGGGTGAGACCCTTTGTCACCCCTGGGAGCCATAGATGGCCCAAGACTTAGCAAACTACCCTGGGGATCATAGAATAATAGATTTAGTGTTGACAGGAAACTTAGAAGTCCTCTAATCCTACCTCTTCATTTCATATGTCAGTAAACTAAGGTACTGAGAATTTAAGTGTCCAGGGTCACACAACTAGTAATATCCGGAGGTAGAAATTGAATGCATATCTTCCTGACTCCAAATCTAGTGCTCTATCCACTACACCTTCTACCTCTCTCTCTAACAACAAAATGACCTTGGGGTTGGTAACAAGACAATTTCCTTCCTAACAGACTCCTGCTGCCCAGATAACTCACAGCTGTAGTGATGGACAGTCAAGTCTTCCATTCCCCTATACGAAGGCTCCTTCCTTGGCAGATCCTGTATCTTCTAGGAACATCTATTTGGCTTCCTTATCAGCAAGTGCTAATAAGGAACTTCCCTTTCCATTTCTAGAAAGTTGAAGTCTGAGATCTTCATGTGTATAAGAGGCTATGGCTATTCAGCCATGTTTGACTCTCAATCACAAGGTACCTTTACAAAAATAGACCGTGTGCTAAAGTGCAAATAAATACTCACCTACCTTTTGATTGAATGGTTCCTATAAATGTGAGTAAAGTCATTCTAGGCATTGTGCAGGCGCACCTTAAACTGACAGAGGCCTTCTCTTCAGAATCTGGAGATTTCAGAGGTGTAGGCAGCTTTCCAGTCTCTAAGGACCCCTGGTTGTTGAAACCACATCTGCTATTACTCTTCTTTCCTTCTTTCCTTCTTTCCTTCCTTCCTTCCTTCCTTCCTTCCTTCCTTCCTTCCTTCCTTCCTTCCTTCCTTCCTTCCTTTCTTCATTTCCCATTCTCTTCCACTCAACCCCTTCCATGAGGCTCTGATTTGAAAAGCATTTCTAGGAACTTAGTTACCCTCCAGTCTAAGGCTTCTATGACCCTCTTACAGACTGTGGTGCTTTCTCACATACATTGATACTATTTTCACCATGAACCCAGTTCATGTTGGGATCACATGAACTATCTGTTCTCCTCTTCCCTGCCCTAAGAGGCCACTGCTCCCTGCAGGAGACTATATTTGGTGCTAGCCAAATTAGAGAGAAACCAAGTAGACATTTTTTAAATCCTCTAGCCACTTTGTTTTATGTGACTTAACCCACGTTATATGGCTCTGAGGGTCTACCTGCTATAGTTAAGACAAATATTTTAAATTTTAAGAGGATATACCAAGTCACTAATCTTCCTTTTCCATTACTTTCCCTTCAAGAGAGAATGTGGGGCTAGTCACAGGAGTGGGGTATCTAT
Organism: Gymnobelideus leadbeateri; assembly: GCA_011680675.1. Lineage (NCBI taxonomy): Eukaryota > Metazoa > Chordata > Mammalia > Diprotodontia > Petauridae > Gymnobelideus > Gymnobelideus leadbeateri. Next base: position 611,074 of record WOXC01010726.1, read on the forward strand.
GACCTTGAGTCCACATGTGGCATTCTAAGTCCTGGGGTGCAGTTTTTTGACTAACTCAAGTTTTACAGAACAAATCCTTTTATTAAGGAGATTTGTTTTCTGAAGTTTGGATTCAGTCAAAGGTTCACCCTTGAGGACCTAGAGGGACAAGTGTGTCCTTGAGTCTTCAAAGTATACAGACAGAACTTACAAGACAGAGAAACAAACAGATCAAGCAGACAGGCTTCCAAACTGTCCAATTGTTATATCAATACCAAATCACAGTTACCAGAGAGGGAAGCATCAACATCTGGGTTTTCAAAGCTGGGGGGCTCAATGGCTACCCAGAGTCTCATCTGGCCAAATCACACAACTCTTACCAAAGTGAGCCCCAAAGCAAAACTTCACATCAGGGTACATACAGCCTTTTCCAGGGTCAGAGAACTTCACAACCATTGTGACTCATTGCCCAAATCACAAAGTAACAAGGTGTTTTTTTCCTGAAAAGCAAGCCTCCCACCACAGTCTCCAATGAGACCACGTTCAGCCTATTAGGGGGCAGAGTTTATTTTCAAATCAGTGAAGGTCCTCAAATTCACTTAGGCCTATCAAGGGGCAAGGAAGATCTTCAAATTCCCTTACCATTACAGTTTCCAACCCCTGGTCAAATGGTTCCTAATGTATCTGTGCTAATGCATGTGTTTCCCCCATCCCTGGATAGCAAAACCAATTGTTAAGGATCTGATTTCTATCTTGAGGAAGGAAGGAAGGAAGGAAGGAAGGAAGGAAGGAAGGAAGGAAGGAAGGAAGGAAGGAAGGAAGGAAGGAAGGAAGGAAGGAAGGAAAAAGAAAGGAAAGACGTGGATGTGTGTGTGTCCACATATTTGTGTCTAATGGTAGCCATGGGTGGGGGGAGTGGAAAGGAGAAAAAAAAAGGAAAGTTACATGATAACTTTATCATATTTTTAAAAGGAATAGAAAGTTGTACATATTGGACTTGCAGTTTTACATGCAATCACCTTTTTTCTAAAAATTCTACTGTGTTATGGAAATTCTTGTTTTATTTCATAATTTAAAATAAATATTTTTAAAAGAAAGAAAAAAAGTTAAAGGGACAAATCTGTAATAAAGTTTCTCTTTTTGTAAATCTCACAGAAAAATGTGTCTCCTGACTCCCAACATTCCAAAACAAACAATTCATTCCCCTTAAATCCACACAGTCCAAACCAATCAATCCATGTCCAGTCTATGCCACTTAAGGAGATGCCTTTAAATTCCATTAATATGCCTGCACTCTCCATGAGAAGATTCAAAGTCCAAAATCAAGATTCACCTCACTGTAACCTCAGCAATTTGTTAGGGCATTTTCCTGATAAACCTCTAAGACCAATACACTGCCAAAAACTTTGCCAATGTGAACTGAACAATACACCTAGTCTGATGCTACTTAAGTCACCTTATTCATCTTCCCTGAACCTGGAGACAGCTATTCTAAATTCACTCTTCGTAGTCACAAGGATATTTCAGAATTTCTGAACCAAGGAGGCAATGCACACTACAATTAGAACTGCTTCCATGAAATTACCTACTTTGACCCTAGACTACAAGAAGCTATTAAGTGAGGAAGATTATGACAGAAAATTTTCTGTCAAAATTTCCTGAGGCTGCTCACATCCTCTGGTAACAACAGAAAGGCAGCACAAAGAGTACAAGATAAATTGGTCTTCAGAATGATTTTGCTTTCCTGAAACCCATTTGAAGATTGCTGAGACTGTCACAAATCTGGGGGGGGGAAAAGAGTGTAGGGATGGATAAGTTTTGCAAAAGTAAAATGTTAATGAAGTAGAACAGGGCAAGATGTAGGGAAGAAGATAATCTACCGTGTATGGTGGGTAGATGTACAGGAATTGATGAAGTGGCAGTTTGGTACTGGGGTCAGAATACTGACTTGGGAGGTCAGAGGGTAAGGGTTCATACCACAGCTCTGCTGTTCCCTACCTGTGTGGCTTTGGGGAAGGCACCTAAACCCCCTGGGCCACAGTTTCCTTATCTATAAAAGATCCCTACCAGTTCTAAGAAGCTAGTCCTATGATGAAAATAGTGCATTATGAGAGTAGAAAAGGAATATTTTAATAACAATAGTGAGCACATATATAGTGCCTACGATGTGCCAGGCACTTGGAAAAATATATGTTTCATTTCATTTCATCTTCACCACAACCCTGTGAGGTAAGTGCTATTATCATACTCATTTTACAGTTGAAGAAACTGAGGCAGACAGTTTAAGTGACTTACCCAGGGCCACACAATAAGTATGTTTCTGAGGCTACATTCAAACTCAGGTCACCCTGACTCTAGGCCTGATGCTCTATCTATTCTAGAACCAGCTGCCTCTTGAACACTTACGCAAAGGGGAGTTTACAAAATGAAAAGTTATGTCATATTTCTTTTGCTTACAGGATAGTTTCCATAGTTTTCCATCATGCACTACTAGATATCAGAATTGCCTAATCAAAGGACCTATGTTTAAATCCTGTCTCTGATCTTTTGTGTATTTGTAACCTGGATTAAGGTCACTACTAACCTTTCTGGGACTCATTTTCCTCATCTGTAAAATTAAGGAATTGCTCAAGATGGTCCCTTAGGTCCCCTCTAGTTCCAGATCCATGATCCTATGTTTATTGCAGTAGTTCAATAGCTCGAATCATTTCCAAATCTTCATGACCCTATTTGGGGTTTTCATGGGAAAGATATTAGAATTATTTGCCATTTCCTTCTCCTGCTTATTTTACAGATGAAGAAACTAAGGCAAACAGTGTTAAGTGACTTGCCCAAGGTCACACAGCTAGTAAGTGCCTGAGGCCAGATTTGAATTCAATAAGATGACTCTTCCTGCCTCCAGGCCTGGCACTCTGACCACTGCACTCCCTAGTTGTATCTCAGTACCAGGGTCACACAACTAATAAGTTTCTGAGGATAAGAGTCTGAGATAGCTGCCCCTTTCTGACCTTAAACAACTCATTTCATTTCTTTGGACCTCAGTTTCCTCATCTGAAAGGGGGCTGAATAGTATGAGTTTACCAAGATCCCTTCCAAGATCTAAAACCTTGATCCTTGATCTACCATACCAGAAGATGGATATGAAAGAAGGCATTCCCCAAAGCTGTCTCCACAGCCCTACCTCATCATTTTGACTAATACATGAATAAAGAACTTAACAGAGTGTCTTATATGTAGAATACTCAAGAACATCAAAGCTACAGCTGCTGAATACAGATTGTCACTCAAGATAACTCGGGGTCCAAATTTCCCAAAATTAAGTTATACATTGTCTCCATAACGTGTGCATGATTTGTTTAAAAATATATATCTTTAATTCTTCATTTAACTTAACCTGTACAGACAGACTAAAATTTGTGTGTGTGTGTGGGGGGGGTTTCCTCCAAAGGAAAGATAAAGACAGTTTTCCAAAGTTCACAGGTATGAATCTTTGCCTATATCATCATCAGATGAAAAGAGAAAAATTGTTTTCATATAGCTGAAATGTAGTATTATTTATAAAACCATTTGAATGATTGACTAACTTTGTAAAAAAAAAAAACTATTCATTCACGTATTTGGACAATAGACCATTCCTTTCTATTGCTGCTATTTCTGACGCAATTTTTAATTTCTAATTGATATTTGGTTTGGCATTAGCCATACCAACCTAAGGAAGGTATATCCCCATGCTTTTAGTCAAGTAATAAATGAGCTACCTACAAAATAACATTTACATTCAGTAAAGGAGATTTGCCATTTTATATTACTCCTCTTGAAAAACAAGGAAGTATTTTAAAATGTGTATAGTTTAGTTTAAGTCCCAGTTTTCTTCAGTGGCATGTGCATATATTGGTGTTATTTCTTCAGTTGAATAAATTATTTAGATCCTAACAAGAATTCTCTAAAACATGGCAAGATTTCAGAGTTTTCCCTTTACTAATGATCTCTGGAACTCACAGAGCATTTTCTTGTTATAGTTTCCTAGCTGTTATGTGAACTTTCTGATATTTAGACACACTTCAATGACTTCAGTGAGGAATTGTAGTGAAACACCACTGCTTTCTTATATGTTCCTTGTAAATATGGTAACATTTCCATATATATGTGTATGTGTGTGTGTGTGTGTCTGCGTGTGTGTGTGTCTGTGTCTGTGTGTGTGCGTATAAGTATATATGTGTGTATATATACATATATATACTCACATTTATATATATATTTATATATTAAATTTTCTAAAGATGTTTTTCTTCCCACTATATATGGTCAAGAAAAATACAGTAATAAAATCTCTCAAAAATATCCAACATCTTCTGAAGAAGGAGGTAATAATGTTCCATGCTATAGTCCAGCAAGGGGAAGGAGACAAGTTTTCTTCAATCCTATTTCCTTCATTGCTATTGACTCATGCAATTCTAGGAAATTCTGATTTTCTGAATGACTCAATTATTTGCTTTAGAAAACACAATCCTACTACTAGACAAATGCATAGGACTTAAATCTGGTATTATTTCACATATTCAGACCTGGGAATTTAACAGATAACTACCTAGTTCTTAGTAAAAGTGCTTAGAAAATGGGAGAAATCTCATATTGAAAGGGCCTTCCCTCCTTCTTCCCTTCCTTCTTTCCTTCCTCCCTTTTTTAAATGAAGAAAATAGTTATATTGTTCCTAATGTGGAGTTCTGGGAGTTCCCCAGAACAATATCTGGGGAAAAATCAATTGCATCACCTGAAGAGTTGATATAGTCTTTAACTCATACATAACAGATGACTAATCAAAGCTAAGATCTGAAAACAACAATAAGTTTCCTGTCTCAATCTTACTAAGTGTCTGACTTCAAACACCAGTCTCAAGCAAATATTTCAACTAATCCCCTTTCTATTTGGTGTTCCCATTTGCATTTTGGCAAATTTTCCATTAGTACAAAAGGCTTGCTAATTCCCTTCCCTACCAGAACATGCACAGGCAGGGTAGAGGGTAGGGGAATGACTTTGTGTCTTGAAGCAGGAATGGAAGACATTATGATAGTATTTACAATACTTGAATAAAGCCAGAGACATTGATGTGTTTGACACACTGGTAGTGGACTAACTATGGAAAGCCATTAAGGAAATCATTTTTTTTTCGTCAGAAATAGTCAAGGTCAAAGAGTGACTTTAGAATATATTTTACTAAACCAGAAAAAGAAAGTGGACTCTTTCTCTCTAATCTTTGCTTTATGCTTACATGAACAAATCCATTAGTTTTCATTTGTTTAAGAAAGAAAGAAAGAAAGAAAGAAAGAAAGAAAGAAAGAAAGAAGGAAGGAAGGAAGGAAGGAAGGAAAGAGAGAGAGAAAGAAAGAAAAAGAAAGAAAGGAAGAAAGAAAGAAAGAAAGAAAGAAAGAAAGAAAGAAAGAAAGAAAGAAAGAAAGAAAGAAAGAAAGGAAGGAAGGAAGGAAGGAAGGAAGGAAGGAAGGAAGGAAGGAAGGAAGGAAGGAAGGAAGGAAGGAAGGAAGAAAGAAGCCTTGAATCTTTTCATTCTTTCTGGATGGCCACAGTTATAGCATCTTAAAGTTGTAAAGAGACATCCTCAAATAAAGTTGATTCCAACATGAGTAGTCCCTGCTTCAAGAGTATTGACAATTTGTCACTAGAATATGTGTGTTTCCCAGAGCAGCTTGTGGTACGAACAGTCTCTCTCTCTCCAGTTCTGGGCAGGTTACTAGGGAATACAGATCAGCCTCAGCTGTGAGTCCGCCAGGTGGCTGCTTTTACTCTATTAAGGAAACTGATGAATGAGACCTGCCTCACATCAGAAAGGATTGGCTTGTTCAGCGCTGTAAAAGCTAAGGTACAGAGGGCCAGTGGATTTGTTCCCATTGAATGTTTACCTGAATTATTGATAGCTATGTGAGATACAAAACAGCTGGTGATTCTGGGTTGTGATACTTTTTTTTTCCTTTTAGTTACAAGAGCTGCACAATAAATTTAAAGTTGGATAGAGGGTTTCTTTCATCTTTCATACTTGTGGCAGGTGCCTCTTTGGCAGAACTGACCTTGGGTCACTTAAAATCAATTGCTAATAAATCTGTGTAATGCTCCATTCAAACATCCAGAGACTAAGTAGCATTTTAGAAATTATGTTCCCTTTGGCTTTGCTTTGGCTTGGTTCTGTGCACTTCTTTCATTTTCTATTTCAGTTTTATAAGTTTGCTAGATTAAAAAAAGGCCTGGGATGCAAACATATTAACCATCAAAGGAATAAAAACAGGTCATCTGTATATTAACCACAGCCATCATGCTTTCACCTAATGGCAGAAGAAGTGTTTTGACTCATCAAATTTATATGGAAGGGGAGTACAGGGCTTGCTTTGTAAAGTAGCTGAGTGTGGTGTTTAAATGGGGGTAAAATAGAGAGCATCAGCTGGCCTGAGGAAAAGCAATGCTTGGACCACCCAGATACAAAGTTGGCTCTGAGCACAGGAAGAGTGGGTGACTTCCTACAGGGTGTGACCTGAAGGGAATTTAAAATCCCCACTGCCCCCATAAATTGTCTCCTCTTCTTCCTCAAGCTTACCCTGATGCCTAAAATTCTGACTCCCAGAATCACTCCTTTGATTTAAGTCTAATTTAATTCAAATTTAGTTCATCTTCAGGAGCCTCTGGTTAAAATGCAAATCACCGCTTCACAGATCTGAAAAGTGGAAAGTGTGTCAGAGGCCACCTAGTCCAGTTCCCTCATTCACCAGATGAGGAAACTGAGGCCCAAGTAAATGTAATAACTTACCCAAGGTCACACCAGTAGTAACCATCAAAGGAAGCATTTTAATCTAGTCTTCTGACTCCTGAGGTGTCAGTCTTTCTACTGTTCCATGCTGCTTCTCCAAAAGTTTAATATAATGGAGTTGTTCACTCTTTCCCACTAACATTTTAGCATGCCTATAATTTCATTGGTCTAAGGATCTCCTACTACCACCCCCTGAATCTCTCTCTACCAATTCAGATCAGCACATTCTCTGCAATTTAGAGAGTTTTGCTTAAGAGGTTAAATGACTCAGTATTTAAACTTGAGTAACATACTTCTCCTCTCCAGACATGTTTCCTCACTTGAAAAATAGGAGTGTTGAAGAAAATCTTTGATAAGGGTCTGATATCCAAAGTATGTAGACAACTGACTGTAGCATATAATAAATACCAAAAGCTAGTCCTGATTCATAAGCGTTCCAAACATATGAACACACAGTTATAAAAACATGCAAGCTGTTAAAAACCATGTGAAATAATGCTCCAAATAACTAATAATAAGAGAAATATAAACCAAAACAACTCAAATTTCACTTCATAACCACCAAATTGGTAAATATGATAAAGGTTGGGAATATCCAGTTTTGCATGGCTTGTAAAAGGATATGTATACTAATGTACTGTTGAAGGTAATTATGAATTGGTCCAATCATTCTAAAAAGTCATTTGGAATGATGTGATAAAAGTGACTAAAATCTTCGTGCCCTTCGAATCAGAGATTTGTAAGGTCAGAGATTTGTGACATCCCAAGATACTCAGTGATAACAAAGAAAGACCTCATATCCACTAAAATATTTATATGAGCACTTTATATAGTAGCAAAGAACTGGAAACAATTAAGATACTCATTATCTGGGGACTGGCTAAAAAAAAGCTGTGGTGCATAAATATAAGAGAACACTACTGTGCTATAAAGCATGATCAATATAATGAATAGAGAAAAGCATGGGAAAAGATACAAATTGATGCAAAAGAAAGTAAACAGTACCAAGAAGACAATATAAGCAATGAAAGGCATGTGAATGAATTAAATGCTGTACAATTAGAATGACAAATAAGCTTACTCCCATAGAAAATATATTAGAGGGCTCCTTCTACCATTTCACAGCAGAAGTGGAGACCTGTGCGTATGCAGCACCATATTTAATGTCACACTCAATATGTAGAATAGTTTTCTGAACTGTTTTTCTCATCTTTTTTGTTATAAGGAATTACTAAGTGGGGGAGAAGGGAGAAATAAATGAGTGATTGTGATGTTATATAAGTGTGTGTACATATATATAATTATTTTAAAAATATTCCTTCATATATTTTCATTTTAAAGAGCAGGAAAAATAATTGGAGTGAAAATAGAGAGGACACATACATTAGAGATATAGTATACAGCTAGGGCCCAATTACTCTGAACAATGAACCCAGTAAAGCTATCACATTATTCAGTTCACATTTTATATTTCTATTGGTTACCACATTTTACATAATTAAAACTTCACAAAGAGCAAATTTGAATATAATGCTATGCCATATTGACTTCAGGTCACCAATAAAAGTTGTTAAAACATAGCATATTGCTTGGAACCCCTCTGAGTTTTCTACCATGCCCCAAGAAGCTCATTATTGGACAACCTCATCACCCTATAAGATCTCATCAGCCTTGGCACTCTATCTCAATACTGCTTTCTGCCTCTCTGATTGGAAGGTGGGTCTATGAACTCCAAACCTACTTTTAAGAAGGGAACTCAGCTCTGATATATCCTCATTTCTTAACTGGCTGTACTATTTTTGGACATCTCCACCATGGTCAATTGTCAGGTACTTTCTTTTCTTTCTCCATACCCAACACTTCCTCCCACCCCATTTTGCCTTCATTTGTGGGTCATTTTCCCTCATTAGATTGTAAGCTCCTTGAAATCAGACTTTCTTTTTTTGTCTTTATGTTACCAGTGTTTAGCACAGTTCCAAATATATAATAGGTGCATAATAAATGCTTACTTTTAATCCAATAAACATTTATTAAGTACCTACTATGTGGCAGGCACTACACTAAGGACTAGGGATATAATTTGTTTTAAATGTATTATTTATTTATTTTAGCATTCTTTTTTTTTTAATTTTGAGTTTCAAATTTTCCCCCTCCCACCTCTCTTCCACTTATTAAAAAGGTAAAATGTGTTATCAATTATACATGTGAAATTATGCAAAACATATTTCCATAGTAGCCATGTTGCAAAAAAATAAAATAAAATAAAGTGAAAAAATTATCTTTCAATCTGTTCCAATAGTTCTTTCCCTGGAGGCATAAAACATTTTTCATCATAGGTCCTTCAGAATTGTCTTGGATCATTGTATTGATCAGAATAGCTAAGTCATTCACAGTTGATCATCCTTACAATACTGCTGTTAGTGTTATAATGTTCTGCTTTGGCTCCCTTCATTCTGCTTCAGTTCATGTAAGTCTTCCCAGGACTTTTCTGAATCTATCCTGCTCATCATTTCTTATAACATAATAGTATTCCATCACAATCATATACCACAACTTGATCAGTCACTCCTTAATTGACAGGTATTCCCTTAATTTCCAATTCTTTGCCACTGTAAAAGAATAGCAATAAATATTTTTGTACATATAAATCCTTTTTTGTTCCTTTTTTTGTCTCTTTAAGATAAAGATCTAATAGTGCCATTGCTGGTTCAACGGGTATGCACAGATTAATAGTTATTTGCTATCATTCAAATTGCCCTCCAGAATGATTGGATCAGTTCACCACTCCACCAAGAACACATTCATGTGCCAATTTGGAAACATCTCCAACATTCATACTCTTTCCTTTCCATCATGTTAGTCAATCTGATAGGTATGCAGTGGTACATCAGAATTGTTTTGTTTTGAGTCTGTATGATCGATAGTGCTTTAGAGCTTTTTTTCATATAGCTATGGCCATATGAAATATTGATTTCAAAATATGGAAGGGGAGCACATAAAAATTTCAAAATCAAAATATTGACTTATTCTTCTGAAAACTACCTTCTCATAGCCTTCAACCACTTATCAACTGAAGAATTACTTGTTTTCTTATAAATTTGACTCATTTCTCTATATACTTGAGAAATGAGGCCTTTATCAAAGAAACTTGCTATATTTTTTTTCCATTTCCTACTTTTCATGTAATGTTGGTTGCATTGGTTTTGTTTGTACAAAATCCTTTTAATTTAATGTAATCAAAATTATCCACTTTGTATAATAAATGCTTATTGAATGTTGTTTTTTCCTTCTAGAAAGGACTTACCTTTTTTGTTTTACTGATAGGTAAACTGAATACAGCAAAGAGTAATATTGCCAAAGCCACATATTTAATGGAAGATCTAGAAAGCACTATTTCATTTTTTCTAATGAAAGTAAGTGGGTACATTAGAGAGTAGAAGATAAAAAATGCATTTAACAGCTTTGGAGCCTACTATCTATTTATTTTCAAAGACATTACCCTTTTCTTCCAATTTATCATTTCTTTGCTGGAGAAATACTCTTGGTGCCATTTCTTACCCACTTGCAAATAAAAATTCCACTTTGTCCTTTGAGGAAGAAAGTTGAAGTCCAATGTTCATTCAGGTGGCTTGCTTAAGACAAGCTTATTAAAACAGCTGTATATCAAACCAAAAAGGCAAGAAGAGTCTTGCCTTGTTAGCAAAGGGCCTTTTAAACAACCAGTCCCCAAATGTCGTAACACTTCATTCTTAATCTACTTTCTGGCAGATGAACTGGGAAGTTATCAGTCTTACAAGGTTTTCAGTCTTCTTCCCCACCCCCCCAGGCCCCCACTTCTGCTGAGTGGCTATAATCACCTCAGAGAAAAACATGAATTCCTAGAATTTCCCTTATGGGTATGTTTTATGTAAGGACATTTCATTATACTTAAGGGTCACCCTCTGTAATACTTACTGCAAGCAGCAATATTTGAAGAGTCTGGCAGCAAGGGGTTTAGACATAGACCTGCCTCAGATGTTTGGCTTCTGAGTGTTTTTGGTGCATTTCATTAGCCCATAAGCTCATAAGAACAAAACTATCAAGAGCACCACAGGATTACAGGACAGCTTAAAGTCATGCCCAAGTGGGAATCGGTGATTTCAGAACTGACTATATTATATATCACAGAATTTTTGTGTTGATATTCTACAGGAATTATTCATGTAGTCAAAGCACTGGTGATTTTTTTTCAAATTTTCTCTAGCTGTAAACACATTTCCAGAGCTAAAAGTCTCAAAACTGGAGCATTTAGGGTAAAAAGTCAAATAGCTAACTATATAGGCTGTCTCCCAAATCTTACTCTAGGAGATAATAAATGGTATCAGAGGCAACCAGCAGAGAGTGGTAAAGAAAAAAAAAATTAAAAAGAGAGGCTTGTTTATTTTTTTAAAAGAAAGTTCAAAATACTTTCCCTTTCAAAATACTGGGTAAATATGAAACTGATTCAGAAACAGCTGAGGATACTAACATCTTTGATGTTGGTTAGGGAAATTCAGATCCAAGTATGAAAATCAGCTTTTCATAGAATATTAGACTTTGAGGATCTTAAAGGCCATCTGATTGGATGCCATTGATTTTTTTTTCTGCTTTTTGAAGGGCATTTGGGGTTAAGTTACCCAAGGTCACATGGCTAGTTTTTCTGTTAAATGTCTGAGGCTAGATTTGAACTCAGGTCCTCCGGACTCTAGGGCCAGCGCTTTATTCACTGTACCACCTAGCCGCCCCATATGCCATTAATTTTCAAGTGATTAAATTGGGGTCTATATAGGTGAAATGACTTACAGTCACATAGTTACTTGTTGGAAGAATTAGGACTAGATTCTAAATGTCCTGAATTGATGTTCTTAGAGAAGTTCCATGAAGTTAATGGCCAAGGATGTTTAGACGAGACTGTTCTTGTTTTGTTTTGTTTTGTTTTTTGTATTGAAAAAGTTCAATCCACCGATCACCTCCTGAAAAAGATCCCCAAAAGAAAATTCCCAGAAATATTATAGCCAGGTTCCAGAATCCCCAGATCAAGGAAAAATACTACAAGCGGCCAGGAAGAAACAATTTCAATATTGTGGAAACAATCAGAATAGCCCAGGACCTGGCAGCTTCTACACTGAAGGATCGAAGGGCATGGAATATGATATTCCAGAGGGCAAAAGAACTGGGAATGAACCCAAGGGTCACCTACCCAGCAAAACTGAGTATTTTGTTTCAGGGGAAAATATGGGCATTCAGTGGAATAGAGGACTTTCAAGCATTCTTGAGGAAAAAACCAGAGTTGAATAGAAAATTTGACATCCAGACGCAAGAAGTAAGAGATGCCTGAGAAGGTAATCAGGGAAAAGAAATCAAAAGGAACTTATCAAAGTTGAACTATTTACATTCCTATATGGAAAAGCAATAGCTGTGACTGATGATATCTTTCTCACTATGAAAATAATGGAAGAAGGGGGTGTGGTCATATGAATACATATGTGAATGTGTGTGTATATAGTTACAGTTATATATGGATAGAGGCATAGGTTGAATTTGTTGGGAAGGGAGAATACTCAAGGGATGAAATTATGAGGTGAGAGAGGAAAGTGGCAAGAGGAGATGGGGAGAGACAGGGTAGGATAAACTATCCCATGTAGAAGAAGCAAGGGGAAGTGGTTGCAAAGGAGGGGGAGAATAAGGAAGGCTAAAAAGGCAAATCCACATTCACACTGAATTTGGTTCAGGGAGAAAATGACATACATACTAAATGGGATATCTCAACCTGCAGCAGGATAGGGGGAGGGGGGATAAGAGGAGGGATGATGGATGGGAGGGCATCCTTGGGGTGAGGGGTGGTTGGAAGTACCCACTATAGAAAAGGGACAGGATCATGTAGGGAATGGACCAGGTGGGGGGTGGGATGAGTGGGAGGGAATTTTAAGCAGCCTTGTACAATATATCTACTATGATAATGTTTTGCATAGCTAGACATGTACAACATATACTGAATTACTTATCTCCCAAGAAGGAATGGTGACAAGGGAGGAAGGAAATGGATCTGAAATTCGAGGTCGTAACATTAAATGTTTCAAATATATATAAATACTATTATTAATACTCTTTTGCTTGTAATAGGGAGATAAGATGTGCAGGCATTGGGACACAAAGATTCACCTTCCTCTAATGGAAAAGTCGATGGGGGTATGGGAGAAGGTACGGGAGAGAACCGATTGGAGGAAGCGATATCTTGTGGGACTACTATTCTGGGAGGTTGGGTAGGGGAATAATGGGGGGAAAATGATTGTAACTCAAAATCTGGTGGAAATGAATGATGTAAAACAGAAGTTAATAAAGCATTTGTTTAAAAAAAAAAAGAAAAAGTTCAATCTGTTATTGTAGGCAAAAAATAAAAAAAAATACTTAAACTAGATTATGACATTTCTACAAATATACCACAGAGAAAGGTAACTTTACTATTTTTCTCTTTTTTCCCCTATATTTCATGAATGTCGTATTTTGCTTATCACATACTAAATACTTTGTGGTCACTATGTGAATAATCAAAGGATGTGGGCCTCTTGGTAAAGGAACAACCAAATTTTAGATTGTATCACATCTTTGATCTGGCACATAAATCCTAAGAATCTTCTTGAGGTCCACAGAGGTTGTGACTTATCCAGGATCACATAGTTAAAAAGCATCAGAGGTGAGATATGAAGTTTTAATATTTGATTCCAAATCCCAAACCTAGCTCATTCACTTATCCCAAATAAGGTTGCTAAATGTTCTCTAAGCTATTTTCCATCTTTGAATCTCTGATCTTATGACCACATTTCTGCAGGCAAGAAGAACAAGAAGGGATTCTTTGGTTCATTCAATTCAATCAATCCCCTCATTTTTCTAAAGAGGAAACTGAGTCTCAGAAAGATTACGTAACTTGCCCCAGATCACACAAATAATGAAAGAGCTTAGTCATTATAATTTCATGAAATTAAGTTTCTGCTGATGTTGTTCTTATTTCCATCTTTATTGTTGAAATCATTATACATATTTCCTTCCAGCCTTTGCTTAGCTTATTTTCCATCACTTCATATGTCCTTCCATGCTTCTTTGAATGCTTTATATTCATTGATCCTTATAATTGCTGTGTTGCAATTTATTCAACCATTCCCTAATCAATTAGCATCTACTGTGTTTCCTGGTCTTGTTGCTACAAAAATGGAATGTTTCGGGTCTACTCAGCGCAGCAGCAGCCTTTCTCTCTCCACAGTGGTCAGTTACGACCCTCGACACCCCAGCAACCATGTCAAAGGGACCCGCAGTTGGCATTGATCTTGGCACCACTTACTCATGTGTGGGAGTCTTCCAACATGGGAAAGTGGAGATCATTGCTAATGACCAAGGAAACAGGACCACCCCAAGCTATGTCGCCTTCACCGACACAGAACGTTTAATCGGTGATGCTGCAAAGAATCAAGTTGCAATGAACCCCACCAACACGGTTTTTGATGCCAAACGTCTGATTGGTCGCAGATTTGATGATGCAGTTGTACAATCAGATATGAAGCATTGGCCTTTTACGGTGGTGAATGACGCAGGCAGGCCTAAGGTCCAAGTGGAGTACAAAGGGGAGACCAAAAGTTTCTATCCAGAAGAAGTATCTTCTATGGTCTTGACTAAGATGAAAGAAATTGCTGAAGCTTACCTTGGGAAGACTGTCACAAATGCTGTGGTCACAGTACCAGCCTATTTCAACGATTCCCATCGTCAGGCCACCAAAGATGCTGGAACCATAGCTGGTCTCAATGTGCTCCGAATCATCAATGAGCCAACTGCTGCTGCTATTGCTTACGGCTTGGATAAAAAGGTTGGTGCCGAGAGAAATGTGTTGATCTTTGATCTTGGAGGTGGTACTTTCGATGTCTCCATTCTCACCATTGAAGATGGCATCTTTGAGGTCAAGTCCACAGCTGGGGACACCCACTTGGGTGGGGAGGACTTTGACAACCGAATGGTCAACCATTTCATCGCCGAGTTCAAGCGAAAGCACAAGAAAGACATCAGTGAGAACAAAAGGGCTGTTCGCCGTCTCCGCACTGCTTGTGAACGTGCAAAGCGTACCCTCTCTTCCAGTACCCAGGCCAGTATTGAGATTGACTCCCTCTATGAAGGCATCGACTTCTATACATCAATCACCAGGGCCCGTTTCGAAGAGCTGAATGCTGATCTCTTCCGTGGCACCCTGGACCCTGTGGAGAAGGCCTTAAGAGATGCCAAGCTAGATAAGTCTCAGATTCATGACATCGTCCTGGTGGGTGGTTCTACTCGAATTCCCAAAATCCAAAAGCTTCTGCAAGACTTCTTCAATGGCAAGGAGCTCAACAAGAGTATCAACCCTGATGAGGCTGTTGCTTATGGTGCAGCTGTCCAGGCTGCCATTTTGTCTGGAGATAAATCTGAGAATGTGCAGGACTTGCTGTTGTTGGATGTCACTCCTCTTTCCCTTGGAATTGAAACTGCTGGTGGAGTTATGACCGTTTTGATCAAACGTAATACCACCATCCCCACCAAGCAGACACAGACCTTTACCACCTATTCAGACAACCAGCCTGGTGTGCTTATTCAGGTTTATGAAGGAGAGAGAGCAATGACAAAGGATAACAACCTGCTTGGCAAATTTGAGCTCACAGGCATTCCTCCAGCACCCAGGGGTGTTCCTCAGATCGAAGTAACATTTGACATTGATGCAAATGGTATCCTCAATGTTTCTGCTGTGGATAAGAGTACAGGCAAGGAGAACAAGATCACCATCACCAATGACAAAGGACGTCTCAGCAAAGAAGACATTGAGCGCATGGTCCAGGAGGCTGAGAAATACAAGGCTGAGGATGAAAAGCAGAGAGACAAGGTGTCTTCTAAGAATTCTCTTGAATCCTATGCTTTCAACATGAAAGCAACTGTGGAGGATGAAAAACTGCAAGGCAAAATTGGTGATGAAGACAAACAGAAGATCCTTGACAAATGTAATGAGATAATCAACTGGCTGGATAAGAACCAGACTGCTGAGAAGGAAGAATTTGAGCACCAGCAGAAAGAATTGGAGAAGGTCTGCAATCCCATTATTACTAAGCTGTACCAGAGTGCAGGGGGCATGCCAGGAGGTATGCCTGGTGGGTTCCCAGGGGGTGGAGCAGCCCCATCTGGAGGTGCTTCTTCTGGACCCACCATTGAAGAGGTCGACTAAACACACCAGAAGAAAGAGCATTCCACACAGCTTTCCAAAAATTGAAGGACTCAAATTTGTAGCCAAGTCAGTAGCAGTTTAAAAGTTAACATTTAAGCTACTGTGTAAATCTGGGCATTCTGAATACTTGAATGTGTGCAGAGGGAGAGAAGTGAACAACATTGCACTTTATCAGTACTGTAAACAAGTGGAAATGCAATTGTCTTGGAGAATAAAATCTATTTAAAATTGGCACCATAAAAAAAAAAAAAAAATGGAATGTTTCATTTTAGCCCAGGTTAAAACTATGTATATTTTCACTTTGGACTCCAAAGTGAGATTTAAACTCAATTTCAGTGTCAAATTTGATAATGTAGTGAGTGATTGCACTTAAGAGCGTGGAAGAGACATCAGAGGTCATCTGGTTAAATCTCCTTGTTTTATAAATCAGAAAACTTGAGATCTGAAGAGAGAAAGTAACTTGCCCAAGGTCACCTGCATAGTACTCTGTAGAAGGAAGATTTGAACCTAAATCATCTGACTCCAGAGGCAATGTTTTTTCTACTATAGTATACATTTTTAATTTTTTCTTTATCTTTTCATTTCCACTAGAAGCCATTTTTGTCTCTTATTTATTGAACCTAGATTTTTTAAAAGTTCTTGTAGTTGTTGGTAAAAGCATATGCTAAACTATTTTTTTAAACTGGATCAATGGTTTCACTTATATAGGGAGATCTCTTTCAAGAACTCTTTACAATTGCTTCTCAGCACTGCATAACATGTGAGAAGTGCTTGGGACACTGATAATTTTAGTGGTTTGTAAAGGGTCAATATGTGTCAAAGGCATGACTTGAACTCAGCTCTTTAAGGCCATCTCTATATACACTATGACATAGGTTCTATGTATTAGGGGAAAAAGTATTTTACATTGTGATAGAAAAGCTCAGTTTGTCCAGCGAGAATTTCACAGCCTTTTCAAGGTTATATGGTAACAGTGACTGCAAGAATCTAAACCAAGGGTGCAGAACCTGCAGCCTTTGAGGCCACATATGGCCCTCTAGGCCCTCAAGTGGGGCCCTTTGACTGAATCCAAACTTTTTACTATCTCTGCTCTGCATCTCTTACATCTTTTCCTTTCACCCCACCCCTGTAACTGCTACCCTAATACTTTTCATCTAGACTGTAATAAAAGTCTCCTATTTTTTTCCCTGTCCCTCATTATTAAATTCAATTTGGATTAAGTCAAAGGGCCGCACTTGAGGACCACCACATGTGGCCTCAAAGGCTGCAGGTTCCCCACCCCTGAAACAGACAACATAGAATTTCAACAACAAAACTGGTCATGCACAATAGTCAGTGTTAGTAACTCACTGTCTAAGTTAAAGGAAGATGCTTTCTTTCTATTAACAATAAAAACACAAGCTGTTTTGTTGAAGGAAGTACTTTGTAGGAAGAGTTGTTTGTGGGAGTTGTCTATTGTGTAAAAATAAAAGATAAGAAAGATAGTGCTTAACTATTTTAAAGTGCTGTGGTAAGTTTCATTCTGATTTACATTAGTGGTGGAAAAAGCAAAAGTAGGTTTGCCCACAAGGTGACCACTAATTCCAGAACTTTGAAAGGGAATAGAGTTTAGCCATACCAATGACAGCCCGTTATCTTTGCCATAAATGGAATAGGGTATTGATTTTGGGTAGTAATATGGGTCAAGTGAGATCAAGTTTGTGCCAGACAGACCAAGGCCATGCCACTCCCCAGATTACATTGTTTTTAGTTTCCTTACTCATATTTTGGTATGACAATGATTAATAAATATTAAATTATGTTCAATCAAGCATGTATTATGTGCTTACTATGATAGGTACATAATACAGATACAAAGACAGAAGTGAAAACAGTCCTTGCCCTTGGAAAACTTATTTATTATACTCTATCAGGAGAGACAACATATGATCATTAGATTCTCAGTCCCATTGAGGGCAGGGTCTGCCTTTTCCCTCTTTTTGTATTCCCAACTCTTAGCACAGTGCCTGGAACATAATAGGCACTAAATAATTTGCCCCAACTTGCCCCTTCTCCCTCCATCTTTTATTCTCCCTCACCCCCATTCTGACTCTTTGGACTTCAACTCTTACCTTTCCTTCCCCAGCCATGCCCACCCTACCCCTTCAGTTCCTTTTTCTATGTTATTTTTGGCCATTAAAGCATAAACTCCTTTTAGGTCAGGGGTTATCTTTCTTTTTACTTTTATTTGAATCTCCAGTATGTGTCACCTTGTCATGGTACATAGTAAGCACTTAATAAACATTTGTTGCTGTAATAAAAAGCTTGTTGATTTATTCACAGACCATATGACTGAATCTGACCAGATGTAAATGTTTGCTGCTTGTCACCTTGGGGAGAAAGGTGGTGGAAGGGCAGTTATCTGAGATAGTAGAAATGGTTTAATTTAAAACTATTTCTATTAGTAGGAAAAAAAGTAATAATAATACAGATTGATTCCCCAATTGCTGGTTAGTTTACAGGACCACAGGTATTAGGACATTATAGGTTTATAACATCCTAGATTTGAAGTTGGAAGGACCCTTAGAGATTATTTTATACAATGTCCTCACTGCCTCACATTATACCATAGATGAGGACACCGGGGGCTGGAAAAGTGAAGTGACATACCCAAAGTCACATGTGACATAGCTAAAATCCAAACCTCCATTATCTGATATATTAGAAAGAGCATAGTTTTGAATTTCAGAGAGGTTGGGTTTATATTCCACCTCTTAAGTACACTTCCGGGTGACTGTCATCAAATGACTAGGTGTGAGTCACTTAACTTCCCTGTACCCCAATTTCTTCATCTGTAAAATGAGGACGTTGAACTACAAAGCCTCTGAGGTCTCTTCAATTCACTATGATTCCAAATCCAGAGTTCTTACCCCATCGATATCATTGGTCCTCTTTGAAAACGAAGGACAAACAACAACACCACACTATACAAATTCAAGGACAAGAGGGTAGGAGAAAAGGGGTATATAATTCATGACATTATAAAGAGAAGTTAAAGGTATAAAAATAAACAAGATAATTTCAAACTGGGCTTGAAAATTGATTGATGAGTTGTGAACTACAATCAGGAACGTAGGCCCAGATTTTCTCCTATGGATTCCTCATGCCCTAAAGTAGATCATATGACAATCATAAGAGGTGATAAACTTGTTTGATTACACTTCACAGGTGCTGCTAGGTCCAATTATCTTGGTGCTAAAATACCCTCTAATTGGGTGTGAAATACACATCATAGTTAATTACACTGTACACCACTGTAAAGGCTTGAAATAATTAAGAATGTTTTCATTTTTCCACTGGCCTAGAAAAAGCATAAGCATTTCAAGTTCAAATCCTTAGAGATTTCTTTGAAACTCATGAGATCAGCTAGATATGAATTTATGCAAATTTCTAACCCCAGAATTTTATTGAGACCATAAGCCTCTTATCATAACCTAGATATTTTGATCTGACTAAGTATAGCTACCTCTGTCTTGTAAGGAGGATGTGCCCTTTGAAACAGAAGGCGCCAAGGTATTAATGAAGGTGCTATTTTAAAAGATCATATAAGCCATTAAATGTGACATATTTTCTTGTCTCTAGCTTTGCAACCCATAGTTCCTTAAAGACAGAATATTGGTTATGTCTGTGTGATGAGTAGGTAGAGGATCATAGGACTAAAAACTGAATTAGTACCCCAAATCTAAGAAAAAAACAGTCAGAACATTTATTTCAGAAAACACCACTCCCTATTATCAAACCGTAAGAGAAACTATAAATTATACTTAGATTAATTGTTCACTGGTGATTTATCCCGAAGCAATCCATTCTGCAATGATATTTGAAGGAACATTTCTGATACAATAAAGATGACTTGCTATTTATCATCAGGATAGCAGGAAGCAGGGTGTCTAAAATTCAGTCATCAAAACAAGAAAGAAGGGGCGGCTAGGTGGCACAGTGAGTAGAGCAGCAGTCCCGGAGTTAGAAGGACCTGAGTTCGGATCCGACCTCAGACACTTAACACACACACACCGGGAAAAAAAAAAAAAAACCTAGCCGTGTGACCTTGGGCAAATTACTTAACCCCAATTGCCCTCCAAAAAGGGAAAAAAAACATTAAAGAAAGCCCTATAACCTTGAAATTATAACAAATAAAGGTTTGTGATCTCACTTAAGTGGATATCCCACACCTTAATAGAAAGCTCCACAAATTACTAATTTTTAAAAAAATCATTACATTATGATGCAGAAACTAAGACAGTCCTCCAATGACAAACACATAGTCCATCTCTGAGTCTGTATTTGAAACTTTTCCAATATGACAAGACTTCTCAGAATTTCTTTATTGTCGTAGATTTGTCATAGATATCATTTGGTTGATGTCATAGATTTTGAGAATCCAAGCTTCCCTATATGCTCATAAGGTATTTGGTATCTGATTAGGACTCTAATGAAACTAAAAACTATAACAGTTATGCATATATGTTAAAATGCAAATGGGATTATTTAACGAAAAATGAAAAAAGAGGATGATGGTCTTCCATTCCATTATAGCAAAATAGCTGGAGGATAAGTTTCTGTCAATGTTTATTAAGCACAGTCATAGGAGAGAAACTGTCTTGGGGCCTTTTAACACTGGAATATTTCTTCAATTTGCTGAACCCCTTCTCCCTCCATATTTTATCCCCTCTTCCCTCCTGCATTCCATTATGACTCTCTGGACTTCAACATTTATTTTCTACTCCCACCCTACCCCTTCAGTTCCTTTTTCTATGTTATCTTTGCCTATTAAAACATAAACTCCTTTTAAGTCAGAGACTATCTTTCTTTTTACTTGTATTTGCATCCTCAGAACTTTCAATATCATGGTACATAGGAAGCATTTAACAAATGCTCATTGCTTTAATTAAAAGCTTATTTCAGTACTTTGCTAGTCCATTAACTTGAAAGTTATCCTTTCTGGTGGACCAATAACAGATTTTCATACCTTACCATACCTTAAATAGCATGTTTCTCCAGATCATTCAAATCACTTGGCTCCAATCCCAAGCAACCTTCTGATTATTCATTTGGCTTCTCAGCACTCAAAATTGGGAAGGGAGACCTTGCCTATATAATGGCAACAAGCATTCTGTATACCTACCTTAGTATCTTTTATTTCCTAATGTTATGGTGTTTGAACTCTGAAATCCACCTTTCCAAAAGCTTAAAACCAATTTAGCTAACTCTCAGGTTTCCTAGCTAATTTCTAAATCAAACTGATCCTTATAATCCCATTTGCTTCTCTGAATTCTTACCTAGTACCTGTTATCTTTTACTTTCAGCCTATCTGCATTTACCTCTCTGGACTCAGACTAATTCCTCCATCCTAGGGAGACTCCTGGTCCCAGCTTCTCCAAAGTAGTATTCCTACTCATATTTTGGTATGATAGTGCTTAATAAATATTAAATCTTGTTCAATTAACCAATCAAGCATCTAATACAGATACAAAGACAGAAATGAAAATAGCCCCTGCTCTTGGGAAGTTTACTTATTGAAAGACAACATATGATCATTAAATTCTAAGTTCTTTGAGGGCAGGGTCTGTCTTTTCCTTCTTTTTGTATTCCCAGCTCTCCCACAGTGTCTGACACATAATAGGCACCAAATAAATGTTTGTTGATTGAACATGTACAGATACAAATATATGTAAAATAAATATAAGGTAATTTTGAAGGGGAAGGTATTAACATCTGGGAGAGTTGGGAAAGATGGCGTCAGTGGTGCTTGAGCTAAACTCTGAATGATAAGAGATTCTAAAGGCAGAGGTAAGGAGAGAATGCATTCCAGGAAAAGGAATAATAACCTGTCTTCAAATATGGGGTGCTATAAAGATGCTAAACAATAACGTAACTAGGGAAACTTTGATTCCTCTGCACAGTTTGACCAGGTAAGACGTTTTGGTAAGAGTTCTTCTAACTTATCTTTCTTTCCCAGAAGAATTTAATTAAACTTAAATCTTAAGTGACACGTTTTGTTGCCTCTCTACAGTAATATGAATTCCAACCCCTGCTAGAATCTGATTTAACGGCTTTTCCCTGAACTTTCAAATGGACTGATTCACTAAACTTAGTTCCAGTCTAAAACTAATGTTCTTTTTTTTTTTTAACATTTCTTTCCTGTGCCTCTGTCACTTTCCAGAATGAAAGTGTTTACAGAGTGAGTGTCATGTTTGCTAAATAGATTCTTGACTCAATAGCTGGGCAGCTTAGGCACTATCAGCAAAGAAGGAACGCACTTGTTCTTTGCCCAGAAGTTTGTAGTCAGAGATTACACAGTATTCAGAAGTGTTGTTGACTTTTCCTTATTATATACTTCAGCTCTTCTCTGGCTGCTGTTTTGAAATTTCCTTCAACTACCTTGAGTAGGGAGGAAAAAATTGCATAAAAGAAGAATATGCTGTTACTTTTTATTAATCCTGGAGAGTCAGACAATTAACCTTTTATAATGAAGAGAACAAGACTCATCTCCTTAAACAGACTTTCAACTTATTAACTTGGTGAAGGCAGAATATAGCTTTCAAAGCAAGGTAAAATAACATCGCCAGCATGAGAATGTATTCATTTTCTTGATATTTTGCCGCCCATGATCTTAACATTTCTAAATCCTGAGTGAACTGTGTAGCCTTCATATGCCTAGAAAAATTAAAGAAAGAGATTCCTTGGACATGTGCCGTTTTGGGTTTTTTTTCATTCTCCTCCTTCCCCTATATCCAATTAATTTCCAAATCCCCTTGATTCTACCCTTCATTGCACTTCTTGTATTAGTACTCCTCTCTCCACTTAATGTCATCATTCAAGTTTAGGCTTTTGCCACCTTTTGCCCACCCTACTGTAAAAGCCTCTTATTTTGTCTCCCTGCCTCCATTTTCAACCCTCTTCCCTCTATTCTTCCTATCACTGTCAAAATAATCTTCCTGAGGAGCAGATCTGATTATGTCCCTCCCGAACAAAAAAAAATATCCACTGATTTCCTAGTGCTTCTAGAATAAAATAAAAAATGCATGGGCCTACAATTTAAGACCCACTACAATCCATCTCTGATGTATCATTGCAACCTCATAATGTTGTGCCTTCTTTCACACATGCTAGTAGTCCCTAATTATTCCCTGAATTGGCATGTCATCTCCCACATTCATATATCCACAATGACTAACCCTCATGACCACCCAAATTGCATTCCCTCTTCACATCTTTCAGGACCATTATCTTTGTTCAAAACTCAGCTTAGGTGCTACCTCCTAAACCAGGGACAGGAAACCAGGGGACCTCTAAGTCCACAAGTGAGGATATTGTGAATTTTGGATTCAATCAAAGAGCTATACTTGAGTACCTAGAAGGTCACATGTGGCCTCCAGACCTCAGGTTCCCCACCCCCTGACTGAAGAAAACAACACCTTAAAAAATAGACTAACTCAAATGGCAAAGGAGGCCCAAAAGAGCAATGAGGAGAAGAATGCCTTAAAAAGTCGAATTTGCCAGATGGAAAAAGAATCTCAAAAGTTCACTGAGGAGATTCATTCCTTAAGAGTTAGACTGGAGCAAATGGAAGATAATGACTTTATGAGAAATCAAGATGCTGTTAAGCAGATCCAAACAAATGAAAGATTAGAAGGCAATGTGAAATATCTCATGGGAAAAACCACTGACCTGGAGAATAGATCCAGGAGAGACAATTTAAAAATTATTGGACTACCTGAAAGCCATGACCAAGGAAAGAACCTAGAAATCACCCTTCAAGAAATTCTCAAGGAAAACTGCCCTCATGTTTTAGATCCAGAGGGCAAAATAGAGGTTGAAAGAATCCACCGATCACCTCCTGAAAAAGATCCCAAAAAGAAAACTCCCAGAAATATTATAGCCAGGTTCCAGAATCCCCAGATCAAGGAGAAAATACTCCAAGCAGCCAGGAAGAAACAATTTCAATATTGTGGAAACACAATCAGAATAGCCCAGGACCTGGCAGCTTCTACACTGAAGGATTGAAGGGCATGGAATATGATATTCCAGAGGGCAAAAGAACTGGGAATGAACCCACGGGTCACCTACCCAGCAAAACTGAGTATTTTGTTTCAGGGGAAAATATGGTCATTCAGTGGAATAGAGGACTTTCAAGCATTCTTGAGGAAAAAGCCAGAATTGAATAGAAAATTTGACATCCAGACACAAGAAGGAAGAGATGCCTGAGAAGGTAATCAGGGAAAAGAAATCAAAGGAACTTATCAAAGTTGAACTATTTACATTCCTATATGGAAAAGCAATAACTGTGACTGATGATATCTTTCTCACTATGAAAATAATGGAAGAAGGGGGTGTGGTCATATGAATACATATGTGAATGTGTGTCTATATGGTTACAGTTATATATGGATAGAGGGCATAGGTTGAATTTGTTGGGAAGGGAGAATACTCAAGGGATGAAATTATGAGGTAAGAGAGGAAAGTGGCAAGAGGAGATGGGGAGAGACAGGGTAGTGTAAACTATCCCATGCAGAAGAAGCAAGGGGAAGTGGTTGCAAAAGAGGGGGAGAATAAGGAAGGCTAAAAAGGCAAAACCACATTCACATTGAATTTAGTTCAGGGAGAAAATGACATACAAACTAAATGGGATATCTCAACCTGCAGCAGGATAGGGGGAAGGGGGATGGGAGGAGGGATGATGGATGGGAGGGCATCCTTGGGGGGAGGGGAGGTTGGAAGTACCCACTATAAAGAGGGACAGGATCATGTAGGGAATGGACCAGGTGGGGGGTGGGATGAGTGGGAGGGAATTATAAGCAGCCTTGTACAATATATCTACTATGATAATGTTTTGCATAGCTAGACATGTACAACATATACTGAATTACTTATCTCCCAGAGGGAATGGGTGACAAGGGAGGGAGGAAATGGATCTGAAATTCGAGGTCTTAACATTAAATGTTTCAAATATATATAAATACTATTATTAATACTCTTTTTGCTTGTAATTGGGAGATAAGATGTGCAGGCATTGGGACACAAAGATTCACCTTCCTCTAATGGAAAAGTCGATGGGGGTATGGGAGAAGGTATGGGAGAGAGCAGATTGGAGGAAGCGATATCTTGTGGGATTACTCTTCTGGGAGGTTGGGTAGGGGAATAATGGGGGGAAAATGATTGTAACTCAAAATCTGGTGGAAATGAATGATGTAAAACAGAAGTTAATAAAGCATTTGTTTAAAAAAAAAAGAAATTAAGTAACTTACCCATAGATACCCAACTAATAATTGTCAGAGGTTGAATTTGAACTCCAGTCTTCCTGACTTCAGGTCCTGTGATATAACCATTATGCAACTTCACTGCTTCCAGAGCAGTATGAATGTAGGCAAGTTATTTTCTATTTCTGGCCCTCAGTTTTCTCACTTGTATAGAATTAGGGCCCTAGATAATTTGCTGACAGTCTGAAGATTCATAGAGTCAGTCACTCTTTTTCATAAAGTCTACAGGGGCCATTTTGCAAACAGCATGATCAATGACAGCAAATTACTTTTTAATGAAGTCTGTTCTGAAAAGATAACTCGAAATAAAAATTTGAAGTCTAAGACACATCTGAATTATACCAAATTTTGTGCTGTGGCAGATTATGTTACTGCTGGTCTTTGATATGTTCTCATCTTCTAAGAATAATTTCAAAATGAAGACTAGTTTTTGTCAAGAAAAACGTTTGAAGGATTTTATTTAAAATGCTTCAAATTTTCAAATTAATGGGATTACAGTTAAAAGTGTATTTTTCCAGCTCTTAGTGTTTGTATCATTTGGGTGCTTCAGAGAATGCTTCTCTTTTTTTGCATAAGCAGCCTCCTACATGTAGAAGTTCTGAGGATTTTACTAATAAATAGTTCCTGAGTCATATAGTTCAGAGGAGAAATCAAAAAGTAATTTTCACAAGCTAATCAAGCATGTTTCCTATGCCAGGAATTCTTCTCCAGGTCAAAAGTTAAAATGAATCTGTAGAGAACACTGGCCTGCTGTCCATCACATCTGCAGAAGGTCCATCTTCCTCTTATCATGATAAAAAAATAGAGAGCCTTTGAAATAACTCACCATAGGCAAGTCACTAAACCTTTCTCTATATTATGGAGACAGTAAGAGCTACGTTGTCTACCTCACATTGTTATTTAGAAGATCAAACAAAATCTTGAATTGATTGCACTAACCAACCATCTTAAACTGTTTCTTCTATCACTTCATCTTCTTGCACTCAATGAGACTTGGCTCTCTGCTGAGAACACATCCTCCCTGGCCTCCCTTCTACCACCAGTTATGCTTCCACTTATACCCCACCCCACAACTTACTGATTGGGAGTTGGAATGGCCATTGCCACTTCTGGGCTCTCCTACTTCCATCTCTCAGGATTCTCTTTTGAGGCTCATTCAATTCATATGCATCATCCAATTAAAATTCTGGTAGCTACTGTATATAGACTTGCAGGATACTCTCCTTCCTTTCTCAATGAGTTTAGTTCACAGTCTTTATCTTCTCCGCAATTCCTGCCCTTATATGAGGGGTTTTCAATATATGTTATTTGTTTTTCATCTTTCATTCTCATTGAGATACTAAATCATATACATTTTGATACTCCCTCAAGCACCTTAATTTAACAAATTCTCAAATAACTCATTTCCGATAACCTGTTCCTACACTCCCACCATATCTACATATAGAAATTGTTATACCCTTGATTTTGGCATTATATATAAGCACTCCAAGTCTAGATTCTTGAACTATGTAACTATTCTACCTCATCACAATCTGTAATTGGTCCACTTATCCTTCTGCCCTACAACTATAAACCCTGTTTTTTGTCTTCCAGTCCTGAGACAGGGAGACCATTGCAATAACCTACTGGTTGGTCTCCCTTCCTCAATTTTCCCCACACTTTAATCCATCCCCTTCTCAGATATCACATGGATTTTCCTAAAGTACAGCTCTAACCATACCATTTTCCCAGTCCCACTCCATTCCTTCAGTTCAGTGACACCCTATTACCTGCAAGATCAAATATATGAAACTCTCTCCCTCCTCATCTCTGCCTCCTTACTTCCCTGGCTTTCTTCAAGGCTCAGCTAAAGTCCCACCTTCTGCAAGAAGCCTTTCACACTCCTCCTTAACCTTAGTTCTTTTGAAGTTCTTTCCCTTCTGCAGATGTGGCAGACATCAGGCCAGAGTTCTGTACAGGTTCACTCCTTCCCTTCAATTATTCATAGTTTGAGAAATGGATGATAGATAGACAGATAGATAACATATAGAGAGACGTATATCTATCATCTATCATCTATCTATTGTTTATACATAGTTGTTTATGTGTCTTCTGCCCCCGTTAAATTGTGAACTCTTCAAGAACAGGATTGTTTTATTTTTGATATATATATATTTTTTTTCTTTTTGTCTTTTTTGGTATCCCCAGCACCTTGCACATTGCCTGGCACAAAGTAATTCTTAATAAATGTTAGCTGAATGACTGAATGATAAAACAAATATCAATTATTATTAAGAACTAATATTTATGTGTTTTATTAATGTAACATAATATTAGTGATAATTGTGATATATTAGTAATGTATTAATGTATTCCTGATAGCATAATATTATATTGCTAATATGATAGTACTACTAGGAACATAACATTATTATTAACTCAGTCCTATTTTTTTTAAAAGAAGGTAAGTTTTAAGACGAGTGCTGAGGTCAGTATCTACTCAGATATTTAGCCCATACCATCTACATCTACATCAGCACTGAAAGAATATCAGAAAACTTAAGCTTTTAATGATTATCCTGTTATTGTTATGTCTGAGTCATCACACAAAGGATGTTATATCTATCCAAGTCTAATTCAGAATTGAGAATCTGAGGAAATGTATATTCTAAAAAAATTTCTAGCACAATTTCTATGTTAAAACAAACAAAAAATGTCATTTCTTTGGGAATGTGGAAACATTCCCACTATCCATTGAAAAGACAGATTCTACACACTTTAGGAGAACATTTTCACAATATTTTAATACTCCTTTCCACCACCAAATTCATCATCTAATTACTTTCCTTTGGAAGAACCCTTTCTGAATTTACCTAAGCTGGTCCTCTCTGAAAAGTCATCATTAGGTCAGTGCTCAAAGCCTTTTCAGATATCTAGTACCTCCCAGAGCCTGTGCTATACTGGCAGAGATCTGATAATTCAAGTTCACTACCACATCATAATGAGACAACCACATAAGACTTTTGTGGAGGTTTTGTCACAAAACAATGAAAATTTTAAATTCCTGACACCTTTAAGCTAAGGGTTAACTCTAAGTTTGTTGGGAAAATTCTGCTACTAGACTATGCTTCATGAGGACAGAAACTGTGTCTTATTTAAACTTTATGTCTCTTCCACAGCCAAACACTTAATAAGTGGGGAGGGGAAAGAAAAAAGAAAGAAGGAGGGCAGGAGGAAGAGAAAGAGGGATAGAAGGAGGAAGGGGCAGTGGAAAAGAAGGAGAAAGGAAAGGAGGAAGGGAAGAAAGAAATACAGAATAATGAATCCTTCAAATAACTATTTCTTTATGAATTTATAAAAGATTTCATTTACTTTTGAAAGAGCTGACTCTTTTGCTATGGCTTATGCTAAAGTTGGGGGATAGAATCTTGACAAGACAGACTTGGGCTGTTATCCTGACCTGTAATCAAACGGAGAATCTAAGAGATGAAGACAGGCTAACCCAAACAGAGACAGACAGACATTTTGCTTATCTGGATAGGATTCATATTACAGATAAATGTGATATATTCAGGAAGACCATGACCTTGAATGCCATGACTGAATTTGAAGAAAGACTACCAGACACTCTATTCTGCCATCCGCTCAATTTCCTCCACTCTACAGTGGCCAGTACCCCTTTTGTATTGGAAGTGATCCAATCCTAATTCTCTGGTAGGTGAGAAAATAAATACATTAAAGAATAGTAACCATGTGGGCACACACACACACACAAACACACACACGCAAGCAAATTAGTGATTACTAATGGCTGAGTGAAGATTATTCATTCTCATTGGAATAAGTCAGTTAGTGATTAGTGTTTTTTTTTCTTTTTCAATTATTAACAGCCACTGTTGTCATATGTTTACAATCCAGGTGTCTGCTTTCTCAGGGCAAGTAAGAGGTTCGAAGGGCTTCTTATCTCAGCTCCCTGAGCAAACTCAAACACACCCAGGCCTAATCTAGACTACAGCAAGGCCTGTTTGACTAATCACCCTGATGGATCATTCACATGATGGTTAGTGTTGTCTTTGCACACAGCATAGCTTGAGATAGCACATGGTTAACCCCTGACCTCCCAGGTGCCCTGATCATGCTGCTCCAGCACTAACCCTCCTCCATCATCACTTCCTCCCTGTGGCAGTTATGGAAAGAGATCTGTTCCTAAGCAAATAGCAAAGGCTCTGACCCTTTCATGAGTCACCAGTCTGTCTACCCACTTCCAAGATCCCCCTCTGTATTTTTTCAGCTTGTCAGAGTTCCTAGTATAGAGAGTGGTGATTGTTATATAAACTGGGTTCATGAAAAGTCAGGTAATTGTAGTTTCATAAATCTAGAACTGCTCAAATGGTTTCTATCACTTAGGATCATCTGAACCACTTTTAAAAAGATTTAGCTTTTACCTCAGTCAAAGTCATATAGTAGCAAAAGGCATAGGGGAAGTGAAATAAATAACTCCAGGTCAAAGTTTTAAAAACAGAGGAATATCCCAATTATTCTGACTTTGGTGACACTGAGTTATAATTAATGATAAAAAGCAAGTCAAATATAACCCAAATATATTTGTATTTCACATTCAATTTATCATTACTAGGCAATGTGGCAGAGTGAAAAGAAAAACTAGCTATGGAGTCAGGAAGACCTGGGTTCTTGGACTGACTTTAATACACGCTAGCTAGCTAAGTAACCCCTGGAAAGCCACATAACCTCTTAAAGTCCCAGACAACTCCCTAGATTCCTTCAGGGGAAAGAATTTCCATACCAGGTGTACCCTACATTGAGGAGATCACAGAGCTAGACTAAACAAAACATTCTCACATCTTAACAAAAACCTTATTTTCATCAACTTTTAACAGTAAGCAGTTTAGTACTAGAGATGAAATCTATTAAATGAAATGAATATTTTGATTTATCTGGAGTCTCCTTATGCATTCCATCTTCATTCACTATTACTGCTAGTAATTAATGGGATGTTTTAGTAAGTGTGCGCTTTTAATCAGTATCCAAAGATCTCTGGCATTGATTGCTCATTTACCTAACTTCTCTGGCAGAAGTTGTGGATGAAAATTCAATGTAGAAAAGTCACATTGACAAAGGGAGAATGTAAAAAAAAATAGGTTCCCCAGTATGTTCTTGTTTTTAAGTTGAGTTATTTGCAATAGGCATTTTCCTTGAACACCTCCCCCTCCTCAAACCTTTCTTTATAAGAAAGAAAAAAAATTTATGTAAAACCAATCTATATAATTTACCTGACAAGAATATACCCCATTCCATACCTATGGTCCCCACCTCTCAATTGAGAGGGAGGTGTTTTTGCTTAGCATTTCTCCAGATTTAAGTGCATATCTTAGTTCACATTGAAGATAATTTATTTCTAAAAATAACAATAAGGATCAGTAATAAAATTAACAAGTATACATTTCCATTGTCTACAACCAGGATAAAATGCTTCTTAGTCTCATTTGCCTGAAAAGTACTAGAAGTTAAGAATACCTGGAAGAACTAAGCTGTTTCAGTTGGCACAGTGCATCTGCAAAGACTACAGATAGTGGGATGAAAATTTTCATTTCAAAGCAAAATTATAATATCTGCTTGTAATCATTTTTATTTGAAGTACATTTGCTCAGATAAGAAAAATTGTAGTAAATTTAGCAAGATAAAAAATTATTCAAAAACATTTTCATCACTCTCTATTGTTATAGAAAATGCAAAATAAAGGCAAAAATTATAAATAATAATTTGGGCTTTAGATGTTCTAAATTGCCTTTTAATAGTCCAAAAGTTATTTTTTAAATGAGCTTGTGTAAATCATAGCAAGAAAAACAGATAATAATGAGTGTAGAGTTTACTTACATTTTAACATATCCATATATTTCAAAACCTGTAGGTTCTAGTTTACTGATACTTTAAGGATTCCTATGAGCTTTAGCCACCTTTAAGCAAAAATGCACATTTGTTTTGTGAGGTACATTCCTGAATACTTAGATCATTATTAATCATTACTATCCATCCTGAGTAATAATCCCCTGGAATTTCCCTCTGACCACTGAGGAAGTAAAGTTTTGACACTTTTAATTTTGCCTAGAGGGTCAAAGTGACTGCCTCTCTTGAAAGGTGAAATTAGTTCTGAATATTCATAGTGATGTTCAGATTTGTTTCTGAGGGGGAAAAAAGGGTTTAGAAGAAAATCTAAGGAGCAGAAATTTGAAGTAGGCTAACAAGGATCCCTGAAAGTTTCTTTTATGAAATCATAATAACCTCTTTCTTCCTTTTCTACTCCACTGAGCAATAGTTACAGACATTTATGCAATTATTTATATTTTGCAAATCACTTTACACTGATTTCATCTGTGCATCATAACAGCCCCATGAATCAGTAAGGACCTA
Source organism: Gymnobelideus leadbeateri (assembly GCA_011680675.1). Lineage (NCBI taxonomy): Eukaryota > Metazoa > Chordata > Mammalia > Diprotodontia > Petauridae > Gymnobelideus > Gymnobelideus leadbeateri. The sequence goes on from WOXC01010726.1 coordinate 642,824, forward strand.
CTAGGTGCCGTGACTGTGCTAAGGGCTGGGGATACAATCGCTGCTCTCAAAGACTTCATAGGTCTTTTAACAGAGAAGGAAACTGAGACATAGAGAGGATAAGTCATCTGCCCACAATTACACAGCTAGTAAATGTCAGGGGCAGACTTTTAGGCCCAAATTTCTTCTGAAAGCCTTTCTATTATATACCCTGCTCTCTGAAATTAGGACAGCTCAAGGCAAAAAAGTAGGAGGCTGAAATTTGTCTTTAATGTTGTCGGTCTCTGCTTTGTCCATCATTTCCCTTGAATTAGTCCCCCCACCCAAAATCACAAACCTCTCAGTAAATGAACTAATGTCAGTTAGCTCTTTGGTCATGTGGAAGAGTTTCCATCACTAATATCCTGATATCAAAATTCTCTGAGGTTCTTAAAGGTTCTACCAGCAGAGTTCTGGCACTTTCTACCAAGGTGGAAAGGCTTTGAATAGGGAAGCAGAAGGGACTGCTATGGGGAAGCTACTATGTGCTGAGCACTTAACAAATATTAACTAATTTGATCTTCATAAAAACCTTACGAGGTAAGTGTTGTTATCCCCATTTTGCAGATGTGGAAGCTGAGGCAGAGGTTAAATCATTTGCTCAGGGATACACAGTTAATATCCAACACCAAGTTTAAACTCAGGTCCTCCTATTTTCAGGCCTGGTATTCTATCCATTGAGCCACCTAGCTGCTTATGTATGGCCATGATGACATAACATCTCCCCTCATAGGGACTTCCTTTAAGTATTAAAATATGACAAAGAGTTTGAGGTCCTGTATCCCCTCCGACAGGTTTTTGTATTGTAAATGGAGGGGGAGAGAATTCCTAGGACCCCTAAAACTCTGCCTTATAAGCAACCTCCCTGTGGTTAAGGTTGGTCCCTTAGGGCACCAGTTCTCAAATTGTATTGTCTCATTTATTCTCTTAAAAATTATTGAGGACCCCTCAAAACAACTTTGATTATCCATTATCCATTTATATTTGCTGTATTATAAAGTAAAATACAATATTATTGTGAAAATCATTTTGACCTAATGAACCACCTAAAAGGGTTTCAGGACACCCCAAGGGACCTCAGACCATACTTTAAGGACTTATGCCTTAAGAAAATATGCTGTAGTCATTTCAGAAGGGAGGATGTCTGTGATTTCTTCTTCCCACTATGTACAATGCTACCCTGTCCCCCAGAGACCAGTGACTAAGCCAAGGTTAGGCTGAATCTAGTGGGGTTCTACTCCCAAGTTTTTTAAACGGTATTACTCTAATTATATGAAATTTATATTTGAAGTGATATACACATAAGCTAGTTTCCCATAAATTGCATGGAACTTAAAATTTGCAATTGGCATGCAAAACAGTTTCCCAACTCCCTTCATTGAATTCTTTGCTATAAGCGATAATGACTAGGACACCATTTTCCTAGCCCCTGAAGCTAATGGGGATGGAGAAGCACAAATTCACTATGGATTTCTTCCAAACACAAGCATAAAATAGGAAGCTTGTCTTATCCACCCACCAGGCTCACCTTCCATCAGTCCTTTTTTTCCCATCCCCCTTCCCATTTGTGTCCTCTCCCAATCTCAGTATTATCTATAACTTCCCCCCAAATCTCTCCTTTTGATTTTCTGCTGGATTATAGATCAGGAACAGAGAGTTAGTGGACACACTTATTTCTGTTAAATATTTTATTACCTCCTACCTAGAATATAAGGATACTGTTAGGGCATATAGGTAGGGATGGCCTCTGAAGTCCCTTCTAGTTCTAGATCTAAGATTCAATGACCATCCATGATGGGAGTAGTAAGGTTGGAGTTATGAAATGGAAAGGGTCCCCTGTGTCTCTTGTTTTGCTGTAGGGCATATATCATAGTCCAACCATACTTGATTGGAATTCTTTACATTCCATGGGATTAGTTTCTTTGGTGGAGAATGGCTAGGATTTTGCCAAAGGAGATAAAAGTAGGGCATCTTAAGAGAAGAGCATGAGCAAGTCTGCATAGGCCTAGAAGAACTGGATGCAGTTTAGAAACTGTAAATCACAGTGTGACTGGGATATAGGGATTGGGTGGAGCATAAGACCCAATATAGTGGCATTTAAAGCCCTTCATAGTCTAGCTTCAACATATCTTTTCATACTAACTACAAAATATTCTCTATGTTACAACAAAACAACCTATTTGTTATTCTTTGAACTCAGCATTTCATTTCCCAGCCCTTTACCTTTGCAAGACTATTGTGTTTGCCTCTAATGTTATTTTTCTTCATTTGCCTTTTAGCATCTTTAATTTTCTTCATAGTTCAGGTCAGGTATTACCAACAATGGGAAGCTTTCCCAGCTTCTCTTAGCTCTTAGTGCTTTTCACTCCCCAAATTATCTTATGTTTACTTATTTGTGTAAATATTTTATTACTTTGTAGAATATAAACTCCTCAAAGAGAGAGATTATTTTTCCTTTTATCTCTGTCTCTCCAAACTTTAATAAAATGCCTTGTGTGTAAAAGGCATTTAATAATTGCTGACCTGAGTTTTTCCAGTCATTGTTCTGGGTTTACTTCACTCCCTTCAGAGCCTTGACTGTGGTACCATTTTAACACAGTACCATTCTGCACCTTCGAATTATTTTCCCATCTTGTCCATACAGTGTTTCCACTCCTGCTAAACCATAACCCTAGGTCATTCCTCAAACAACTGCCTTCTATATTCCTGGCAGGTGGACAAAACCACAGGAACAATGATAACTGATACTAATAAAAATGTGTGCTCTCTCACCTCAATTTCTTGGCAACGCTTGGTTTCACATCTGATTGACTTGCTCCCACAGTCCCTCCTAGCTGATCTTAAGCTTTTTTCTAGCTTTTTCAGGCCCTCAAATTCACTCCATCCCAGCCCTCAACCCTAAACTTTCAAATACTTTTACTTAGACATTTAAGACTATCTACCTTGAGCTTTCTCATTTCCTATTCCTCACTTCAAAACCTATGTCTTTTCCTTTGCTGTCTCAGAAGATGAAGTGGCCTGTTTTACCAAGCCTAATCTCTCTACTTGTACCCTTCATCATGTTCCCTCCTGTCTTCTCTAGAAAGAAATATGTTCCATTAATTATTCCCCCTCTCTCTAACTCACCTTCCATTTACCCCACCTCTCTTCTGGCCTCAGCCATTCTGCCTTTCTGAAGGCTTAGACCACTTCTAGCCTAAAAATGAAAACAAAACAATGGAGAAAAAATTTCTAGATGCTGCCATCCCCTCAAGTTATTATCCCATGTATTTCCTCCTCACTGCTAAATTTCTGATCTAGACAAAATGGTCTACATTAATTGTCTCTACTTCTACGTGTTTCCTCCTATCCCTTTCAATCTGGCTTCCAACACCACTCTCAACAGAATCTGCTCTTTCCCAGATCAAGTCTTTCCATAATCCTTATCACTTATGAACAATGCAGAATGCTCATTCACTCCCTTCTGCTTTATATTTTCTCCACTGGTACCATTGCTTTTTTTTTCCTGGCTCATCATTTTCTTCTCATCCATAATTTTTTTGGTGGGGGTCTGTAAGTTTTAGATGCTTCCAAGGTGGTATAATTCAAGGTTTGGTCACTGCTCTCATGGCCTGTATTCTAGTCTTACTCTGGAAGGGCACTTGTTCTGATACAGTCAAACGTTCTAGTGTTCTCCTTTGCCCTGGAACTCTGCATGGACAAGGCAACAGAGTTCTGCACCCAGCACCAGCAAAGCGTCCCCTGCAATTTCTTTATGACCAGTTTTCTGACCCCCTTGCCATCTGTGGTCTGAGACATCTCAAAGCTGCTGCTGCCACTTTTGCAGCAGCCATGCTTTGGCACAGCACAGCCTACATTACATTCTGATCTTATCACCACCCTGGTGTGATAGACCTTTCTTTCCAATCCCTTAAATTGTCCTGGGCTAGAAAATTATTTCATCCTGATCTTTTGTTGATTCTGCTACTGCAGAATTCAGTTTGAGGCATTATTTTAAAATTACCTGCAGGGCAACGTTGGAAGAGTTCAGTTAATTTCCTGCCTCTACTCTGCCATCTTGGCTCCACCTAATTCTACCTGATACATTTTAAGTACAATGTAAATGTAAGCTATTTGTTATTGTATCTTTCCCAAATTTATTTCCCACTACTCTCCTTTTTATGCACTCTCTATTTCAGCCTAACAGAGCTGCCAAGTGTTCCCTGATCTTTCCTACTATCCTCTGTCTCCATGCATTCAATGGCCTCCTCCCATCCCTAGAATGTTCTCCCCTTGTTTGGACTATAGAAATCTTTATCTAATTTCAGTGTCTAACTCAAATGTTATACCATCCATGAAACTCTCATTGATGCCTCCAGTTCAAAATTATCTCATCCAATTTTCCTTATCCCATTTTATATCTAATCACATAATAAACAGAACATTGGACTTAGGAAGACCTGAGTTCAAAACCTGCCATCAAACACTTACTAGCTGTGTAAACCTTTTTAAAGTTTAATTGTAGATAGATAGACAGACAGACAGACATATACATGTACATATCTAGAGAAACACATACACAATTATGTATATGTGTATATACATTATTATTATTATTATTATTATTAGCTTGGGAAAGTAAGAAATTGTTCAGATTTTTTCCTTAGTCCATAGCTTGCTGGCTCTTGGAATAGAGAGAGAAGAAAAGAGGATGGAAGACAGAATCTTGGATAATACCTCTATCTGGAAGCCAGGAGAAGGAAGAAAAACATGCTAAGGAAAATAAGAATAGTTGGTGAAATAAGCACAGAACTTGCATATCCCAAAAGTAGGAAATGTATTAGTAAATGGTTAACAATGGCCTTTCAAAAAATATATACAGCACACTTTTAAGTTTAATCTACATTAACATTTCCATCACTTTTTAAAGTCTAAATAATCATCAAAACAATAAATCAAGTATTGATTTGCTGTTTTTGCTGATTTCAGAGGTATAAATACTCTCAAAATTTAACAATTGACTCTCACTAGTTCTTTTAAGCTGGCTCCAGCATACCCTTCCCCAGGAGCTAGAGAAGGAAGTACTTGGAGGGTCAGGAAATGCCTCCTATTCCCATTGGCCACAACATTTAAGTACATCTTAAATATTAATTTATGATAATACATTTTATATGTCTCATTTTTTCCATTTCTTAGTTAATTCTCTAACCAATGGAACTCATTCAAGTTAATGTCAATAGAAGATCCTCCATTAGGATCAGTTCCAGCATAGATTAACATGAAAAATGTTCTATCATGTTTCTTTATGATATACATACTCAAATTCTAAAATTAATATTTTCCAACATTTGGATTGGTTGATGTACTACACTTCGAAAAATAATTCACCAGATTTCCAATGAATCTGATTTAGTTTTGACAAACAAGAGAAAAGTTGGCACCAAGACTCTTCCACACCTGGTGTCAATCTATTTGTATTTGTATTGTTTGATGCTGTGACCAAGAACCAGAACTTCACAACTCTTTGTAGCTAATCAACCTGCACTAGAGAAAACCTACAAAGGGGGAGAAGGTTATGCTCTCGAGTTTTATATCAAATTTTGGAATTCTCCAAACATTCCAAAGAGGATATAAGTACTTTGTGAGATAGGAATATTTTAAATTATCAACAATTGATAGGTACTTTCTTGTTCAAGTGTGAAACAGACTGTGGTTCCTGATACAACACCAGGGAAATGATGTTTTTATCCCAAAACATTTCCAAAAAGTAACTAGATTTTCTTTGGAAGAGAAACACTGATAGTTGTGTTGGCAAAATGCTATAAATCTGAAAGTGGGAAAAATAGGGGACGCAACAATAATTTATGCTCCACAATGGAATGTTTCACAATTTTTGTTTAACTAAACATATTTTATACTACTTAAACCATGATCTACAGCACCCAACTGATTATAAGGTTGTAAATTGTATGAAGGGCTTTGTAGAAAATCATAAAAGGGCAAGTAGGTTCCTTATATTACAGTGTCACTGGGTTGCTGAGATTCATCCAGACCTTTGATATCCAGTTTAAACACAGCAATGTATTCTTATTAATAATGAATAGAGCCACTTATTTCAATTTCATGAGCCCAATACGCCAAAGCGGGAGAAATTTCTATTTACTCATGACCTGAATATTAGTTCTTTGGCAAAAATCCTCCATTTTTCAAATGTTGAGTCAGTGTTGAAACAATGAGATACAACTTTCCCAACAATTCTGGCATGTTGAAATATGAAAGAAGGGTGGGCAGTCTTTTTTTTTCCTTTGGAAGAGCTATTAAATTGCTTTGACTCTGGGAAATATTTTCCCCCTTCTTTTAGGTATTAGGAGATAGCTTCAGGAAACTGTGATGATTAATTGTATGAGCCCTGGCTCAACTTTATTTAAATACAAAGTACAAATCTTAGCACTCATCCAAAATAGGAAATCTCCTCCTTCCACCCTCCTTCTTGCCTAGCAGCAACTCAAGAAGACTATACACTTACTGAGTATTAGTAGCCATTATGGTAGATACTTAGCTATCCAGAAAATAATGGAGTTTTAAACTGTCACCTTATTTACGAATTCTGTAGTCTAATAGACTTTGGGCTATAAGCAACAAAATTTTGTTTATAAAGTTTCAAACCAAAAAGGTATGTGACTCTGCCTTCTTGTTCCATTTTTTTCAATTTTATTTAATTATTTTGTTTTAAATTTAATGAATACCCCCCAAAAAGCATTTCAGCACAAAATAAAACATAGAACACTTCTATGTGAAAATGTGAGTCTATATTAAATATAGATTACTATTAAAATTATATATGTATATGTAATATATATAATAAATTATATATAAATTACAAATAAAAACAAATAATAAATTCAACTTGTTACTTTAAAAGCTTTCCTGTTTTCCTGTTTCTGTTTGAATTTGCTTTTGAATATTAAATACAATTCTTTGAATGGCCCTCATTTCCTTCTTTTCTTCCTTTTTTTTTTTTTTTTTTGGCAACTATATTGATTGTTCTGCCCTCCTGCATTCTCCACTTAAAAAAAAAGGAAAACACTATCCTTATAAAAAATAAGTGTAGTCTGCTGAAACATGTTCACCATGTCTGAAAATGTATGTATCTCTGCATCTTAAGTCCATCATCTCTCTGTTAGGAAGTTAGTACAACCTTCATTATTGGTATTCCAGGGTCGTTGCTGGTTGTTGCATAGATCAACATTCTTAGTTGTTTTTATTCACATGTTGTTGTTACTCTGTGAATTGTTCTCCTGGTTCTGCTCATTTCATTCTGTATCAGTTCATGAAAGTTGTGCTAATAGCATCAGTGTTTCCTCATAATATGGGTTAGACCTACCCCTCCATGTCCCTTGTATAACTGAAATTAGTTTCCTCTAAAAGGAGACAAAATGGCACCACAACCTAATTGGCCCCTGTTTCTCTGTGATAGTTTCCTGATCACCTTTAAGGCCATAAAAATCAACCTACGTGTAATTGGGGATCTTTCAACTCAGTGGATTTTTTTTAAGTCAATGCTAGTAACTATTTTCTTATCATATTCTGAGCTGATGACCAGACACTTTTCCATTTGGAAATAGAGAGGTAAGGGAAAGGATGAAGAGTCTAGAAAAGCTAAATTCCGATATCTCCTTGTTGCATATGTTTGTTGTGTTAGGGGAAATTAAACATTAATTTGTTAATTGTTCAATGACTTCTGAGTGCCTCATTTCATATCAACATCATACCTGAACTAAGAGAATTTCAACTCCAATACTTATGCCTCTAAAACCCATGAAGAAGATAGCTGCAGAAATTCTCCAGTTAACCTGTTCCTTTGACTTAAAACCCTTATGGTATACAAGTTCTTTCTGATATATAACCTGAATTCCTTTTTTCTAGAATCAGAAATCTTTGCCTTACCCTAAGCACAGAAATAATTCCTTAGCCAACATCTGAGCAACATGTATGATATGCATGCATGCACAGATGGACAGGGGGAGAAATGGAGACAGAAGATGTAAGGTTAATTTTCATTTTCTATAGTATTTAGCCTGTTATATACATACACATATGTCTGCTTACTTGTCAATGTCTGAATACGCTGTACCCAGTTTCTTTAACACAAAATTGGGAAAAAAGTTTCTAAAATGAATTATTTTGAAGTTATATTTACCTTCACTTTAGTTATTAGCTCCCCCTCATAGGTGACATTGGGATTATAGAGGAAGAAAAACCAAATAATGAGAAAGAACTGAAGAGTGCCTCTTCTCAGATATATTCTACAACAGTCTCTTATTCAGATACTGGTTGGATTTGAAGATCTCTGAGGTCCTTTCCAATTCTGAGATTGCATGATTAGCACATGTGTAACATATTCTTGTCCCACTCCCTCAGGTCCAAGTTTGCTATGTTTACTCATATCCCTACCTTCTCTAATGGGGTTGGGGAATCTCTCTTCTTTGTCTTTTGCTTAGGTCCCTACTAATTATTTTTCTCCATTTAGCAGTTCAGTAACTAGCACCACAGTTCCCTTTAACCACTTAACATCAGATTAGCTATTACAAAGCAATATTTACTTCAGAGATATAGCAAAAACAGACAAAACAACACTTATCCAATACCTGGGGAACATAATCCAACACCAACTTTGATTAAGTTTCTAAAAAGTCTTAGCTACCCTGTTAATTCCATGGAATCCCAGATTGTAAAAGGTTACTCAGATTCTCAATATTTTAAAAAATATTATATTTCATTAAATATTTTCCAAATTGAGTTCCAAATTTTCTCACTCCTTTCTTTTCCATCAACTTGAGAAGATAAGCAATTTGATTTCGATAAAACATTTCCATGTTAGACATATTGCAAAAGAAAACACAAACAAAATAAAGCAATCAAAACAGAGTAAAAACATGTATTCCAATCTACAGTCAGAGTTCATAAATTTTCTCTCTGAAGGTGGATAGCATTTTTCATTCCTTTGGAATTGTCTTGGATTATTATTTTCATCAGAGTGGCTAAGTTTTTCAGAGTTGATCGTCCTTACAATGTTGCTGTTACTGGGTGCAATGTTCTCCTGGTTCTGCTCACTTCACTTTGCATAAGTTCATATAAACCTTCCCAGGTTCTTCTGAAACCCCCCTGCTTGTAATTTTTATATCACAATAACATTTCATCACGGTTGTGTACCACAACTTCTTAAGCTATTCTCCAACTGATGGACATATATTAAAAAAAAACTGATACCTTGAGTGACCTCTTGCACTCTGGGATTCTACAGAGATAACAGAGTACCTTAGACGTTTTTAGAAAATTGAAGTTGAAGAAGGTAAAAGGAGAAAATATGAAACTTGCTAGGGAAGGATTGAAGAGAGGAGTAGCCTGAACCAGAGGCTGGGACACCAAGGAATAATGGTATAGTCCTGCATGCAAAAGCTTTATTTGTCTACAGGTAAAGTAAAAGAAGGGCCAAAAGTTTCACTTTGCAAGTCCAATCAATTGTTTCAACCCTCATGTACAAAATCTCTCCTTTGACCACCTTCACGTCTCTCATACTGCTCTCTCTTCCTAGAACCACCATTTTGGTACTATTGTTCATTCTTTCATGGCTGCATTACTGCAATATCCTTCTGTTTAGTCTGCTTCAAGTCCCTTCCCACTCCAGTCCATCCTCCATTCCGCTGTCAAAGTGATTTTCCTTTAATACAGGTCTGATCATGTCACCTCTGTTTCCTATTATCTCCACAATCAGCTTTGTGCTCCTTTATAGTTTCTTCCCAACTTTTCAGTCTTCTTACACTTTACTCCCCTCTTCTTACTTCATGGTCAAGCAATGTCAGCTTTTTTGCTGTTCCTTGAATACAATACCCTACTCCCTACTTTCCCTACTACATGCCTTTTTGAGGGCTGTGCCCCACACCTAGAATGCTCTCCCTCCTTGTCTCTGTATCCTGGCTTCTCTAGCTTCTTTCAAGGCAGCTTAAATCCCACCTTCTGCAGGAAATCTTTCCAACTTGGGTCACCCCATCATTGACAGTGCCAGCCTCCTGAGGTCACCTTCTATCTACTCTCTAAGTATTTTGCATGTATATAGTTATTTGCATGTTGTCTCCGCCATTAAAATGTGAACCTCTTGAGGGCAGGGACTTCTTTTGCCTTTTTTTTTTTTTTGTATTATCAGCCCCTTAGCACAACACCTGGCAAGTTTTTTAATAAATAACCAACTGCCTGGATCAAACTTTGCATTAATCTCTATGCATATGTGATTAGCTGAAATAGTATGAGGTTCTTTAAAACAAAGGACAAATAGATAGAGGTGATAATAATGAAATATTTTATTGGCTGAGCTGCTTTGACTTTTAATAAAGGTCGAATGTAAGGGAGAAGCTATAATTCTAATATGTGGGGTTTTCCCTCTCCCTTTTAGTTTTGTCCCATTATGCCAAGGCTTATCTCCAGTCTCTTTAAATTTAGGGAATACCTTTAAGTTTGACATAACTTTAAGAAAATTCACTTTGATGGAATCACAGAAATGAAATTATTTTAGAAGAATTAACCTTATAACCATTTAAAAAAAACTTGTAAATGAGTAAGGATAATATAGCCCAAGTAGGCAATATATATTGCTCAAACTGTTAGTCACCAAAACACCTACAAATAGCAAATGCATTGGGAAATTTTAAAGGTAGCTCTTCAAATAAAAGTCCCCAAATACATTATTCTTCATGGGCAATTTGTAGCAAATATGGAATAGCTTTTTTCTGCCAAATGAAACAGTGCAGTCAATGATTATTAAGAACAGGTTCTAGTCAGGAGATTATAAAAAGGTTCTAGTCAGGAAAAATTATCCACAGTCCTTTGGGCCACATAATCTTGGAGAAGGTCATGGATACTGACTCCACAGTAGGCTGGCTTGTGCAGAGGAAATAGCAGCTCACTGAGGAAATCAGGGAGGGGTAAATTTTCAAAGCACTGGGCAAGATCTAGCTGCAAGACTTCCCATTAGCACTGCCAGATTGTTTAGGTACCAAATTTACATCCCTTCAGAGAAAAGGAGAGCGGGTATAACCCGACAATAGTATGTGCTCCCTAGAAAGTGAAACTGCTTTTAAATAGGAAAAAAATTATGCAATAGTTTATTCTCATTTTCTAAATTGAACTGAGTGCCAAAAAGAAATAGTAAAGCACATATGTATAAAGTGGGTGAAGGGAAGAGGTAAATAAAAATTGAAGTATGGTTGTTTAGGACAAAATACATATAAAGAATGACAGCTTTACTGTCAAATATGAGCTTATTGACATTCATCAAAAAATCAATGGCTCTTCTTTTCACCTGAATCAGCAAGGAAAAGACTGCGCTGCTCATTATCCAAAAATAATGTTATTTGTAAGCAAGATCTGAGAGGCAGCACAACATAGTGGATAGTCTTCAGTTTCATAACTTGCTTCCAGTTCTACCTCTGATAGTGTCTGTGTGACCCAGGATAAGTCACTTAGCTCCCTAAAACCTCCAGGCAACTCTAATATTATAAATTGCAGAGTAGATGCCCACTTACATTGCTAGAGGGAATTTCTACACTATTGATTATTCCGCACTACATAATTTCTATTCCTGTATCAATGAAATGTCATGTACATATATATTTAATAAGGTTTATGTTACAGGATCAAGTTTATAAGGCTAAGGTAAAACAGAGATTTGCTTGATTTTCTGAGAGAACTGAAGCATAGCTGAGTCAGGAACGACTGGATTCAAATTCAACCCATTCTCATAAATTTACTAGCTGTGTGACTGTTGGTATGAACTTCAGCTCTCTGTATGACTCTCTCACATTTCTAAAATAGAGATCATAGTAGCAAACTACTGCACAGGTTTGTTGTATTTATTAGATGAGGTAAAACACTTTGCAAAGCTTCCATTTTAATGTAATTTTTTCCTATTAATAATACTGATACTAAGTATTTGCTACTAATAAATAGTAGGAAAAGGAGTAGGCACATAAACATCACAAATAATCCATGGAGATACTTCATTACAACAGAATCACTAACACTGGAATCATAGTATGTGAATCTAGAAAGGAACCTGGAAATCATTTTCATTGTGCAAATTGGGCAGGGAAGTCATGTCACACAGTCAATTATTGGCAGACCTGAACATTCCAGTTAGGTCATCAGAGATCAGTATGATTTAGTGGAAAGGTCAATGGAACTGGAGTCAGAAGTCTTCGTGTGAAATCTTGGTGTTGTGCCATAATCTTGGCACATGTGATATTGAGCAAGTCACTTTCCTAACCTTGGCCTTGATTTTCTCATTGATTACAAAGAACATAGGCTACTTCAATCATTAAAGTCTCTTCTAGGTCTAAATCCTATTATACAATGGATACCAATGATCAAGAATCATTTCACAAATTTGCCTTGCCTTACCTCTACTAGACTGCAATGTAAGTAGCCCTAATCAATTTTTATGGGAATACATATGCATATATGCACAAATAAACATATTTTGTATATACATATGCAAATATACACATATTTATGGCTATATATACATATATACATACACACATTTCATATGCACACATATATATGTAAATGTCTAGTGTGCACTGACTGTAGGATGATGGCACTTGGCATAGAGGGTATACTCACTATTGGCTCCTATGCTTTCACCTTTAAGACAGAAAGAGGAAAAAGGGTAAAGGCACCAGTAGCAAATACACCATCAATTCTAAGTGTCACTGTCCTATAGCCACAATCCACAGGAATTGCAGGGGAGAGCACTGGGGAGCAGAACCTGTTACACTTCCTAAAATAGAGACCACACAGTGAAAACAAACTTTTTCTTCTCTTTTTCTGGTTTCCTCATCCCATAATACTCAAAACCAAGTTTAAAAAGCTGTCACCAAACTAGCAAATCTAGGGACAGAGTTTGTACAGCTATTTTTTGATGTCTGGCATATCTTAGGGCAACATTCTTTCCACATATATGACTTTCCTTCATTTTAGAAGATGGTACTACCAATGGTAATTTCTGCTTTCTATGCATACAAAGGATCATGTCCCTTGACAGAAATGAACTACAATCTATCAACAAGCATTTATTAAGTGCCTACTGTATACTAAGTTTTGGAGATACAAAGATAAACTCCCCAAAAGCTTACCTTTTAAAGCCTTGAATATGTGATTTGTGCAGTACGCTGATGTGCATTTGAGAGGCAACTCAGTGTAATGGTTCAATTGTTGTCTCTGAAAGTAGGAAGACCGAGTCGTCCTTCCTCTGATACATCCAAAGCTCAATGACCATAAGCAAATCATTTAATACCTTAGTGCCCCCAGGCAAGTCTCTAAAGCTATAAATTACTGGTGATACAGATCTGGGAGGCATTTCCAAACCCAGAGTTCCTCATCCTGACGAAATCTTAAATCTGGGCCAAAATGCACATTCACATTCAGATAACAATGAACATATATTTCATCTATCTAATGGTGCTTTTTTTCCTGGCTCTTACTAAGGTCTTTTTTTCCTGAAGATTCCCACTTGAGATTAGCCTCACAAATTCACTTAGGTTCATTGACCAACAAGTCAAAAGTTTTACATGCATTTGTATAAATGTATGTGATATATATATATATGTATATATATGTATATGTGTATACATACATATATACATATATATGTATGTATATGTGTATACATACATATATACATATTTATGTCTAATGGAAGCATTAGGGCATGAGGGGGCTGAGGAGGGAAAAGGAAAAAAGATGTTTGATAACTTTATTATATATTTAAAAGAAAAAGCAAATTGTACATAATAGATTTGTAGTTTCATGTGCAATCACCTTTCATTTCTATTCTACTATTTTGGAAATGCTTGTTTTATTTCTTAACTTTGGAAAAAAATGAATAATTTTTTGAAAAGTTATCAGGCCTATTCTTAAACAAATAAAGAGTTAAATAAATAAATAAACCTAGTGCCTTCAGGCTACTTAGTCAGACTCCCTCCCAATAGATGCATCATTAGCCTGACAACTTCAAGAATGAGAAGCTCTGATGAAACTGTGGACTGAGAGAACCCATTTGCCAAGACTTGCCATAATCTCTGGCGATGCAAATATTACCACCATGGGAAGAAAGATGGATTAGGCCTGCATGACTGAATGAATAGCTGGGTATGAGGGTTTAAACGAATGAAGCAATAAAAAAAAAGCAGAATATGTCATATTGTTTTACTATAAGGCTAATCCATCTCATGAATAGTTCTTGCCGTTTCAACTAGTTGTGTGTCTTAATTCAGACTGTCTTTGTACCCTGTGTAATTCTGCTCAGACTGTGAAGAAAACAACGAAAACTAGATAGTTAAAATTTAACCTTGCTGGCTTAAATTCAACCTTGATGGTGTGCGGTCCCTGGAGACCCTGGAAGACTGACTTGAGGTTAGGAAAGAACTCTCTGGCATCTGGTAGGAGTTAGGTTACTGTCACTCATTTATCATTAAGCCCATCTCCAGTGAGAGAGAACACCATAGGTTCGGTGTCTCAGGGCCCTAAGAACTACATAAATCTTTTGGCACCCACAGATAAGTGAGTGCTGTTTCTATTGCTTTTCCACTACTTACCGACAGCTTGAGAAGAACAAAAGCTAATGTAAATAACATGCCTAATACCCAGCACAGTAGGTATTTTGTATCTAATGTCACCTGCGAGTCCTTCAGCTACTCGTCTGAAACATTGCACTAGTTCATTGCTCACACCTTATCAACTCCTATGATCTGAGAAATGGCAGGACTCTCTTAATTTATGTCCTATGCATTATGTTCTAATGTTCTTTCATGACAAAGAAAGGGTTCACTTTAAAGTGTAATTATCCCTAGCACTATTACCCTCCCCATTTCAAAAATTAACCTAAACCTTTGTTCTGAACTATATTTGGAAATTCAATAAAGTTTGGCTGGTTTCCCATTATTCTCCATTTACTATATTTCTGTAGCAAAGTCAAAAGCTGTTTAGAGAAGATGTCTAGCCTGTCAGACACTGAAGAGTTTTAACTTCATTTGGATCCTAGCAAAGACACCAATGAAAATTCTGGGGAGGGTGTACTGGAATTTTTGATCTTGTGTAGCAATTTGAATCTCTATGCTTTTGAGTTGTCTCTGAATACACATGTAGGAAAGGCACAAGGGTGTAAAGATATAGCATTCCACTGAAAGTCAGGAAACCTGGGCTCTAATCTTCAGTTAATCTTCTAATCTTCTGCCATGTTTACCTTATTGTGTTGTAGTTTCCTCATTAAAAAAAGCCACAGTTGGGGCAGCTAAGTGATGCAGTGAATAGAGCACCAGTCCTGGAGTCAGGAGGACCTGAGTTCAAATATGCCCTCAGACACTTAATACTTGCTAGCTGTGTGACCTTAGGCAAGACATTTAACCCCATCTTCCCTGCCTTCCCCCTTTCAAAAAAAAAAAAAGACAATTTTCTTAAAGCAACAGTCTGGGTCAGTCTTTCACTGCTAATATCTCTTAGTCTCACCTATCAGTCGTTTGCCTTTCACTGAAGTGACAAGGATTGAAGGAAAAGGCCTCTTCTACCTCAAAACTTCTTAAATGTCCCTGCCAAATTTCCCTCACAGGCATGAAAAGTTGAGTGCCTTGAACCAGGCCTTCAGAGGGTAGCCATTGTTAAAATCTCAAAACAGAAACACTAGGCTGAGTACTGAGGATATAAAGACAGAAATAGATATAAGATAATGGCAGGGGGGAGCTAAAAGCTGGGATAGAAGAGGTTAACAGGGAAGGCATCATGGCGGCACCTTAACCAAGCCTTGATGGAAGATGAGAATTTTGAAAGATGAGGATGAGGAAGAAGAATGTTCTGGGGAAAATAATTTGTACATACATGCAGGAGATAAGGGCTAGATAATTGGACTAGGATGGGAAGTAGGGGGTAGCACAGATGTTTAATTGGCTTGGATGTAAAATGCATAAAGAGTAAAACAAAATGAGATTGGAGACATATTTTGGATCCAGATTGAGGCAAGCCTTAAATACTAGGTTAGGGTAAAATTAAGTAAGAAGAAATGAAATTATCCTTAGAAATCATGTGATACAATTCCCTCAGGATATGGATAAAGAAATTGAGTCCCTGAGAGGAAAGGTTTTTTTTTCACCTAATTAGTAGTCCCTAGAATTAAGACTTTAACTCATACTGACTATCCAGTGATCCTAGTCCAGAGGCAGGTCAGTAGTGTAGTGGATAGAGAGCTGTGCTTGAAGTCAGGAACACCTAAGTTCAAATTCACCCTCAGATACTTACTAGCTGTGGTGACCCAGGGTAAGTTATTTAACTGCTGTCTGCCTCAGTTTCCTCAACTATAAAATAAGAATAATAATGCTACTATCTGATATAATTGCTGTAAGAATTGAACAAGGCTTTTTTAAAGTACCTAGCAGAGTGCCTGCCACATTTTTGGCACTTGTATCCTTTCCCTTCTCCTAAATCAATTAGAATATTCAAATAACTTTCACAAAATACTGTATGATCCAAATATTATAGGATAATTTCCTCATTAATAGACTAAACAACCAGGGAAATTTAGCCAGAATCTAGGTTATAACTCTCTTATTTTGTCAGCCTGTCTGGCCCTCACACAAGCTATATTTATGCCTTTGCTTTTAAATTCTTGTTCAGACTTCCTTCCCTCCTCTTCTTCACCTGCCCAAAAGTTACCCACCTTTCAAAGTCCATTGGAAGTTTCATCTCTTTGATTACAATGGACACAATCTCTTGCCTCTTTAACCTTCTGCACTATTTATTTTCTTTACTACCCAAGTTCACACTTGATCAGATAATGTCTTATATCTTCCAGTTAGTCTTATCTTCCCATCTAATTTGTTGACAAGGGCAAGGATGGTGATTTCTGCTCCTATACTATCCCTTCCAGTCCCTAAAACAATTTTGGGAACATCCAAAACACACAGTGGCTAAATTCTAATACTTCAGTGCCAAAAAACAATAAGCCTTTAATAAATTGTTTGGCTGAATAAATAAGTAAAAGAATTTCTCAAGATGCTTGATGGTAAACATTGCTGCTTGAGTATTCCCATATCCTTATCATAGATTCATAGACTACTAGAGGTGAAACAAATCTTTGAAATTATCTAACCCTAAATTACCCTATGAATTAGGAAAATGAGGTTTGAACATAAAACAACTTGTCCAAAGTCACATAGTTAGTTAATGTTGTTGTTCTGTCATTTCAGTCATATCCTTCTCTATGTGACCCTATTTGGGGTTTTCTTGGCAAAGGCAGTGAAGCAGTTTTCCATTCCTTCACTAGTTCATTTTGCAGATGGGGCAAACAGGGTTAAGTGACTTGCCCAAGGTCACATAGCTAGTAAGTATCTGAGGCCAGATTTGAACTCAGGAAGATGAATCTTTCTAACTCTAAACTAGCACTCTTTCCACTTCACCACCTAGATGCCCCAGTGAGTTAATGACAGTTTCAGATTTAAGCCAGGTATTTTCCAACATTTTTTCTTCATTCTATACCAAGATGCCTCCATTTTCAAGAAACATAAACTCTTCTTCTCTAAGAATATTCCCCAAGTTAACCTTAATTCTTATCTGAGCCTAAACAATTTGTATTGTTTCTTCTTTGCTCATAATATACTAAAATATATGATTTTTCACTTGCTTTGTAGTAGTTTTCAAATTGATTCAAGAGGGTGTGTCTTTGGTTTCCTACTGGACTCAAATTTCTCTAGGAAAAGAACTAGGCCTCCAATTCACTGATATCCTTTCAATAGTGCCTTAGACTATCCTATTTTTTTCTTCCAAATAAAGGCTCTCTATGGACCCAAGTACCAGCTGTTTTTACATGTTCTCCTCCAAAGCAAACATTATTGCAAATAATAGGAACATTTTAGAATTCTCAAATAGGTTGAATACAGTTTCAGGAACTCAGAGTATTTAGGATGAATTTGATAGCATAGCTATTTCCTTTTCCTTTAGCCTGTTTTTAAAGAATCAGGTTTCTTCCTGTCTGATCATTATAAGTTTTCTTTCCTGGTATTCTGCTGTTCCTTGAATCTATCAGTTAATCTAGAACAGGCTAGAAATGTCTCTAAAAAAACATTTGTGGCAGGTTATATTGGAAAAGGAAAGTGGTTGTGAAGTGGAAGAAAGTGTATTATTCTATTTTGGAGATACTAGCTCTTCTGTATGCCCTTGCTCCTGACCATAGTCAATGAGTAAACATTTATTAAGTACCTACTATGTGCCAGACATTGTGTTGCATCCCCTTTGTCTCAGTCCAGCATCCCAGTTACCACAATTCATCATCCTTCTAGATTGTCTTAAATCTATTAAGGATGTTATAGCCCAGTGGCATACTTATCTATCATTTATATCTAGCTTGATTCTCCTGTAATACACTTCTTTTCCATTTAGAGTAATAAAACTATCTCACACATATATAATGATTTATCTTTTTTATGAAGCACTTTCCTCACAATAACCCCATAAGTTAGGTAGTATAAATACTGGGTTTTTTTCCATTTTATATATGAAGAAACTGAGAACCAGAAAGTTTGGGTGAATTAGTCAGGGAGTTGGTAGATCACCTGGTCTAAGCCCTTAATTTTATAGAGTAGGTAACTGAGGTCTTTTGAGGGTAAGTGATTTGTCTAAGCTCATACACGGTCAGTAGATGCACCAGGATTCCAATACATGCCCTCTTATTCCAAAATCTAGGCTCTTTTGTCTTGCTTCTGATAGGGTAGTTTTGTTGGATCCAAGATTTGGATCCAAACATTCAGAATGAAGCAGTGCCCTTTCTCCTAGTGCCAGGGGTGGGAAATCTGTGGTCTCAAGAGCACATGTAGCTTTTGAGGTCCTTGGGTGTGGCCTTTTGACTAAGACTAAGTTTTATAGAGCAAATCCTTTTTAAGGAGATTTGGAAGGTTGGATTCAGTCAAAGGATCACTCTTGAGGACCTAGAGGGCCACATGTGAGCTTGAGGCCATAAGTTCCCTACCTCTGTGATCATATGTAGTGCCAATATGATATTCACAGCTCCTGCAATAGCTAGGAATATACTGGTCTAAGTCTGAATAGCAAAAATATGACAGATTTCCCACATGGAAGACAGAACCAAAATATTTACTCAAACACCAGAAAGCTGAATCCCTACACCAGAAAGCCAAATCCATAATAGCAACAAAGAAAT
This sequence comes from Gymnobelideus leadbeateri, assembly GCA_011680675.1. NCBI lineage: Eukaryota > Metazoa > Chordata > Mammalia > Diprotodontia > Petauridae > Gymnobelideus > Gymnobelideus leadbeateri. The sequence goes on from WOXC01010726.1 coordinate 662,079, forward strand.
CTATACACAATAACAATGCAGGGGGCACTGTCGTCCACAAGGCTTCCCCCTGCTAGGGCCTTCCCATAAGCTAACACTCACAGCTTGCTGCCTTTCTCTCCTTCAGCTCTAACTGCTCTGACCAACTTCCTCTGGGTTCTACTCCACCCTTCAGCAAGCTCCTTTCACCACAGTCTTCATGTGACTCAAACTCATGTGACTTAGGCTTCCATGTGACTTAGGTCACATGGGCCTATTAATGGATGGGAAAGATCTTCCCATTAAGAAAAAATACACCTTATCATCTATTTGCTATTAGAAATACCCTGTTGAATACTATATAATGACATACTTCATAAATTGAGTTAGTTATAAACTTGAGAAATATGCATTGGAGGATTTTTGTACATCCCCACTGTCATTGCATTGTCATTTTTAAACAATTTCTTTCCTATCGAGGAGCAGTGTTTGGTTGGTTGTTTGCAGGGAGAGGGGGTTGCATAGTGGGATAAGGAGATATACACAATTTTCTTTCTTATCTCTTTGGGTTGTTCAGAGACTGGTTAAGTAGTGTGGAAAATATCCATTTTTATCTATTCAGATGTCTTTTTGACCACTGTGCTGCTGTTCAGTGCCACCTCTTACCAGAAGAGGAAAACTCCAATCAACTCAGATTTCCCTCTTATATGGCTCTGACAAGAGCCCTGGTGAAAAGGGAAACTGAAAAAATTGCTCTCATGATAAATTTAGTGAAGAAGGTTATTTTTTTCTCCTTTAACCATGCTATTTTTAAATTTTCTCTTTGCGGGCAATCAAGAGTGGTCTATCTATCTAATTTGGAGAGTAAAAAGTCTCTACCTCTTTAAGAGATCTTGAGAGATAAAACCAGGCTAGAACACAGAATTAGAATAATTGTTAAATAGGTTACTGGTCTTGGTGGGAGGTTCAGTTGATTGAGAGTCCAGGAGGAAAGTAAAATAATAATAATAATAATAACAACATGTATTTTATATAAATCTATATGTATTATGTATGCATATATAGAGAGAAAGGGTGTAAGGAAGGGAAAGAGAGGGAAACAGAGAGGGGGGAGGGAGAGGAGGAAGGGGATAGGGGAAGGGAGACTGAGAGGAAGCATAAAGAAAGAAGGATGGGAAAAAGAGAGGGAGAGGAAGAGAGAGGGGAATAGGGAGGAAGAAAGAAGGGAAGGGAAGAGGAGGAAAAGGAGAGAGAGGGAAGAAAGGAGAGGGAATTTGGAAGAAAGGAAAGAGAAAGAGAGCATGTCTTTTGTGAGGAAAACAGTGAAATATTATTATCTCCAGTTTCATATGAGAAAATTGAGGCTCAGGGAGGTAATTCCGCCATGATTGCAATAGGCTGTTTAAGAACTGTTCTCCCAATTTTAGGTCCAATACCCTCTTCTCTATACCACACTACCTTTATTTTTTCCCCTTTGTCTAGACCTGTGATTTCACTGGCATAGAGAATTCCCAGTAAAATACGTTCCTTTAACTGATGAAGATCATCAACTATTCCACAGCTTACAGGTTTAGAAAATAGCCCTAGGCACTGAGGTTTAATGAATTTTCAGGACTCACATAATCAGTATTTATCAAAGTTGAGACTTGAACCCTATTAATTCCAATAAGCACTTACTAACCCCCTAATAGGCTGGAGGAACTTTACTATGAAGTAAAGGATGAAAAGGTGAAAAAAATATATAGTTATATAGTTCATCCCTTTAAATAGCCCATAGTCTACTAGAATCATAGGAAGAGATTATAGAGACTATCTAGTCTCTCTTCTTTCCTTTCCTATACACATACTCTGACCCTATCGCCATCTAACAAATGAGAAAACCAAGACCAAGAGATATTAAATGATAATTACAAAGAGTGACCAACAGCTCCAGGACTAGAATTTTTGTATTCTGATTTCTAGTGAATATTCCACTATCCCAATGAGAACAGGGGCTTTGGGGATCTGATAACAGGGGTAGCTTAAAAACAAACATTAAGTGATTAGATAAATGAATCTTTCCAAATAAGGGAAGCCTGTACAGAATGGAAATCCCAGGAAAAATGACATTCCTAACTGGAAAACTTTATGAACAAGAGTAAGAGTTTATCCCGTTAGTAATATTGAGAATTCTATACTTATTAGCATAACCCAGGTAACAGAATCAGAAACAAAAAACACTTGGCTTTTAACTAGCCATGATCTCCTATAATTAACACATATACTAAATGTCCAACCTGTAAACACAATGAATAATTTGTGGCAATTTTAGATGACTCATTGCTTATGTGTGTATATGCATGTATACCTACACACACACACACACACACACACACGCACGCACGCACACACACACACACACACACGGCAGGTGCACAAACGCAAGTGAGGGAAAGGCACCCTTCACATTGTTTAAAGTGTTGGATCTTCCTTATGAGCTATTGTCCCAGAGTGCTTTCTAAACCTAGTTTATTTAATAAGAATTCAGGCTGCCTTTTCAAAATTCTCCCATTTCCACTCCTTGTATAAAGACCAGAGTGGAGGAAATACTGATAGAAATATTCGATTAAAAAGTTTAGAGACCACTGATCTAGAGGCTAGAAGGTGGAAATAAGCATGATTTAATTCATTTTATATATTTATTCCTTACTTTCATGTCCAAGAGATTGGTGATAGGTAAACAAATTAAAATCATTGGTTAGTACTTCCTACACCCCCCAAAAGAATTAAAAATAAATACGTAAAAGGGCAATTACTAAGGTATGTCATAAGTCATATGTCCAACATAGTTTCAGTTCAGTTTCCTATACCTTCCATATCTACATCTAGGATCCTATTATGGAAAAGATGATGCCTAGAGGATAATACAAGGGAGAAAGACACCTCAGAATCTATCAAATTCAACTCCTTTCTGAAACATCAATTGCAGGAGTGGAGAATCTGGGACCTTGAAGTCACCCCTGAATTAGAATACCTCAGACAAATTAGCATACAGTCTCTACTTGAACTCCAGTGAAAGATAGCCCTTCTCTTATAGCTTTTCATGAGAGCCAGAAACTGCATTCTTCCACTAGCCAGTGGTTATTGCCTCCAATAACACCATGCCATTAACAAAGATGAGTTTAAAGTTAATTTGTGAAGATTCCATAACCAAATGAGCTAAAATTTCATTCCTAAATGTTAAGTCCTTTCTCTGTGATGTATATATTATGAAAAAAAAAAGTATGGCTTTCTGGAATTTCACTGGAAAGGATTGGGTATGCCACACTCTGTTTTGTTTAAAGAGTTTTGTTAGCAAAAGGAATCTATATTTGAAAGTGACTCCTAAGAGAATTTCAAAGATTTAAGAAATGAAGAGTAGAACTCTTGGACTCTGTACCAATATTTGCTTTACCTAAAACACATTATTATTCAAAGAACAGATTAATTAACACTCTTGGAACTAGATAACATTCAGCCCATAGAGGCCAGGAGGTCCCGGTATGAATGATTTCTGGACAAAATAAGAGACAAGATGCTAATTAGTGTTGCTTATAATTTATATCGATGTGTTAATTTCATGTAAATGAGTTACCTTAGACACTCTGATTTGCCACCTTGCAACTAACTATAAATAGTAAGATTTTTTTTAACAAACAACCCTTTCATTTTCTCACTTATTTAATTTGGTGAACCCATGATCTTATCGGTATTTGTACTCCCTCCATCAACCTAGATTACATCTCCTCCATACTTCCTCATCCAATTTTTTCTATAAATCTGCTGGAGTGGATTTACTCTAGAATGTAGTGCCTAGCACAGAGCAAGTGCTTAATTTTTTATTGACTGACATTTTCTGTCCACTTAAATATCTAGGAGTACCAGTATCCTTCCTAAGCTACCTATCAACATTCCTTCTCCATGACTGGGCCCCCTTCTAAATGAATATCAATGCAGTCTCCTTTTCTCCTTTGTATACAATTGTCTAATCTTAACACTGGAAAACAAAATTTGATATAATAATTCCATTTGATCAAGAGAATGTGCTTCTCATTTTTTTCTGCTCATAACTCCAAAAATACAAATATGATAATTAAAGTAAATTAAGACCTTCTAAATTCTGTTCATAGGATGTATGTTATAGGAGGAAAATGTAGTAAAAATTGATCAGACTTACTGGTAATTTTAATAAAATGAGCCAGGAAATACCAGACTTTCTGGTTCACGTTGCCATAGTAGATATTTCTGACATTTCAGAGTTTCCTTTTGTTTCTATATTTCATTTGCCCTATAGCCAGAAGCTCTGAGGACTTCTCATATACCTCCTCTCCCTTTTGTAAACAGTTACTTAGCTTTGGTCTTTATTATCCCTCTTTGAAGTCATCAATACTCTAAATTTTTCTATAATTTGGGATCATCTGTTGAAATTTCAGATAATATCTGAATCTCCACACCATATTAAACTCTAGTAATCTCCAATGCAATGGCTGTGGCACCTTGAGGGACATAGTTTGATCCTATGGATATTTAAGACATTGGAGGGTGAAGAGATGTGTCACATTATGCTATTCTCCCCACTTATAGCCAATTGTAAACTTGTCTCCAATATATTTTTTCATTCCTACACTCATCTACCTCCTACCATAAGCCTGCCATAAAGTTCCCCTGAATATAGATCCCTCAAAGAACATACAGCCCTGAGCTAACTCAAAGTAGCTGAGCAGACAAAACCGCTCACTTCACTCTACGCCCATCCTCATTTTTTGTCATCCAATAGCTGAACTGTGGAATAGTGGACATCCCTTCATTTTTCAGGAGGATGGAGTGAGTAACACAGGATAAGCAGGAATAAATGAGTTGTAATTACATTCCCTTTCCCCATAAAATCTACCCCTTTCAAATTTCCCTAATTCTTTTGAGAGCACTAACAACTTCTCAGTCATCCAGATTTGTAATCTAATTATTGACTCCTCATTCTCCTTCACCCATTTACACAATCATTTGCCAAAACCTGGCATTTCTTACCCCAAGATACCTTACTTCCACGAACAAAGGTGCTCATCACTTCTCTCCTGAGCTATTTATTGGAACAGCCTCTTACTTAACGTCCAAGCCTTATGTGTCTCCCCTCTCCAATATGTCCTCTACACAGGTACCAGTGATTTTCTTAAAGCACAGGTCTGACTATGTCACTCTTGCCAGGTAAAATTTTTTAAAATGGCTCTTCACTAACTCTAGGATCAAAATTTTTTTTATTTTAATCTCATCTTTTAAAATTCCTATCTTGTATATTTTATTCCATACGTAGTTATTAGTATAGTAACATATATATATATATTATAAACAAATATATTGTAGTGTGCTCATTTTTTTAATGCTAAGGGTGCACAACAAAAAGGTTTGGAAACTTGCTAAAAGACAAAAGGATTAGGAGTGCTGAGACCAATAGATGTCTAAAATATGTTCATCATAGGGAAGCAATGCATCTAAATGTCCACCAAACAAATGTAGTTTCATCTTTAAAATAGGAAATTGTCTTCCTGAAGGCAAAATTTCAATACCAACTTAAAAAGCCAGAGAATATGCAAACAATCAAGTGAAAACTCCACTGCCAGCGACTACTCAAAGACTGAAAATCACTAAACATTTGGCTGCAATTTTGAAACAAGGAATGTCTTTCATTATTCTGCCTTTGGATGGTAGGAATGATATGTGACCAGATGCAGCTAAATATGCTTAGCTAGGTCTCAGTTTCCTCATCTGTAAATCAAAGGTGTGGAATAAAATGTTCTCTAAGTAGCTTCTTCATTCTAAATGTGAAAATATAACTATTAATGCCTCAGATATATCATTAAGCATTAAGAAATAACATTATGTCTATGTCCTACTTGGAAATCCTTTGGACTCACTTTAAGAAAAAACCTCATCAGTTTCCTTGGACTTAAGGCCAAGGAGACACTGTCCTGATATAAGGTCCTTTAGTTTCACTTACATCAACTTCCTAATGAATCCCAAATATTAGACTTAATCAAGATCTGGAAAGGATCATAAATACTTTGAACCTTAAATACTGAATTTTTTGTTTTGTTTTGGATTTTTTGTCTAACTGAAGTAGAAGTGAAAATATCTTCCTCTCTTTGTTCGACTTGAACTAAATGGAAATATAACTCCTTAAAGGAAATGGTAAAAGTGGGAATGGTCCTTTGTTAACCAAAGGAAGTATTTCCGTTTAGTCCATTTATCATGGACTAAATAGAGGTGAACCTTTGGTTAACCTGGAGAGAACCTTTTTAGCTTTTCAAGAAGATATCTGTATACCTGTCCAAGTGTGAACTCAATAATAATAATAATAATATCTATATTGTTCTGTTAGGCATTTTTTAAATGAACTTTGTATCCTTGCTTTATCTCTAGGTGCAAATTTGCCTTTGTTTTCTGACCATTATAAAAGTATAAGGCCACATGGCTCGTGTTAGAAAGAATTCTAACAAGAAGCAATACTTGGATAATTAATAAACAATCTCTGACATGCCTGTGCTAAAGGCTTAGCATATAGAGTTTTTCCTATATGCTCTGGGATATATTTCCAATATATGCTATGGGAAATATTTCCTATTTTTCCTACATTTTCCACATAACATTCTGTCCTTTTAGGTTTCTAGATAATCAAAAGAGATTTGTTGTATGCACCCAAACAAAAAAGACTTTTGTTACAAACTACTTTATATTGATAAGCTATATTTGTTCATAGAATGTAGGCACTAGAACATCATTGCTGTTCTTCCAAGGGATGACAGAGGGCGGGGTTGATGAATGGTAGAATGAGATTGGGGAGGGGGGGAGAACTAAAGAGAGTAGGCTTCACTGGGACTTAAGGAGGAAAAGGATTTCTGGAGTTTGGGACCATAGCTTACATTGAGGATATGACAAAAGATTGGGGAATTCAATAACACATCCTTTCACTGCCTTGTGGAGAAACTGATAGACCAAGTGGCCATGAAAGAGAACTTGGAATGAAGAATAATAGAAAGTTGGGTATGAAGAAGAAAGAAAGCCATCCTGCTCTTTTGTTGGGCATGGAACAGAGAATCAAGGAAACAATTAGGGTGGAGGTGGGCTTAGCCTACTGCAAGAGGAATTCAAATGTTAGTGAATGAAGATGTATACATATATACATAAACATATACATGTACACACACACACACACATATTTGAAATTAGGGAGTGCTCATTCAAGGGTTCTCCCTTCCATACACACATATGCTTTAAGTAAAACTTTCTTCTATATTTTTATGAACTGTATGCTTAAAAGTGGGAAAGTGGTATAATTATGCAGGGAATGCATGAATTTTCCAAGGTTTGTTGTATGGGAAATCTGTAAGTCAAGAGTATAATCCCCTAAAGTGCAAATTCATGAGTCTTTTCTGTAAGAATTACATTTACATAAATCATTGAGGGTATAGGTGTATATTTTTTAAATTTGATCTGTACATAGAAGACCTGGTGTGAAAATTTCCTCTTCTGTAGGTATAGATTGGTAACTCATCCATACCTTATAGTTTTAGAGAGTGGTCTGGAATTCTGAGAGTTAAGTTGTCATATCACTAGCCAGGGGCAGGATTTAAATCCAATTCTTCCTAATTCCAAGGCCAGCCCTTTATCTACTACACCATGCTGCCTCTCATAAATTAATTAGCAAGATTACATATTGCAACAATTTCTAAATGATGCCATATAAATAATTGTGGTTTCAGGTACTCAGGAAACCATTAAAATCCTTCAACTAATCTTGGTCCAACTAAATCTCTCAGTAACTTTCCATGGCTCAGCCAGTTACACATCAAGTTTCCAAAGGCATAAAGGAGAGAAATTCTGCAATTCCAGGCATCAGGATCACTTTGGGAGCAAATCTGAGGCCCATTCTATCCCAGGTCATATACTGTAAAGCTCTTCATAACAAATAAAAAGAAAGCAAACCATCTAACTTGGTTGAAGAGGATAAAGTACCTTTTCATAGCCAGGAGATCATCCAGTTGAATAAATTATAGTTCTATTTACATTATGTATAGTACATGAAACAGAATCTCAGTATACAGAGTTGTATGCATGTGTTTCAGCAAGTATTTATGAAGTTAGGCATTATTTAGCTGAATATATATATATATATACACGTATGTATATGTGTGTATATGTGGGTATATGTGTGTGCATATGTATACTGTGTATGTACATATGTACATATATATGTATGCATGTGCATGCAAAATCCAGAAGTAGATCTGTTACTGATGCAGATATTCTCTTGCATGATACAAATGGTGACCCACACATTGCTGCCTATCCTGTATGTGTCTTTGTCCCTGTCCTCCCAAAAGTTCAACGTAGATGTCCTCTCAATATCCTGTAAATCTTCTTTACTTTATATCCTGACCTTGAGAGGGAACTAACGGAACATCTGGCCTGGCCATTGGTTATCCATCATTTTCATCCACATGTGGTTAGCCCATCTCCCTTTTTATCATATATTACTTTGACAATGTTCTTCACACCAGTAATGTCTTCATAGTTTCTTATTTATTATATGTTTCAGCCTGCTCACACCCACTATGCATTTCTCTATTGTCCTCTGAATGACACTGTTTTTTAATTCTGTAGAGTCTGTATAGCCATCCATGACTGGAAGCCATACAGCAACACCAGATGCTACTGCTTAATGACAAAGTAGGAAGAGGACAATTGTGGCTATTACCATTTTGGTAAGTGGTAGGTCACATAAATGAGCAAATTTGATGAACCTCCTCATTACAAAGAATTTGCTCTTTGTGAAGCGCTTGTAAACTCAAAATCTACATATCCATAATTCTAAATTATACAATGATAATTGGTCCCTCAAAAGCTAGCTTAAAAAAAGAATAGCAACTCCTTGATCATCTGTGCCTCCCTTAATTTGAAAACATCGTGAGTAAAGGATTAATCATAACAGGAGATGGGAGACTATTTTTATAAAGAGATGAAAGCTGAATTTTGATTGGTGAAGTTGGCATTTTTTCCATCCTTTTTGTTAAGGTGATAGGAAAAAAATACACTCTACAGTCTTTAATTACACAAAGTCTGTCATTAAGGAGGGACGTACCCGACAATTTTGCCATCAAAATGCAATCCATAATCACTAGTAAAGGGAATTGCATGGGTCTGTGATTCCATCCCTGATAACCAATTAATTAGGTGCCAAGTACTAAGTACTATAGCCTAGGTGTACAAAGGGGCTTTTTTCTTAAAAAAAAAACAAAACCTGAACAAAGGCATTTGTCAATTATATGACCTAATGTTAGTTTCTGCCAAACATTTTGTATTGATTTTCAGTGGAATTATTTTCTTTTTAATTCTAAGGGTGGAATTCCTTAGAGCATAGTATACAAATTTGGAGAAGTATACTACTTAGCAACAGCATTTTTTTTAAATGAGAAAATAGTTATTCGCTAAGACTTAGTATTAGAATATCATACTGTAAGCTTGGATACATAGGTGCATAGATACAAAGTTGTATATGTATATATCTGTGTGTATATGATGTATCTGTATATGGTATGTGTATTGTGTGTGTATATATATGTATGTATATTGTTTATAGAGAGACATCATGTATATATTTTTACAAAGGGTAGGGAGAAAGTAATTTTAAGTGTGCCAATACATGGGTAAAAATACATTGAATTAAAATGACTGGAAATGATTTTACCAGCAATATCCCAAATTGCAAGGGCAGTGTGGGTTATTTTCTTATGCTCACAGAGCCATTTTATGTTTCCTGTTGAGTAATACCAGGAAACAAAATGAGAAAAAGCATGGGATAAAGAAGCTGCCTTTGACCATTACATTTTAACTTTAATAGAAGGAATTGGGAGGGAGGGGTGTTATTTTGTGTGAATTGGTTTTTACATTCTTAGTTATTAACCAAATTAGAGTGATTAACCAAGGAACAGAGGTCCAAGAATAGATCTGGGGGAGACTCTACAGGCAGCATTCTTTGTGAGTGAACTTGTAGTGTTTATAGCAACCTATCCATTTTTAGTCAACCTCCCTACAACTGTGAATAACTTCACAGAGGTTTTAGAATAGAGGATTAACATTTGTGGAGATTATGTAGCCTAGAAGACAAAACTAGGTTGAAATTCAGAGGAATTTAATTCTCTTTCTCCAACATAAGCCATTTTGTTAAAAATGAAGGGCCCCTAATTTGTAGGAAAGAATCTGCTGATAGATCAGAGTATCTCGCCTTTTAAGAAGTAATTTGATGCACTTAATTTTAAGTAACAAAACCCAAAGAGGAAAATTCTCATCTATTTATACTTGAAAATGAATTCTATGTATGATATGACAATCAATACTATTTAACAAGTATTTACTATTTTCCAGACACTATGCTAGTCTTTGGGGATGCAAAAACAACAAATGAAACAATCCCTACTTGTGGGGCATTACATTCGTCCTAACAGCTTATTAATTTCTATATTTTCCATCCTTTGATTGTTCATTGCTATATCTGTATAAATGTTTTTTTTGTTTCCTATATCTGCCATCATGGCTTGGAAGTAATCCTTTATTCTTAGACAAGTTGTCAGTAGAGTGCAAGTCCTAGCAGATCCTATCACATTGAAAAAAGGCTTCAATAAACTGTATGTCTCATGCCTGAGGATTGGTTTAAATTTGGAAAAGGTCATTGGTTGGTTGGTTGCAGTGAGATGAATTTTCCAGGAAAGCCTCAAAAATAATTCAATATATCACAGAGGAGTTACAATATATATTACTGTTAGAAGCAGGCCTTACATAGGATCATTGTTGGAGTGAAATGACTCTTGGATTTGTCACAGTTAACTAAAGGAAATTTACTTAGCTATAGCATAAAAAGGACAGTCAACAAGGATACTTTAGTTTTTAGCTTGGTCATTGGTAATATGGTACACAAAACCACCACATTCAACAACAGCCCTGCAACAATAGACAAGTGCAATCTGGCAAAGTAAAACCCTCTATTAGCTCATATGTGTCACATTAATTGAATTTGGTTTACATTAAATCAACCTGGTATCATTTTAGAACTCATGCTAAATCTAATTGTGCATTCTTTGACCTTGCTTGTTTTTTTTCTATTGTGACCTAGATGAAGTGAAACATAGATATAGTCAATTTGTTCATATTTTTATTGGTTCTTCTTCATTTTGCATCCCTTCATATGTTGTACCACATTTCTTCATATTCCTCCTATTTATTATTTTAAATGCTTTAAAATTCCATTATATTAATATTTCATATTATAGTCAACCAACTGCTGGACATTTAGATTATCTCCAATCTGCACTGGTGGATGGAATCTCCTCCACCATGAGTTCCTTATGTTAAGGAAATGACAGGTTCAGCCACTATCCACAATCCTGGATTTTCACAGTTATAAATACATATTTCCATAATATGTATTTCTAAGTCAAGTGCTCTTTTTCCTTTCCAATAATATTGGGGTATATTATGAATAAGAAATCAAAATGTATGATCATTTTTATGATTTTTTTCCCCTGACATCAAATGTTCCTCAATAATACTAAACACAAAATAAATGTAACTACTTATCTAAATCCCATCAGTGTTATTTTTGTACTGCTATTCCCTGTGTGTGAATTAGAATCACAATGTACCCTAATTTGTATTTTTCTGATTATTAGTAGGAATGAACATTTCTTCAAATGATTGCTAATATGACTATTCAATCAATGACAATGATATGTTCCCTTAAATTTTGCATCACTTTCTTAAATATATTAGACATCAGGTTTTATCTATTTACCACAAATACTTTCTTGTGTCCTTTTTCTTAATATCAATTAATTTGTATTTGTATGGAACTTGTAAAAAGGTTAGTATGGATTATTAATACTATTTTGCATGTAATTGGGAGATAAGATGTGTAGGCTTTGGAGCACAGAGATTCACCTTGCCCTAATGGAAAAGTCGAAGGGGGTATGGGAGAAGATATGGGAGAGAGCAGATTGGATGAGGGGATATCCTGTGGGACTGCTATTCAGGGCTTGTGGGTAGGGGAAAATTTGGGGAAAATTATAACTCAAAATCTGGTTGAAATGAATGATGTAAACCAGAAGTTAATAAAGCATTTGGAAAAAAAAAAGTTTAGTATGTTCAAATCCAAAATCAAGTAGATGTCTAGCAAAGGACTCTCTGGGTTTGGACAGGCTCATTACCAGGCTGTAATTCACAACAATTAAAGCAACCATTTACCTTGACAGAAGGGAAAATCACACTAATTAGATTAGAGACCCTTGGAGCATCAAAGTGAAATAGAATCAGACTCGGAGTGAAGAAGACCTGAGTTTGAATCCTGTCTCACATTCTTTATAGCTATATGAGCCCGGACAGTCACCTAACCTCTCTGTACCTCAGTTTTCTCAGCTTTTAAAATAAGAATAATAATAACACCTAACAGGTTTGCTGTATGGATCAAATGAAATAATATATGTAAAAATGCTGTGGAAGCCTTAAAGCAAAATCATTCTTGTCATCATCATCAAAACCATCATCATAATTGTCACCATCATCATCATCTTTATCATCTCCCTTATCTGCCATTTTTCACATATAATTTACTTGCTTTTCACAACTGAAATGTAATAATAGAATCGTATCATTTTGATGGACAATAGGGTATATATGGGCTAGATTATATATTATAATTGACTATATGTTATGCAGTACAGAAATCCTGAAGTCTTATCTGGTAAATCTCTAAGACGGTTGTTGCTGCCAAACCACTTCTCTGAGGTTTGCCAAGATTCATCACGGTACTGGGTGAGGTACTGGTAGGGTTGAAGGAGGGTGAATATAGCCAGCCAGCTGTGACGATCTCAAGGCTCCAAGAACACATATATTAGCTTCATTTTATAGAAAGGTTTTTGCTTCCTCACAATATATTCAGCGCCTCGGTTCCATACAATAATATTAATATCTAGCAACTAATTAATCCTTTAAAGTTTATAAATATATTATAAATATATAATTTTATCCTCACAACAACCCTTGGAGGTAGGTGCTATTATCTCCATTTTACACATGAGGAAACTGAGTCAGGCAGAAGTTCAGTGACTTTTCTAGGAAATGTCTGGAACCACATTTGAACTGAGGTCTTCCTGACCATAGGTATAGAATATTCTGAGGACTATGCCATTTAGCTACCACAGTCACAGAATAGTATGCACTGATCACTTACTACAATACTATGTGCTGCCCATTGGAATATATAAAAAAACAGAATATTTGGTCCCTACCCTAAAAGGAAAAAGCTATAAGCTATCTGGAAAGACAAAACCAGCACAATTTATAGCTGTGTGCTAAATTCTCTGCTGTATTAGGAACTTGTTATCATAATACTTCTTTCAATAATTAATTTCTGGATGGTGAATGCACTGTTGCAATAACGAGATAAACAATCTTTGTCCAAGCAATCCAAAGTACCCTTTAGAAATTCATTTAAAGAATCTTTGGGCCTTTTAAAAATTTATATTTGTTATGTGACAGGATAAAATACCAGATTTCGGAGGTAAAAAAAAAAAGAATAAAAAAACCTCACAGGATATCTGGCCCAAACCATACCAGACCAAGAATCTTCTCAACATTATGGAAGAACGTTCAAGCCTCCACTTGAAGACTCCTGGTAATACCATCTACAGAGTCAGCCCATCCTCTTTTGAGCATGTCAAATTCACATGCATGTTTGTAGCCCATTTCTTTCAGGTGTATACCCAGTGTGTACGAAATTAATTATTTTGTTTAAAGTTATATATTTATTGAATACTTAGTTATAATGGACATTACTTATATTCATCAAATTAAAGAAAGTAAAACTTAATAAAAGAGCATAACACTTACATAATAATACAATTCATATTTTCAACCTAAAATAATACATCATGAGATTAAATTAAAAGACAATCACTTTTTTTTTTGCAAGGCATACTGTAGTAAATCTATTACAGATTATTATCAAATTATTAAACTATTAGAAGTTTCATTCAAATTATTTAATTTAAAATTATTTTATCATTATATCAGACAGAAATTTAAAATTATTAATTTTTATTTATGTCAAGCAGAAATCATTTTTTCTACTTCTATCCAATGTTTCTCTAGGCCCAAGCAAAGCAAATCTAAGCCTTCTTCCACATTACAACCTTGAAAATATTTCAATTCAACTCAACTTATTTATGATGCTATAATTCAATTCAATTCAAAAATCAGGAATTAAGCACCTAATTTTTCCCTCCTTCTCTTCTAATGTGCAAGGAACTCTGTTAACTTTTTCAGATAGCTGTCTCTTTTTCAGGTTAAGTATTTCTAATTTTTGAATTATATATTATATGTTATATATATTATATATGTTATATATTATATATATGTTATATATATTATATATGTATATGTTATATATATATATATATATATATGTTATCAGTTTAAATCTCCCTCCCCTCATCCTGATCATTCCCCCTCTGAATGTATAGCCCATCTTGTAAATTACCTTTCCAAAATGTGGTGAGCAGAACAGAAAAGAATGCTTCAGATGTGATTTGGTCACAACAAAATTTAGCAATATGCCCATGTTCTTAAACATTGTGCTTCTATCATTGCAGATCCCAAGAGGCAATACGATATAATAGAGAGTCATCCTCACAATCATGGAGATTTGGGTTAAAGGCCTACCTTCAACGTATACTGTGTGACTGAGCAAATTGCTGCAGACAGCTAAAACTATATTTTGGAGTAGGAAAAGCCTCACATGGAGTTAGCTCCCTTATGCCAATGAAATACTCCAAGTTAAAAAAAGGGGGACCCTAAAATCACATTAACTGTTCTAGCAACTAGGTAGTATAGAGGATAGAGTACTGGACAGAAAAATCTGAGTTCAAGTTTAGGCTTAGATACTTCCTATCTGTGTGACTCTGGGCAAGTCGCTTAATATTTGCCCTTTTCAATTTCATCATCTATAAAATGGGGATAATAATAGCATTTACCTCCCAGGGTTGCTGTCAGGATCATATGAGGTAACATTTGTGAAGTACTATATAAATACTATTATTGTTGTTATTATCACTAACACAGCTGATTTATGCTAAGTTTTCATTTCACTAAAAGAACAAAAGAAAATCCTCTAACAAATAAGTATGCTCATTATGGAGGATTAGGGGAACAGAAGCAAAAACTCCCACAGAAGGAAAAGATATACAGCAAATTTTCAATCAGGTTTGAAAGAAGGAGAACCCACACTGGTGAAATAATTGAACTTTCAAAGGATCAAAAGGATGTGATGAACTGAAATAAAAATGGAATATTCAGTGGTAGGTTGGTATTCTTGATTCACCACCTTCTATAAATGGAAGCAATGTTAATTTAGTTTTAATTAAATGGTCACGAAAATAAAAGAGAAACAAGCATACCTCAGAATCTTTACCATTTTCCCCTGTTCAAAAGTCTTCAAGACATCATCATATGGCATTCAGTGACTATGTTGGGTACTTTTATATAGGTTAATTAAGGGTTTTTTTTTTCCTTCCCTACACAAATACATAGAGCAATGTACAATGCTTTTTTTTTTTTTTTTTGCTTTTTGGAGGGCAGTTGGGGTTAAGTGACTTGCCCAAGGTCACATGGCTAGTTTTTGTGTTAAGCATCTGAGGTCCTCCTGACTCCAGGGCAGGTGCTCTATTCACTGTGCCACCTAGCCACCCCTCTTCCAATGCTTTTTAAAAGATACAATATATAATTGTTAGAACAGGGCAGGTCCTTTGAAAATAACTAGAGTATATTAGATAAATTATTCATTTGGGTACATAACTTACTTTTATTTTTCTACATATGCAGAGAGCATTTATTTATATTACTTCCAAGTTGCCTGATTGAGAACAGTACATTGTTTATCCTTTTGACATTAATGACTGTTGTATTTTTTTTTAATTTAGGAGTGCCTCAGTTTAGGAATATGTCCACTTTTCAAGGTTTGTTTAGAATATTTTAACATTGTTCCCCACAAAATTATATAAAGCAAAATTAATGTGGAGTCAAGAGAGCTTCTCCCTAATCTGGGATGGATGGATCCCTATATACTTGAATGACCTTGAGAGTACAATTAAATTTATATGCCTCTGTTTCTTCATTTATAAAATGAATTATATATATACATATATATATGTATATATAATTATGATTCTCTTACCTAATTCATAGATGAGGGGGAAAAAAATCTAGTTGTAGAAATAATCCATAACAGTGGATACCATAGGACACAACCCCCAATATCCTTGCCTCTCCATTGTATGAGGTAAGGTTGAGCTTTATTGTAATGGAACTTCTGGAGGGGTGGGTTATGTGCAGCAGGTCCCTGAAGACCTTCCATTTCCTCTAATTATCTGCTACATGGCTTCTTGACCCTTGTCAAATTGATGCCATGGCTTTCACTGAAGCCACAGGAGAAAAATACATTACTAAGCTTGCAATATCCATTGTGAAGCTTTCTTTTTCCTTCCTGCTACAGGAAGTACCCCGGACAGTGGTTGTATCACCCCTAACAGCACGCCCTGTTGGAGATGCCCTCCTTTCCTGTTCTTGGGTCTGCTGTCAAAGGAGAGGAGACTAGGGAGGCAGAGATGGCTGATGATGTCATGAGGAAATGGGAGCACGCAGCTGTATCCCTGTTGCTTCAGGATGGGAGAGGTCCTTAAACCCAGACTCTAAGTACAAGGACTAGCATCACCCAAGCATTCTTCTTTATGTATACCAGGGCTTTCATAAAAATCGAAAGTACTCTGTCTGGTCTACTGGAAAGACTGCTGATTTTTGGAAATCAGAAGATCTAGATTTAAATCCTATGGCTGTTACTTACTCCCTGTAACCTTGGGCAAGTGACTTCCCTCCTGGCAATTGGGTAAGATGATCCAAAAGATCCCTCCCACCCTTAAATCTACGATTTTTATGAAATGCCAAAAAATAATAACAAGGGGGGAAAGATATGCTTTTAAAGAAAAAGTGACTGCTTTTACCAAGAAAAAAAAACATACACTGACATCCAAATGCAGTAAAATTATAGACTTTGCTTTGATGAAGGGGTTTAAAGGTAAAAATTTTTAGTGTAAGTTTCCTGGTTTCTTGAGAACAGGGTTTGTTTCCTTTTTGTCTTTGTAATCCTAGCTCCTAGCACAAACTAAATGCTTAACAAATGTTTCCTGAATTGAATTGAAAGAAAATGTTAGTCTGTGAATGAGATCATCCTTAAGTCAGTATGGTAAGCAGGTCATTGGGCCCTCAGTCAAAAGACCTGGGTTTGATTCCTGACATTTATACTTATTATAGGTAAGTCATTCTGTGGGTATATTTCTTCTTCTAAAAAATGGGGATGGGGTGGCTAGGTGGCGCAGTGAGTAGAGTGCGGGCTCTGGAGTCAGAAGGACCTGAGTTCGGATCCGGCCTCAGACACTTAACACACACACAAACAAAAACCTAGCCGTGTGACCTTGGGCAAGTTACTTAACCCCAACTGCCCTCCAAAAAGCAAGAAAAAATGGGGATAATGATTCTTACCTTATTATTATAATAGAAGAAATAAAAAATAGAAGAGAATAGCTCTTTCCGCCATCTTGCAGCGCTGCCACCATGGTGCGCATGAATGTCTTGGCAGATGCTCTCATAAGCATCAACAATGCAGAAAAGCGAGGAAAATGCCAGGTTCTCATTAGGCCTTGCTCTAAAGTAATTGTCCAGTTCTTAACTGTGATGATGAAGCATGGTTACATTGGCGAATTTGAGATCATTGATGATCACAGAGCAGGAAAAATTGTTGTGAATCTCACCGGCCGATTAAACAAGTGTGGTGTAATCAGCCCCAGATTTGATGTTCAATTGAAAGATCTGGAAAAGTGGCAGAATAATCTGCTACCATCCCGTCAGTTTGGGTTTATTGTGCTTACAACCTCAGCTGGCATTATGGACCACGAGGAAGCAAGACAAAAACACACATGAGGAAAAATCCTGGGATTCTTTTTCTAAGGATGTAAAACATACATACAAATAAAATGCTCCAATGGACAAAAAAAAAAAAAGAGAGACGAGAATAGAATAGTAAAATGGAAAATAATGGGAGAGTAGCTACGTGGCTCAGCGGATAGAGCAGTGGGCCTAAAGTCAAGACCACCTGAGTTCATAATCTGGCCTCAGGTACTTAGCAGCTGTGTGACCCTGGGCAAGTCACTTCGCCTTTGTTTGCCTTGGTGGCAGCTAGGTGGCTCAGTGAATAGAGCTGCTAAATTTAGAATCTGAAAGACCTGAATTCAAATCTACACTCAGACACTTACTAGTTATGTGACCCTGGGCAAGTCACTTAACCTCAGTTTGCCTTAATCCATTGGAAAAGGAAAGGGCAAACCACTCCAATATCTTTGCCAAGAAAACCCCATATACAGCATTCATGTGCTATTATCCACAGGGTCACATAGAGTCAGACATGACGGAATAACTGAACAACAACAACAAAGAATTTAATAGAGGTAAAATTTTATAGAAGATTAATAGAAGAAGAAGAGGAAGAAGGGGAAGAAGAAGAAGAAGAAGAAGAAGAAGAAGAAGAAGAAGAAGAAGAAGAAGAAGAAGAAGAAGAAGCATCTGATAATGCTTGGGGGTAGGTACTATTATAATCTTCATTTTAGAGATGAAGAAGCTTAGATTATACAGACATCAAGTGGCTTGCCCAGGGTCAAACAGCTAAGAAGTATCTAAGGCTAGATTTGAAGTCTGGTCTCACTGACTCCAGGTCCAGTGTTCTAGATATTATGTCACTTAGCTGTCTGTCACATTACCTTAAAGTGCTTTAAATGTACCATATGATGGTGCTTGAGTTTGGGTGCTTGAGTTACCTTATATTGTCCTGCTTGTCCTTCATTCTCAAAGAGGATCATGCCATCAGGGAAATGATGTAATGACTTGAAGTTGACTTTGATTTGAGTGAAGGAAGGCTGTGCAAGGTCACCAGCCTCACTTTCTCTTCCAGAACCATCTGGGTCCAGTGGCCAGATATTCATCAGGATGACTAGGACTGGCCCAGGATGCAATGGGAGATCTTGACCCTTTTAGGGTAAAGTCTTTTCAGGTTCTCACTTCCAGTGAGATCACCAGTTTATAGAGTTGATATGGGGATACCCTCACAACAAAATCAGGGACTGTTTTATTTTTGTTGTTGTATCTCTATTAATTTAACATAGCGCCTGGTACATAATCAGTACTCGATAAATGCTTATTGCTTGGCATATTGGTGGTTGCTTTTAGGGGAAAGTAGTCTTAAACTAAGGAGGCAGAGAAAAGCAGAGAAAAGCTGCTTTCTCATGATGTAGAGTGCATTCGGGGTATTAGGACCAGGCCTAACAGTACCAACTAGTTCAGGTTCAATGTTGAGGCAAAATGAGGCACTCAACTCATTGAACACTTCACAAAAGGAGGTTTGCTTTGCCCTAATACAGCAAGGATATGCTAAAAGGATACAGTGACATTTAATTACTCTCTACAGAGCCCCACTCATCTTCTCACAGCCTCACTTGTCTCCATATGGAAACATATCTGGTCAGTAGGTAAGGTATGGTGATGAGTATGATCTTCAGAAGTCCATCAAATCATAGGGATCTGAATCCATAATGGCTGAATGTTTTTATGCCTTTAGTTGACTAGGAAGCTGGGTCAGCAAAGTTAGAGGCCAACCAAGTACCAAGAACATCTTCATTGCCTTTTAGGGAAAACGAATCCTTATTGGGAAGGAATTCAGGAAACCTACTCTTGTTACAAAAGAGCCCTCAGAGTTTGAGGATCAGCCTAGCTAAGTACAGAGAAGCTCATTACCAGTAGGTTAGACCCAAAGTGACAAATTCTTTGGCCATTTTGACTCATGAACCAAAGTCAAGGAAAAAAAAATTAAAAAACAAAATTTTACTGATATTTCTAATATTATTTTAATTTGGATATTTCAAGTTGGATGATTCATGGAATTTTAAACTTTCTCAAGATTGATCTTTATCTTTTCAACTGTAGCTGATAGCCTTAAAATGATCAAGTCACTTCCCCTTTTGGGTCCCTAAGTGTTCCTCAGTAGAATGAGAAGGATGGAAAAGATAAGCAGAAAGAGTGTTGGAATTAGAATTAGAGGACCTGAATTTGGATCCCATTGTTGCTACTAGCTACCTATGTGACCTGGGGTAAGTAAACTCAAAAGAGATAGTATTTGTAAAGCTCTTTATAAACCTAAAAATGCTATTATTATTATTATGGTTGATGATGATGATAAAATATTTGACAATTCTGATGATCCATTTTTACTCTAAACCTATGATCCTTAAGGTCCTTTGCTCACTGGGAGAGAGGTAAAATAAAATTAAAAAAAAAACCCACCTAAGCCCATTTAATGATTTAGGAGAGATATACATCTACAAGGGGAAGGCCAATGATAATACACCTATTTTATTTACCCCTCAAAAGCTACCACTAGCTCCTCCATTTTTCAGCTTCATGGGGTCCTCTTTTAGAAGGAACTGGAAATATATGCAACAATGCTCAGAATTAGTTTTCTTAAAAGCAGGAAGCCTAGAGCTAGAGGCAGAACTCTAATTTCCAGCTCAATACTGGTGACTCAGGAAGTTCAGATAAGGTTCAGATAATGACCCTTATCATCTGGCTACTTTGTGAACCTCCCTCCAATCCCTTTTCCTTACTGCAGTGTATTGCCAATGGCAACCTTCCCTTTGGAGAATTGTATTTGTGAATAAAGCATCCAGCTTTTTGTAGCAGATTGGTTATGGTGATAAAAATCAAGGTTAATCTTAAATAATTTCTTTAGGTAACTCAAATATATAAAAATACAAAACAGCCTCATCATCATTTTGGCTAAGGCAGCAAGAAGATTATAAGCAACATTGATGTGTGACCAGGAAAATTAAAGAAAGAGAAGCAAAAGAAGCTGGAAATCAGTAATGCATCATCTTGTAACAGTAAATAACAAGAAAGAAAGGAGACAAATGCAGGAATATGTATGGCATCCCCAAAGTGCTTACACATGACAGACAGTTCAATGCAGACAAATGAAATGTAATTATGACTTTGATGAGTCTTCATGACATCAGGCAACTCTTTGTAAGAAATAAAATATGAGTTTTTAAAAAGGATAAAAAAAGAATCTGGAGACAAGTCTGTGTATCATTAATGAATGAGAAACAGAAAGAGAAAGACAAATCAATGCAGTAAACGAGTCTTAATGGCTCAATTGTGTGTCCACATCACCAAATCTGTGTGCTTGAGAGATCCCCATACAAAAGAAAGCTTTTGAATGATAAAATCCTAGAAATGAAAAATTAAAGAGAAAACCAAAGGTCTTGTGGTTAATCACTGAATGTGAAGAATCATTTCCCATACTTCCCCTTTATTGTGTTTTGCCCAGATGGGTTTTAAAGTGTCCATAGTAATGGAGTTTCACCACTCCCAAAAGGATAACATTTTATAATCTGCTCATTTTCTTCAGATTTAAAACATACTTTGTATATTGTGTGTGTGTGTGTGTGTGTGAGAGAGAGAGACAGAGAGACAGACAGAGACAGAGCGACAGAGACAGAGACAGAGAGAAAGAGAGAGAGAGAGAGAGAGAGAGAGAGAGAGAGAGAGAGAGAGAGAGAGAGAAAGGAGAAAGGTGAGTGAAATCGTGTAATGAAATTAATCCCATATTGTGGGTTAATCACTTCACCACTCACTCTGAGCCTCAGTTTCTTCATTAATAATGTGAATTTTAATTTTATAATACTTTAACTACCTACCTTATAGGGTTATTATGAGGAAAGTGCTTTTTTAAAGCATGTCTCTAATTCTTGGCTATTAGGGGAAGCTGAGTCTGGTAGATTGCTTGAGTTCTGCAGTTCTGAACTACAATAGGGTTAAAGTTGATCAGGCAGGTGTCTACCCTAATTCTGGCACAAATATACCAGAACCCCCAGGAAAAGAGAACTAATAGGTTTCCTAGGGAGGGGTAAAATGGCCCACATTAGAAAAGTGTGGTGGGCTAAAACTTCCATACCAATCATCATTGGGATTGCTTCATGAGTGGCCACTATAATTCCAGCCTGATAAGATATAGCTTAAGGCACTCCTTAACCACTAAGGGATAGTGATCAGAAAAGTGGCTTAAACTTTAAATTCATTTCCTCTAAACCAACAATATAGATAAATATAATTCTATTCTGGTGTCTACTGTCGGAGGAGAGGAGCTGGAGAGACTGGTGGCCTCAATCTCTTGCTCCCCTCAATGCAGGAATCAAAACCTTTTCTGGAGAATGGACAAACTTCCAAAGATATTATATACATACTTCTCTCTGAGCCACAAACCCATGTCGCCACACACATAATTGACATGGGCAGGGCATTTATATGTGGGGGTTGGTTCAAAGTGGCAGAAGAGAAAAAGATACCATAACCCTTTGTGGTACCCTATAATCCCAAAGTGTAGGATATAGTTATTCTAGCCCTGAAAAAGTGAGGCAACAGAATATATAATTCATGACAACTAAAGATTCATTTATGTTTTGTCTTTATTTTCTTTCTGCAATATTTTCTTTAATCGAGACTACTTGTCTTATCAGGAAGGCTTAGTATCTATTTGGATTGCCCTTGCTATATCATGGGTACGTAATAAGGAAGTTCCAGGTGTCTTTTGGAATATGAAGCAAAAGACATTTGCCTAGACCTGTAAGGGAATCATCTAGGTTATAGGGACAACTAGAGAAATTTTGGTGCACCTTGTGAAGAAAGGGAGAGTTAAAAATGTTGTCTAGATCCCAGTTGTATGGCCTCATAGAACTGAGGGAATCATAGTATAGTTTGTACCCAAGAGAGTTAATTTCTTCCTAGAGGATGAATGGATGATTTCCACTACACTCCAGCTCCTTAATCCCAGGTCAAGGATCCTGGTATCAGAGTAGTGGTTCAGCTTCTTTCAGATATGAAGATTCATTTTATTTTTCTTTAGGAGTTACCCAATGATCGAATATATTCTGTGAGAGGGGGTCCAGGAGAGGAGGGGCAAAGTACTATAGTGAGCCTCTTCTTTCCACCTATCCCTGGGCTCAGAATCACTTGTAGGTACCATTTGGTTTCTTGTTTAAAAGTGAAGGAGTGATGCCTAGTAACTCCAAGATCCTAAACTTCTGTGGAGAGAGTACCATGTGAGATCTGGAAAGCTCTGTATTGGCCAGATTTTCTTCTGAGATAGGAAGTCAGTTTTAAGACTATTTAAGCAATGAGTCAGGTATTTGTTCTGCAAATAGTAATCATTTGTAAGTTTCGTCAAATATTCCTTGTTTTGTCTTGTTTTTTGAATCTGCAAAACTTTGTATTTGGGCCTAATTCTGATTTTGAGTCTATATGTGAAACTGTATAAGATCTTGCAACATTGACTATGTATTTTTCTATTCTTTCCTTTATAGCACTGGGAAAACAAGTAGAATACTCATGCCTTCCCAGAGAACCCAGAAACAGTTCTGGACTGGGGACATGGACAATGTGTTCAAAGTGCACTCTTGCCTATTTGCTGAGGACAGCAAAAGGGTTTTTTTGTTTGTTTGTTTGTTTGTTTGTTTTTATACAGGGAGGAGAATGTAATAAGGCTCTGGCACACATATAGATCCCATGAGCTTACCCAACTGAAACAGATTCTCCTTGTGGAGAGGCTAGGGAGATGGCTTCCAGGAAAATCATACTAATATATGAGAGAAGCACCTTGGAGAGACTATATATAGAGAATGTGTAGACATTCTATAATTGGCTACTGTTGACTGGTAATTTAGTTGATAGTAGACTTATTTGATTGGCTTTATAGCCAGAACTGTTAGTGTTTTCAAAAAGGGTTGAGTCAACTAACATTAGCCACTCACAGTGTGACACCACAAAGTAAAAGAGGTATGGTCTTGGGACTTTTGTTCCCTCTGCAGAAACAGACTAGGATTTTTTTGTTGTTGTTCATTCTTTTCTGTTATAGACACAGGGAGTGGTGTGTCCCACTATGGGAGAGCTAGGCACAGGAACGCAAACTTGGAATCCATTCCAGGTTTACAGTCAGCATAGCTCTATTGAACAAGGAGTGTCCTTTGGGACCTCAGTATCACTGGGACTAACCTGGCAGCCTTGACACATCTTGCCACATATGTGGTGGGCCCAATGCTAATAGAACTGACCTAAGTTTTTTACCTATTCATCCAGACACAAAAGTTGGTCTAGGTGAGAGTCTGTCCCAGAGATACTAGAAAAAAAATGTTTATGCTTGTTCTTGCTATATCTTTTAAGTCAATATCTTTTTGTCAATCCCAGTTGATGTTAAGTTATTAAGTAGAACTGCACGTTAGTTTCTTGTCCCTAACAATGAAGGACACACATCCAGAGGAAGATCAAGCCAATTACAGTTAAGAAAAAAAAATACCTTACTGCTTCAAGGTATCCTGGGACCAGAAGGAGAGGTACCCATGAAATAGTTGGCCAGAGGGTATCTAGTTACATATCAGGCATTTACTAATTATCTACTCTATACAGAACACTGTAATGATACTAAGGAGAGATCTAAAATTTTGCTTAAAAATGATTCCTTACCCCATAGAAATTATAGTCTACTAATAGGATTTATGGCATTTACTCAGGTAGATTTAAGATGAAACTTAATTTTATAAGTGTGTTAAGAGGAGTGCAAAACAATATGCTATCTAAATGAAGTCTGAAGAAGAAGGTTATTACCAATATTGAGGAGAACAAGAAGCTTCATGGACTTATTATTTAGGTTGGGCTTTAGCAAATAGATCATTTCATTAGGCAGCTAGGTGGCACAGTAAATAGAGTACTGGACCCGGAGTCAGTAAGACCTGAGTTCAAATGCAGACTCATAAACTTACTAGCTTTGTGACCCTGGACAAGTCACTTAACCTTTGGCTACCTCAGTTTCCTCAACTATAAAATGAGGATATTAATAGCACCTATCTCCCATGTTAGTGTTAGGATAAAATAATCTTTGTAAAGTGCTTTGCAAACCTTAAATCACTAAAAAATGATAGCTATGATTATTATTAGGTAGACATTCAACCAGAAAAGTCAACCAATCAGAGAATATATTTGGGTGTCCTAGGCATAGGAAAATCATGAACAAAGACAGAGGCTGGACAGGACATGGCCCCCTTGAGAATCAAAGAGTATACTAGTTATGGCAGAAAGTATATGGAAGGTATATTCAGTCATCATTTGAGTATGCTACTCTGCAGAACAATTTAAAAATTGTTTTGTAAGGGAAAATATTATAGATCAAGAATCAAATACCTGAGTGGTGACTTATTATACCTTATCTGTTGCAGAATTTTCTGCTCTATTTTGCCTTGGCCTGTATCAAAAAAGAAATGGCGCTTTTCTGCAGAATTGAAACTTTGTGAGCCACAACCAGTTTTGATATATTCAACATTGTCTTAGTTTGAATGAGAAAACAGGAAGGCATTATTGTGTGGTCAGCAGTTCCATGTATAATTAAATTCCATTTTTTTTTAACAGAATGGGGTGGTATTCCTTTGTAAAAGTCAATTGCTGTTAAGTAGTTAAATAGAACTGGGGTGTTAGTTTCTGGTCCTAACAGATGGAGGACACTTTTTCCTAGATTAAAAGTATAAAATCAATAATGGTCTGGACAGTTGTATGATGTAGGAAAGATACTACTCTTAACTGATTAAAAGAAGGGAAATTATCTCAAAAAAAGACAGAAATAAGGAAACCACATGTGTGTAAACTGGTCATGTTATTCATGTTTTTTCTTGATGGTGAGAAACTCACATAATGAAACTAACTTCCTGGGGCTCTGGTATTTCACACTCAGAGGTCAGTTGAAAAATAAAGGGGTGTGGTGTAGTGTGGTGTGGTTGTGGGGGGTGTGTGTGTGTGTGTGTGTGTGGAAGAGAGAGAGAGAGAGAGAGGGAGAGGGAGAGAGAGAGAGAGAGAGAGAGAGAGAGAGAGAGAGAGAGAGAGAGAGAGAGAGAGAAGGAGAGACAGGGATTTTGATTAAATCTCATGGACAAGGTGTGAATGACTTGACGATCACTAGCACTTTCTTTGCAATGGATTTGAAGAGAATGATTTACTGCAACTGGAAGAAGTAAACACTCTGTTTCTGGTGATACTGAGATGCCTTTGAGATTCCCTGTGTATAGAAGTTCTAGAATCCAGTTCATCTACACCCAAGAATTTCCATTTTGCCATAACATTCTGTATTTTTTCCAATCTTTGTGTAATTTTGGCATGGATCACTGTATACCTACTCATATAAGTAAAAGGCACTCCATAGCAGATTCTATGGATTACAAATCAATGGTATCATTTCCACAGATGAATATCAATACTTTACAATGAATACAGAATGCTATAGAAACATAACTCAATATCATATACATTTCAATGAGAATTCAAAAATATAGAGGGATTCATGAGTATTGGTTGAACATATGCTGTGGATTAAATCTATTTTTGGCTCATGTCAAATAAGAACAATCAAATTAATATTTTAAACCTATGTGGGATGGGATATTTAACCTTGAGATTATACAAAATGTATTTTAGCTTCCCTGAAATTAGATGTAGCCTATAGGTCCCATGGTGTAATTCAGCTTGTTCAGTTTAACCCTGCTAATGCTCAAATTAACCCTGTCTTCTTTCACTCTAAAAAGTCTTGCTCACTGTAACCTAGACCAAGATAGTCTTATTTATCCATATTAAAGCACTGAGCAAGCTCTTGGGAATATGACTGGCTTCCGTAAGGCTGCATGTATTGATAAACCACTACTCCTATTCCCAAAGTATAAGAATCTCAGCTCTTACAGGAGCTACATTGTTCCTCAGAGCCAACAGAATGATTTCTTCTTCTTCTTCTTCTTCTTCTTCTTCTTCTTCTTCTCCTTCTTCTTCTTCTTCTCCTTCTCCTCCTCCTCCTCCTCCCTCCCTCCCTCCTCCTCCTCCTCCTCCTCCTCCTCCTCCTCCTCCTCCTCCTCCTCCTCCTCCTCCTCCTCCTCCTCCTCCTCCTTCTTCTTCTTCTTCTTCTTCTTCTTCTTCTTCTTCTTCTTCTTCGCTTTTTGGAGGGCAATTGGGGTTAAGTGAGTTGCCCAAAGTCACACAGTTAGTAATTGTGTCAGGTTATCTGAGGCCAGATTTGAACTCAGGTCCTCCTGACTCCAGGGCCAGTACTCTATTCATTGCGCCACCTAGACGCCCCCTTATCTTCTTAGATATGTTTCTAGAAGTGACAGGAGGTGAGAACAGTTTCTAATTCATACGACATATCCAAATGGAAGTCCTTATGCCACATCTGCCTTAAATTGAGAATCCTGAAACGTATACCCTTGGATTGCTTTTGGATGTATATAAGTAAAATCCTTGAAAAAAATTTACCTGAAGTGACTTGGTTTTGGTGGTTTCATTTACCATATATATTTGGGAGATTGGTTCATTTATTAGTGATCTAACAAATATGTAATGTCATTTAACTCTCTCTTTTCTTTTTTTTTGGAGGGGCAAATGGGGTTAAATGACTTGCCCAAGGTCACATGGCTAATAAGTGTGTCAAATGTCTGAGGCCAAGTTTGAACTCAGGTCCTCCTGACTCCAAGGCCAGTGCTGTATTCCTTGCACCACCTAGCCACCCCGACATTTAACTTTCCACAGAGTCTCAGAGACCATCTAATTTTTTTAGTGATTAAAATAATAGCATTGGAAAGAAAATAGTAAATAGTACAACCTCTCATATTGCCAGGATTGTCTATCTAACCGAATATACTAAAGATCTCTAACAAAGATGGCCTCTATGAGTTAAACAATACAAAACATATAAACAAAAAGATTTAGATCCGGTGTCAGCCCAGATATGTGATCTTTGAATTTGAGGATGGGCAATAGAGTTTGTGAATTTTCACTGTGACATTTCTACTAAAAACGTTCAGTATTTTCCAACAATAATATAATAACGGGTGGATAACAATGCAATGCCTCAAAAAGTATTATGGAATTTTGAAGGAAGACAGTCATGGGTATTCTAATGCTGATACCTATATAGTTGCTGGCTGAAGGTACAGTCTATTTTAAGGAAATCAAAGGGATAGCTCTAAGAAATGAGTTTGCCAAGGGGAAAATTTGCAGTTTGATGAAACAAAAAATCCTGAATTACTCCAAACTTTTTTCTCTTGACATAGCTTACATGCAATATTGCTAATATTAAAAGAGTACCGTGTCTCATTCAATGATTTCCTGGACAGACTTGGCATTTTGTTGGGCACTCTATCCTATTGTTCCTGAGGCAGACAAATAAATTTGCTTTTAAAACCATAATTTGTATACTTTCACAAGCATTACCTCATTTGATCCTAACAGAAAGCCCGGAAGGTCGATGCTAATGTTATCCCGGTTTTGCAGGTGATGAAGCCAAGGCAAACAAAACTTAAGTGACTTATTTAGGGTCACCCAGTTCATAAGTGTTCAAGGCTGGATTTAAACTCAGGTCTTCCTGACTCAAAGTGAAATGCTTTATACACTGCTCTATCTCGTTGCTTCCTTTTGGGCAGGTGGCTGGGTGATGTTTTAATTTGCATTGCTCTTATTATATATTTGGAGTATTTTTTCACATAGATGTTAATAGTTTACCATTTTTAGAGTTTAATCAGTACTCTACTAGGAAATGGCTTTTTGTCTAATGCTTTTCTGTTAGTTGATTGTTTATCTTGGATATAAAATCCTTATCAGAGATATTTGATAGGAAAACTTCTCCCAAGTCTCTTTTTATCCAAGATGTTAAGTTCTTTGTACAAGAGTGGTTCATTTTCTAAAATTAAAATGATCTATTTTATCTTTAATAATTGTTTCTATCCCTTATTTGGGATATCCATAATTCTGAAAGATATCTATAATCCATTCTGTTCTAATTTTTAATGGCATTATCTATATTATTTGGGTCACATTCATTTTGAATTCATTGTATGGGTGCAAAATTTTAGTCTAAACGTAATTTGTATGTGACTTTTTTTTTTCAAGTTTTCACATCAGTTCGTATTTAGTTTACTCATTACCTAATTAATTTATGTTTTCTGGTTTGTTGAACACCGGATTAATGAATTCTAAACATTTTTTAATCTTTCTCTTATCTGTTCTATGGTTTTGATGACTGCTCTTTCATAATATATTTTGAGATCTAGAAATGTATTTCCCTTCATTTCTACTTTTTCCCCCACTATTCATTTTTAATTCTTTTGTTCCTCCAAATGAATTATTATTCTTTTATCATGCTTTGTAAACTGTCTCTTTGATAGTGTAATTAGTATGATATTAAATCTTTAAATTGGCTTTGGTAATGCTATCACTTTTATTTTATTGGCATGACCTAGCCATGACAACTGAATATTCCTCTAGATATTTTACTTTTCCTTTTTCTTTAAGGATATAATTATATATCTATGTGTAGTGAATTTGCTTTGGAATTTTTCACTCTGTGTGTGTATGTATGTATAGTGGTTTGATTCATATATATACATACATATATAGCGTCTACGTGTATGTGTATGTATATGGCATTTTGAGTGGTATTCCCTTTCTTTTATTCCCTTATTGTTTAGATTTTATTATTATAAGGAAATATTATTGATATTGTGGGCTTATTTTATTGCCTACAACTTTACTGAAGCTAGGAATATCTCAAGTTGTTATTTTGCAACTTTCTAAGATTGTGTAAGTAATCATTTTAGTAGACAAAGATACTTTTTATCTTCTCTTTGCCTGTCTTTACGATTTTAATTTCTTCCTCTAGTCTTGTTTGCTAGCATTTAATTTCTTCCTCTAGGCTTGTTTGCTAGCATTTCTAGAACTATATGAAATAATAGTGAGGGAAGGAGGCATCCTTGATTGACTCTCATGTTTATTGAGTAAACCTGTCACTATACACAAAATTTTTAAATGTAGGTTTTTATCGATAATTTTTGTTTTTACATAACAGTCATTCAGCCCTCTAACTTCCAGGTGAATTTTCCATATAACAGCAAAATAATGACATAAAAACATCTGATAAAGCAAACACATTTGGCAATGCACACAATATTTTGTCCAAGTCAGTCTAGTGTCAGCCAAGTTAGTCTTTGTCATGAGGAAAGAAGTACCCTTTTTTGGTTGTTCTTCAAAATCTTCATTAATGGTTTAACTTCTTGGAGCTCAAATTCCTTTTAATAATCTTTTAAAATTTACATTGATGTAGTAATTATATACATTGATTTCTTAATTCTTCTTATTCCACTATCAATTGCTATAAATCTATCTCTCTGAATTTCTCATATTTATTTCTTTCTGCAAGATATTTCATTATATTGAAATACTCTATTTTTCTACCATTTCCCAGTTGATACCTACCCACTTTGTTTATAATCCATAAACAATACTGTTATGAATATGTTAGTACTATATGGGACCTTTATTCCTGTCATTGAGGCCTTCTGAAAGTATATTACAAGGAATTGCATTGATATAGCAATAAATATGGAATACTGATTCAATTTTGTTTTCTTTTTTCCCTCTTTGTATTTTACTGGATTTTTTCCCCCTTATATGGTATACGCAAATTCTTTAAAATATTTAGGCCTAGATGATCATAAAGGTCTGTAGTGTTGCCCCTAGGTTGGAGCCAAAAATGGGATCATAGCAAGAGGAAGGATTTCACAATTTATTAGCTGGGGAAAATGTTTTGATACTCAGAAAGAATTCAGCTAGACATGCTAGGTCAATAATGTAGACTATGGACTCAGTAATCAAGGATATAGGTTTCCAGCTTAATCTTAAAGAATAAGTGGGTTAAAGAACAAGTCATAAAAACAATTTCATTAGAGAGAATGACACTAATGAGAAAATATATCAAGCCCTATGGGATATAACAAAAGCCATGATCAGAGGAAATTTTATATCTCTAAATGTTTACATCAATAATACAAAGGAAGAGCAGACCAATTAATTGTCTATGCAATAAAAAAACTAGAAAAAGAACTAAAAATATCCAATTAAACATTAAATTTGATATCCTAAAAAATAAAGGTGAGAAGGGACTAAAAAAACCTGTAGAACTAATAAGTAAAACTAGGAGTTGATTTTATCAGAAAAAAATAAAAGGGATAAACCATTGGTTAATTTGATCTTAAAAAAAAAAGAAAACCAAATCACTAGTATAAAAAGGGTAAACATACCACTAATAACGGTGAAATTGAAGCAATTCTAAGGAATTATTTTGCCCAATTATATGTCCATAATTTTAACAGTGAAATGGAACAATATTTACAAAGAAATATAGATTGTCTAGATTAGCAGAAGTGGAAGTAGAATATCTAAACAGATCTATTTCAGACAAAGAAATTAGACAGGCTATAAATAAACTTCCTAAAAAAATACAAAAGTGCCAGGGCCATATGTATTTACAAGTGAATTCTAACAAACATTTAAACATGAAATGATTCTAATAGTAAATAATTTATTTGGAATAAGAGGCAAAGAAAGGATCATACCAAACTCTTTTTATAAAATGAATATGATACTGATACCTTTATCAGGAAGAGTGAAAACAGAGAAAGAAAATTATAAACCAATTCCATTAACAAATATGGGTGCAAAAATCCTAAATTAGATACTAGATAAAAGATTACAGAAATATATTACAAAGATTATACATTATGACCAAGTGAGAGCTATTTTCTATTACATTTCCAGTGAGAGATGGTACATAGTGGGGTGGCCCCCCACTCTCTAGTATTCACTATATTGGTGTCACACTTACTACAGACATCTAGAGACAGCTTAACCTATTTCTCAGAATTCCTAAACTCAAGAGATCTGTCAATCTCAGTCTCCCTAGTAGCTAGAATTACAGGCATATACTACCATGTATAGCACCAATGCAATATTCACAGTGGCGATAATCACTATAAATATACCTGCATGATGCTCAATCACAAAATATAACAGACACTCCATATAGAGGACAGAACCAAAATATTTATGCAGATACCAGAAAACCAAATCCCCCAAATAGTAAGCCAATTCCATCACGATAGCAAAGAAGTGAATTAGCCACGGCAGCACAGAGAGCCACAACATCCTTTAACCTTCCTACAAACCAACACAAGACCAATATTTACTCACAAGCCTGACTGATGCCCTGGGAAACGTGCTGTCCTCCCAACCATTTAGTCTAGCTCTGATTCCCAGCTTCCTGTAGGCTCTGCTCCACCCTTCAGCAAACTCTTCCCACCACAGGGTTCATGTGATTACATTTAGACTATTGGGGGCAGAGTTTATTTTCAAATCAGTGAAGATCTTCAAATTCCCTTCAAATTCCTTCCCTTGTTAAGGGGCAGGGAAGAACTTCAAATTCCCTTACCATTACATTCTGTCCAAAGATAGGCAATTTATATCTGAATTAGCATTAACATCTCTTAAGTACAATTTAATCCCCACAAAATAAACACATCATATTTGCAAGATACATAACATAACAACCCATTACCAGAGTGGCCACAGGGTCTTAAACCTCCATCCTCCCCCTGGGTCTCAAACCAAGAAAGCACATTCAGCACTCCTGCCTAGCTGTACATTCCTTATCTTGTCCTGGGGCTGGATTCTGAACTCCAGGGTTCCTCCTCCTCCCCCAGGAGGCAGCTGCTACTGGCTTCTACCACAGTTCAGATGCAGGCAGCTCACTGTTCCCACTCTCACCTCACTGAAGTCAGCACACTTCCAGTTCTCTGCTTCCTCTCCATGGCTCCACAGAATCATAGCTACTACAACTGGGAAACAATCTATTATCGCAACCCCCATACTTTCCTTTTAGTTTGCAGATCCTGCCAACTATGCTATTTGTAGCAGCAAGCACCCTAGCATACCCAGGATGGCTGCTAGCACAGGTTATTTGATCTGCTTTTCTAAAGGAAAGCAACTCAAAAAGAGTTAACAATCTTACTCTAATCGAACATATATCATTTACCTAGTTCAGGGGGGAAAGTTGGACCCTGAATTTCAGAGAATACAAGTAGAAGTTACACATAGACCAAAAATATAGAGAAAATAACACAATTCAAAAAAACCAACAGACAGGGCTTTTAGCTGTCTGACCATTACATCCATATGATGTTAGTTACCAGAGAAAGAAGTAACCAACATCTGGGTTTTCAAAGCTGAGGGGCTCAACGGCTGCCTAGAGGCTCATCCAGCCAAATCATACAACTCTTCCTAAAGTGAGCCCCAAAGCAAAACATCACCTCAGAGGCATGTATAGCCTTATCCAGGGTCAGAGAACATCACAACCCTTGTGACCTACTGCATAATTACAAAGTAACAAGGTGTGGGCCTTCTTGAAAAACAAGTCTCTCTTAAGCAAGCTTCTCCTGTTTGACTCTGCTCCCCACTTCAGCAAACTCCTTCTACTATAGGCTCCATGTGACCACATTCAGCCTATTAGGAACAAGAGTATATTTTCATATCAGGGAAGATCTTCAAATTCCCTTACAATTACACCATGCCTAGTACCTTCCTTTATTCTTATAAAGAATGTTTTGTATTTCTGCTATTCATATGTAAATATGCATACATACATGTAAATTCACATGTGCACATAACATATAAATTCATATGTATATATACACATGTGTGTATTATGTATGTTTTCTGATAAATTAACTCATGTTTCTATATTTCATATTTATTTTGAATGGAATTTCTGACATTTTTCCTTGTTTTCATTAATACTAAATACTGTAAATTTTGTGGATTTATTCTGTATACTGCCACCTTGATGAAGTTAGAAATTGTTTTTATTAGCTTCTTCAATGATTCTTTGAGGTTGTATAAGTATGTCATCATACCATCTAAAAATAGTTACAATTTTGACTTTTCTTTCCTAATGTGTTTATGCATTGAATTTTCGCCTTTTGTATTATCAACATACCTAATATTTCTTTTTTTTTTTAATCAGTACCAAGTCATTTTATTAGGATGTAAATGGTGGTAGTTTTTGGGTACAGATTATGAAAAGGTCAGATAATCAAAATATGCATGCACTGAAAGGCAGTAGGAGTGGCGCCCACAGTTCCCAGGTGTGGGGGAAGCCAGGTGTGGCTTAGCTCTCGTTGTCACTGTTTCCAAGGGTGTGCTTGTCAAAAAAAATATTCTGCCATGCCAGAATCGGGGCCCCCAAATTGTGCAGGTTGGTTACCTGATCACCCAGCTGTTTGATGGACTTGACCTGTTCATCCAGGTAGTAGGTTTCAATGAAATCACATAAGTAGGGGTCATTCTTGTCAGTTGCCAGCTGGTGCAATTCCAGTAAAGACTGATTGACATTTTTTTCCAAGTGTAGAGCACACTCCATTGCGTTCCGCCCACTCTCCCAGTCATTGAGGTCGGGTTTCTTGATGTCCTGCAGGAAGATGCGGCCCCAGAGCTGGTTCTGCAGCTTCATCAGCTTCTCAGCGTGCTCTCGCTCCTCCTGTGACTGGTGCAGGAAGTACTTGGCGAAGTTCTTGAACGCCATGTCGTAGCAGTCAAAGTAGTAAGACAGGACAGGTAGACGTAGGAGGTGTAGAGCTCCAGGTTGATCTGCTGGTTGATGGCAGCCTCTGAGTCCTGGTGGTAGTTCTGCCACACCTGAGAGGGGGATGAGGTGGTCATGGTGTCGGCAGAGGAGGCCTCGGTGGCTGCAGCGATGGCTGGGGCGGCTGAGCAGGAGGCTGCTGCTCGGCGGTAGGATGGAAGAAGTGTTGGTTAGTGGAGGTGGAGGTGGAGAGATGGCTAAGGGCCGCTCCAGCAGGAAACCACAGTGACTCCCCTTCCCTGCGCTTCTGGCCCATACCTAACATTTCTAGAAATACTACATTTTACATTTTAAAAAATACTATTTCTTGCATCTATTGCAATGATCATGTCTTTATTTTGGTAATCTTTGTCATTTAT
Organism: Gymnobelideus leadbeateri; assembly: GCA_011680675.1. Taxonomy (NCBI): domain Eukaryota; kingdom Metazoa; phylum Chordata; class Mammalia; order Diprotodontia; family Petauridae; genus Gymnobelideus; species Gymnobelideus leadbeateri. The sequence continues at coordinate 697,158 of WOXC01010726.1, forward strand.
ATGATTAACTGTGCCATATATTGTAATGCCACACATAAGCAGCTTTCTAGAACAATGTTACTGTGAACAGCTTTTAAGGTTCTGATTACACATATAGTGAACACTCTATTCCATAACAAATCAGAGCAAAACATTCACAGTAAATCAAGGTATAGGATTCTTAATGTTACAACTTATCACAGAAAATCAAAATATAGCATTCACAACACCTTATTACTAAAATGTCCACATAGTTTCCACCGAAGTGGTCACAAAATTTTGAACAAGAATAATCATTTAGTGATTCAAGCATTTAATCATCCCAATCATTCAATGATCCTTAAGGAGATTTGCCTCCTCAAGGGACACAAAGTAAAATAGTCCAAGTTCTCCACTCAAGGGGCACACTAAGTTAACTCAATCAGTTACTTATTCAGGCACTTATTCACTATTCAATCATCATAAGGTACACAAGCCCTCCACTCCTAGGTCACTAGTAACTTACAATTTCTCAGTCAGTACACAGTATCCGAGTAAAGTCTTGACTCAGAGTGGTCTCTCAGATTCCCTGGATCTCCTTCCATGGTCCCACATCCTACCTGGATTCACCAAGCTGTCATCTGGGTTTGTAGCAGCAAGCACCCCAATATCCCCAGGGTGACTGCCAACACAGGTTCTTAGATCTGCTTTTCAAAAGGAAAGCAGCTCAAAATGGGTTAACAAGCTTACTTTAATCAAACAAACATATTACCTAGTTCAGGGGGGAAAGGTCAGCACCCCGAACTTCAGAGTTACAGAACTTACAGATCAAACAGACAGGCTTCCAAACTGTCCAACCATTATATCAATACCAAATCACAGTTACCAGAGAGGGAAGCATCAACATCTGGGTATTCAAAGCCGGGGGGCTCTCAACAACGGCTTCCCAGAGTCTCATCTGGTCAAATCACACAACACTTCTCAAAGTGAGCCCCAAAGCAAAGCCTCTCCTCAGGGTTTATATAGCCTTCTCCTGGCTCGGAGAATGTGACAACCTTCTGGACCCACTGCCCAATCACAAAGTATCAAGGTGTGGGCTTTCCTGAAAAACAAGCCTCCCTCTACAGGCTCCAGGTGCACTTAAGCTAGGGGCAGGGAAGATCTTTAAATTTGCATTTCCATTACAGGGTTCAAAGGTAGACTGCTCCCAGCTCCTTGTCCAGCTTTCTGTGCAGTTCCTGCTCCACACTGAAGCTCACAGTGTCTATTCCACCTTAAGTCCTTCATAGTCTCTGTTCCTGGGAAGTCAAGGCTTAACAAAGCTACAAATATGTTCATGCAAAGTACCAGCATCACAGTCATGCTTCCTCAGTCTGTGGCAGGTCCACCTGACCCTCAGAAATCCTCAGCAACTCCTCAGCAGCTCTGGCTGGCCCTTGGACCCAATAGAAGTTTCAGCTGGTTCCCTGAATCAAAGTCACTTCATCCAGGTTCTCCAAATCAAAATTATTCTCTCCAGCCTGGGGAGCCCTTCCTCTTCAGCCTCCCATGGTGGCAGCAGCTTCTGCCTCCATAAAGCTTCCTCCAAGAAGATCTGACTTTCCCAGCCATGGTTTTTACTTATATACAGTATTGCTCCTCCCTATTCAGCCCCTTCCTGTTATATTCCCAACAGGGGATCACACCTTCTGTTTCTTTAACAGATGCTTGATTAATTACTAAGTGCTAAGTACCTGTTATCTTTGCCAATACAAAGGGATCTTCACATTCAAATTACATTACCATTACATATGTGTTTGTAAGTGTCCTCCTTAGGACTTTAATATTTTTGCATCTTTAATCACATGTGAGGTTGGCCCATTGGGAAATCCTTTTCTTCTTTGCCTCCCCTTGGTTTGAGTATTTCCATAATTGTCTCACAAAAAGATTTTGCCAAATGACTTTCTCTATGCCTCTCTTTTGGAGAACTTTTGTAGTGTAGATTGTCATTGGTTTTTAAAGCTCTGATTGAAATCACTTCTAAGTCCATCTAGCCTGGTATTTGTGTTTGTGTTTGTGTGTGTGTGTGTGTGTGTGTGTGTGTGTGTGTGTATGTGTTTGTATGTGTGTGTGTGTGTGTGTGTGTGTGTGTGTGAAGCCTTTCTGAATTCATCCTTTTTATTTTTGTAATTCCTCTTTCTTGTCTAGATCAGGTTAAATAATAGGTTTGCTTATTGAGTTTGCTTATCTTTAAATGAAAACTATTTGGAACTTAGTTGTATCAGCTCTATAACTTCTTACTTCAAGTGTCTCTGTTTCTCCTTTAATTTTCAAGATTTCTTTTTCTGTGCTTTATTGCAGTTTGCTCACTTGTTTATTTTCTAGTCTTTTTAAATTCATGCTTAGTTCATTGATTTTCCATTTGCTTGAAAAAAGTTTTCACAAATGCACATTTTCCATTAAGGACTATTATAACTGAATCCCAGAAGTTTCCCAGATGTTGTTTGTTGTCATTATTCATAACATAGCTATTTATTATTTCTATCATCCTTTGATTCATTTCATTATGCAAGATGTCATTGATTGGTGTCCATTTATGATGACTGTCCTTTATTTCTTACTAATTTGTGTGATGGTCAATAAAAGACGCATTTATTATTCCTGATATTTTACATTTGATTATGATTCCCTTAGGCTTTAGAACAGTCATTTCCCCCACAAAGGTTCTGAGGAATGCTGAGAATATATGCATTCTTTAATACTCTTATTCAAAGTCACCAGAGGGAGGTCAAATCTAGTTTGTGTTTGTTAAGCTCTATATTTTCCTTTTTGGTGGGGGTGGGGGTAGTTATTTAAATATGAGATTGAAATACTTAAGTTTATTTTTATTTTTACCATGAATATCTTTCTTGTAATTCTGTTAGCTCTTATTATAAGAATGTAACCACTATGCCAATGGTGTGTATCCATCCAATACTGTTTTTTTTTATTGTGCTTCAAATGTCAAATATGGTTTACCTTGGTCTCTTTGACTTTATTCATTTTTATCATGGTTTTATCTTAGGTCCTGATTGCTGTTTATGGTATTTTCAAATCACTTGTACCATAATAGTTTTTGTTCCATTCCTTTGTTTTCACACTGTCTATATGTTTTAAATATTCTTCTTGTATGTATTTTGGTTTTATATTTTGTTTTCTTATCTATTCCTCTATTCTTTTTCTTCTTATTGGGGGATTTAATTCATTCAAAATCCTTAGGGAATTGATTTAGTTTCCTTTTTTTGTGGAATAACTGTTCATTGAGATGGCTTTCTTTTGAATGATTGTTCATTTCCTCACAATCAGCTTTTGTTGGCTTTACTCAGTCATTCTGCTGAGGTTTCTATGATATCCTTTCTGAAAATCTCTTCTCTTATGAAGGTCTGGTATAGTCATGTCCTTCACCTCATCTCTTTTCAGGGTTGGAAGAGGTCATATTCCTTCAGAGGAAGAGTGTGATCAGTTGGGAAAATGTAGGGAAACTTTGTTAGACCTATTCTTGATCTTTATCAGTTACTGACTTTCTTTAGTCTCTAGCAGACCTCTCTTCTCCCATTTTCTGCATCAATGTGGGGCCATGAAGGGGTTGGGGGGGGTTCTCTAGGACAATATTAGTAGCATTTGTTTCTCAAATCTACCATTCACTTCCTCCTACTGACAGCCTCTTTTTCCTGAGCTATCTCAAATACTTGTTATGAACATTTGCATTTCTGGTCCCATCTCACCTTTACTTTGTTGGCCTCAAGGTTTCACACTCTTCCACAGCAACCCCCTTTGCTTCTTTCTTGAATCTTGGTGCTGGTATAATCCATGCTATTCAATTTGACCTGGTAGTAGAATACACCTTGGGACTCTGTCAAAGAGTTTATTCCAAAAGGTTAGTGTATAAAATCCACAGTCACAGGGACATGACCTTTTTTCTATCACCATCACCCTCCCCTACCCCTCATCCCAACACAAGAGCTATGGAAAAAGAAGTGTGGTAGTGCCAGTATCTAACCCTAGCTGACTGTTAAGGGATAAGCCCTGAAAGACATTGTCCAAAATTGTCACAACCACGGAGGTCACAGAGCCATTCTTGGATTAGAGCTGTGTGTGTGTGTGTGTGTGTGGTGGGTTGGGAGGAGGGGCTTCAGGGAAGGATGCAAGCATAAATGGGAGTACCAAAGGAATATTAAGAGTTATTTTTTGCTTTAAGAATTACCTGTTTGCTAAGACTGGTGGCACACTCTTGAGGTCTTTGGTGCTACGGAGGCTAAGGCTAGCAGGTTGCTTTAGTTTGGGAGTCTGAGCTACAGTAGACTAAATTAAAGCTAAATGGGTTTCCACACTAAGTCCAGGACCAATATGATGAGCCCCCAGAGCTGAGGGTCACCAAAGAGGTGTGTTCTGTCATACAATGGAAAAAGAAAACAGGATTAAACTTCTGTGCCTATCAATACTGGGATTGGGCCCAAGTGTGACCATTGTACTTCAAGACTAGACAATAAAGGGAGATTCTGTCCCTATCTCCCTTCTTCCTTACTGTCCCCCCGCCCAACCAAAAAAAAAAAAAATTACCTTGTGTCTGGTCCTTTCATTTTTCTTCTGTCATTATTGACTTTTTTTTTTTTTTGCATTTTGTAGCTGCCAACTTTTTGTTTTGTGGTTTGTTTGTTTTGGTTCAGTCAGAGTCAGGGGAGGGGGGCTTCTACAGCACTCTTGATTATATTGTCTTACAAAAACTCAAATCACCCTGAATTAGAGCATGTTCATTAGATCATGAGATAACAGATTTAGAGCCGTAGGGGACTTTGATGTCATCCAGTCCAATCTTCTCTTTTTACAGTTAAGGAAAATGATACCCAGAGACTTTAAGTCATTTGCCCAAGGTCACACATGTAATAAGTGTCATGGGTGACACTAGTATCCAGATTATTTGACTCCAAATCCAGAATTCTTTATGCATCCCGTAGTTCTGCTGAACACTTAGCATTTATAGTGATAACTGTCAGTGAAAGGAGCTGGATATCAAACATATTTATACATTATCTTAGTGTCTGCTCATTTCCACCTCCTGGCTTACCTGGCTTCCTTCAGGTCCACCTTCAACAAGAAACCTTGCCCGATCCCTGTAATTCTAGTGCCTTCTCTCTGTTGATTATCTCCAATTGATCCTCAATGTATTTTATTTTTATGTAGTTGTTTGTATATTGTTATTAGACTGTGAGTTTCTCGAAAGCAGGCAGTTGGTTTGTTTGCCTTTCTTTATAACCCCAGTGTCTGACACATAGTGGGCACTTAATAAGTTCCTACTTCTGCTGTCTGTCCTTAATTCTCAAAGAAGATCATGATGTCAGGGAGGTGGTGCCATGACATGAAAGTGAATTGGATTTAAATGAGGAAGGGCTGTGCAAAGTCACTAGCCTCACTTTCTCTTCCGAAGCCATCTGCGTCCAGTGACCAGATATGAATCAGGATAACTGGAAATGGCCCAGGATGCAGTGGGTATGTGGGTCTTTTCAAGCTAAGGTCTTTAAAAGATTGGTTTGACCAAGGAAGACACCATTCATTGGTTAAGGCTTAATAAAATGAAGGGCTTACTGACTGACTGACTGACCCATCTCTGCCACTAGGCAATGAAAACAAAGCCTCACTAATTGTTCTCACAATGTGAATTCATCTTATGGAATGTTAAAATCTAAAGAAAAAAAATAGCATCCAGTCATCCAGTCCAATTCCTTCATTGTACAGATAAGGAAAGTGATGCCTTTAATGGCTAAGTGACTACTCATAGTGATTCAGTACACCAATGATATAGCCAATATAAGAATCCAGGTTCCTAATTCTTAGCCCCAAGGGCTTTATGTTGTATCACACTGCCTCTACTTGTTAGATATCTGCCAAATTTTTTTCACTTGTCTTATTAGATAGATTGGATCAACCTATTAACAGCCAAGGCTACAAATTTATCCCTAGGATTCCATTTCTTTTCTTTTCTTTTCTTTTTTTTTTCTTTTTGCTTTTTGGAGGGCAATTGAGGTTTAGTGACTTGCCCAAAGTCACACAGCTAGTGTATCAAGTGTCTGAGGCTGGATTTGAACTTAGGTCCCCCTGACTCCAGGGCCAGTACTCTATTCACTATGCCACTTAGCCACCCGAATTCCATTTATTTTCAAAGGATGGAGAAAAGGAAACCAGGATTTTATCTTTCAAAAACTTGGGAAAGGAATATATATATGCATTTTGTAATCTGCTTTTGAGAAGACAGAACAGGCTTTCATATAACATTTAGAACAATGCCTTTGCATTTTTTTTTTTCTGAAAATACAAACCTCGCATCTGGCCAATGTGAATATAGCAAAGCTCTAAATGAGCAGCCTCCTACTATATGCTTCCAAGTTTGATTCTAGGAAGGCTAAATGAAACCTTCCCCACGTACATCTGGACATGCTCAAGACTTTTCATATTGGAATTGCAGAACTCATGATGGCATAAGCCCTGCTGTCATTGATTTTTGACATCATTTCAATGTTCCACTTTTAACATGGGGGCGTTTGGACAGCTCTTAGAAGGATCATCAAGATCTAAAAAGCCCTGACATAGCTCATCGTACATGAAAAGGAAATGTTTCATTGTTTGGTGGTGGTTCTCCTTGCCAAAAGTTTCCAGACTCTTAAAGACACTGACTTATACAACAGGATGGGGATGGGAGTATTATTGTGTGGGGCAGGGGTATTTCTAAATGTTGGGTGCCTAAAATGATGCTGGATAAAAATATAAAGCTCCAAAATATCTCTAAAATTGTTTAAAATTATCATTTTCTCCCCTTGATGATGTCTAGTTATGATGACCTAAGAGATATGACAAAAAATAAATATGAGACTTTCTTTAGTTCTACTACATGATATCTAAAAATACCATGAAGAACCCCATGATGAAGAGTTGTCAAAAGTATTTCACCTTAAAAAAATATGGTTCAACCTTGCTGACCTCTTGTTTATCTGTAATGTCTGAAAAAAAGAAGCAGGAAGGGGTGGGGGTACAGTATACACAGGGAGAAAGAAATAGGGGGAGCTAGGTGACACAGTGGACAGAGTGCTGGGCCTGGGGTCAGGAAGACCTTAGTTCAAATAATGTTTCAGACAATTACTAGGTGTATGACCTCTGCAAGTCACTTACCTTCTGTTTGCCTCAATTTCCTCATTTGTAAAAATGGGGATAATAATACTTCCAAACATTGTTTTTTAAGGAGTAAATGGAATGATAATTTTAAATCACTCTGCACAGTGCTTGGCACCTAGTATATGATAAATAAATGTTAGTTGTTGTTTCTTCAGGATGGCAGCACTAGTAGTCCCTCAGAAATTGATAAAAGTCAAATCTGGAATGAGAGGGAATTATAAATGAAACCCCTCCTAAAAGAAATAAAATGAAATAACAAATATAAGTTATATAAGTTTTTCAAGGGAAAAAGCAGATTCTTCACTGTTCTTATCTTTAAGAATGAGATATAGCACCATCTGCTCCCCAAACCACTCATTTTCCTTCTCTACTCTGGAGATCTTCTCCATCTCCTTCCTATATTTCTCTGTGTTTTCAGATTGGCAATCTTCCTATGAGTCACATCCTTCCTTTAAATGTTTCCATATTTCCCTCTTTCCCTTCAGCTTATGTATGACTCTTTGTTAGGCATTTCAACATATTACATGTTGCTGAACAGTAATACTTTACTTGTATCTAGCATGCTTTATTTACAGATCTGAGAGTGCTTAAACAATTCTATTCGAATGGGTGTGTTAAGAAATATTTATTTAGTTTTTATAGGTGTTAGGTGGGGTAGGGGATATTAGGAACTGTTACTCTCTTTTAAATTGCCTTTGTTCAGACTATTATTTCAAGAAGCTTCCCCTTTAAACTCTGGCCAAAGAACTTTAAGTCATTGGGTGGAGGAAGAGAATGTTCTGGAAGGGCATGAATAGCACTATCTTCAAGAGCACTTTAAGTGTTTCTATTATTGGTTGGCCCTTTGGTGTTGTATGCAAGTATGTTCTCTGAATAATACGTAAAATATGACTACACCTTCAATAGACTGGATGTCTTGGGCAAAAGTTACTCAAATCCAGAAGGAAGCTTAAAGTTAGGAACTAAAATCAATGACACAGCTACATCAGGAAGAAATGGTTAGATACAATATGGCCAAAAGAAGGGATGTGTATTTCCTACCAGGCCCCAGATGAAGATAAAGGAACAAGTGAATGGTAAAGATTAAATATAGCAAGATACTGAGTCACTGGAATATGAGTATAGAATTCCACAGTATATCTAATATTGGTACACCTTATCTTATGAAGATGATATTATCATGTTCGTATTCTTAATTCTTTAGGGTTCCATGAATTCACTGATATGAATATAACCTCTGATACAGGGCACAGTCCTTCCCTGCCTTAGAAGACAGTCTTCTAACTTCACCACTACATGCATACACTTCCTTGAACTATATGGATAGCATTGGGAACTATGAGTCAAAGGGTATGGACATAATTCCAATTACTTAACTTCTTTTTCTTTCTTTTTATATGTATTCTTTTTTATGAGTGATGGCTTTTTGGATTTGGAAGGGAATATATTGGGAAATTTAGGAAGTATATAAAAGCAAAAGCTATTAGTATATTTTTCTAAAAATATATTTAAAAAGTAGTTGTTCTAAGTTGCTAGATGTGTCCATATATATGTGTATGTATGTATGTCTATATATATATATATATACACACACACATATAAGCATATGTATATATAATATATACACACATACATACATGGGAGTATATATAATATACATATATACACATATACACATGGGAGTATAGATTGTATTAGTCTGATTAAGTGATATCATACATATCTATAACAATATATTGATAGTTACAACTATTTATATATCACTCATCTAGCATGTCTAACTTCTTGTGCTTTCTCTCTCTCCCCTAGTAGCCAACCCTCTGGTAATCAATATGCCTATACCTGGCTAGGCTATTCTTTCATTGGAGCACTGTGACGATTCTTCTAACTTAATATTATTCTTCTACAGTTTTGCTTTGCTTGGAAAAGCATCTGAAAACTCAGAGTGACCTCCATGTGACAATAAGACATAAGACTTCAGGGAAGTATTCTGTTCTTAGGGTTCTTAGTAATTTACATTTGCACACTGAAAATTGTAAAAGAAACAGAAAAGTCTAGAAAATACCAATAGCAATGAATAAAGTATTTTTGTTGCATTGTTATCTCTTCTCTTCTTCTCTCCTCTCTTCCATCTCTCTCTCTCTCTGTCTCTCTGTTTTTGTTTCTCTCTGTCTCTCTGACTCTGTCTCTCTCCCCCCAGTCTTCAAATTTTACAAGCAGAGTCTGTTCACAGCCAGAAAAATATAAAGAACTGTTATGGTAGTAAAGCAAGGATTTAATTTGTATAAAAGGTCTCCTCACTATCAGTAGGTCCTAAGTCTTAAGTAGTTTACTGGGGGAAGAAGAGGGGAATGGGCTTTTTATTTTTCTATATCCCCCTGCCTGGTCTACCAGCAACATACATTTCTAAGACATTTGCCTAGGATTCCCAATGAAATCTGGGGCAATTAAAAAGAGTAAGGATTACTGGTTCATTCAGTTAAGTGCAATCTTAGTCTCCATTAACATCTTATCCAGAACATCATGAAAGAATACTTAGCCATAGGATAAATACAGGCAAAAAAGAGAAGATCAGAAAAAGGTATTCAGTTAGTTTCCTTTGGCAGCGTCAATTATCTCATCATTATCACCATTATCATCATGAGTGAAATTTATATAATGCTTTAGAGGTGGCGAAATTATTTATGTATCTCATATTTAATCTTTACAACAGCCTCGTGATGTTATAATTATACACATTTTACAGATGAGGAAACTGAGGCTCAGAGAAGTTGATACTTGTCCAAGCTTACACAATATGGGGAAGAAGGAAGGCTTGAAGCCCAGTCTTCCTGACTACAAGTCTAGCACTTTATCTACTATGTAACTTCCAAATAAAACCTGCAAGCAGAAGTTGGTATCATCGCCTGTTACTAGTAAAATCTGTGGATTATTTTAGGTTTTAAAAGATGTTCCCCCCTTTTACATGAAACACCAGTTGGAAATAGGGCTGCTATAATTAAAAGGAATTTCAAGGGGTCATCCAAGAAACAGGTTCAGGCCAAATAACCAGTCTTTTTTAAAAGAAACAAAACAAAGAAAAAACAATCAAGGAGTTGAAACAAAATTAGCAATGTACAGACACTAATAAAATGGAAATCAAGACAGCTTTATTTAGTTCATCAAAAATACATTCTGGTTTGGATTCTCCCAGAATAAAAACTTGGCTTCTAGACTTCCTCATTGTAGACCATGTTCAACCTGCAGAAATTTTATTCATTTAGAAAACTTAGAGAAAATTGTAATCATGTCTAAACAATCATTTAGAAATAATCTAGGAACGCTCCATCTGTGATGTCAACTGACCAAAAGGCACCACTGAACTATAATATATTCAGTTTCCTCAGCTGTTCTTCAGGGAACATGATAGTGTCCTTCTAACCTAACTGATCTTGAAGTATTATTTTGCCTGAGGCTTGTAAGATATATTCTTTTACACAAATTGAATGCTTACTTTACTACCATGATAGAAGTTCAAACAGTTCTTTATACCTTTCTGGCTGTGAACAAACTCTGCTTTTAAAATTTGAAGATGGTGGTATGGGGTGGGGGGGAAGGAGCAGAGAGAGCGGCAGAAAGAGACAGAGAAAGAGACAGAGAGAGAGACAGAGACAGAGACAGACAGAGACAGAGACAGGGAGAGGAAGAGAAAGAGAGAGACAGAGACAGAGAAACAGAGAAAGAAAGAGAGAGAAACAGAAACAGAAAGACAGAGAGAGACAGAGACAGAGAGACAGAGACAGACAGAAACAGAGACAGAGACAGACAGAGACATAGACAGGGAGAGGAAGAGAAAGAGAGAGACAGAGACAGAGAAACAGAGAAAGAGAGAGAAACAGAAACAGAAAGACAGAGAGAGACAGAGACAGAGACAAAGAGAAGAGAGAGAGAGAGACAGAGAAAGAGTCCCTATTCTTCATGAACTTACATTCTAATGGGAAAACATATAAAAGGGAGTTAGAAATTGGTGGTGAGGGGAAAATACCTGCATGGGGATAGGGCTATTGGCAAGAAGATGAAGCCTGGTGGAGAAGTGATTCAGTCTAAAGAGTGAGAAGTGGAACTGGAAATAATATATATTGATTACCTATTCCTAGGGAGATTTACAGATTACTTCCTAGGTGGCATTTACTGAAGACTAAAATGAAACTTAGTTAAGGAATTCTCAAAGGCATCACTGAGTTAAGTTAGAAAGAAGTCATTTAAAAGATGGTTTGTGTTTAAAGAGTTTTCAGTGTTTATATTTCCTATTAAACAACAGAACATACATGCATAATGAAACCTTTAAGCTACCTTGTGTTACAGTGGCTGGGGTTTAGAGTTGGATTTAATCAGAAAAGCTAACCACTTGCTCTTGTAGGACCACATGTATACACAACTATTTCTGGATGCTCCTTTCAGATGTCTCTTTGACATGACCATAAATTTACTTCCCCACTGTTCCTCATGATAGGTGAGTATTTTTTTTTAAACTTGCCAGGAGAAAACAATGAGGAAAGGACAATTGCTCAAGGTCATCTGAGTGGCTCAGAGGGGCTTAGAGAGAAAATGTAACCTTATCAAGAATCTTCCCCACCCTAATACCAATGCTTTGTTCAGAGGAATCCATTAAAATCCAGATTCATTTCAAGGAAGTCTAATAGTATGCTTTCAATAAAAAAAAAAAAATCTCTGGCTCTCTAAACCCTTAATTCACACCCCATCAATTTATGAAGAAATTTTCTTTCTGTCTTTCTCTCTTTCACTGTCTCCAGAGCAACCATAACCTCCCACTTTGCTGCTTCTTTTCATTCCTACCAAGGACACACCCACATACCCTAAATGATATCTTAGAGAAATTTGTTCAATTTGAAAGAACACGTGGCCAACATAGAAAAGGAAGAGAATTTCTTGAAAGAGTAAGCAGCAGGTGTAACTGTAGAAGTTAAAATATGGCTGAGGAGGACTTCCTCTCCTCCTAATTGCAAAGACTAGGGACTGATCCTTCCTAAAAAGGGGTGTATTGGCCTGGCCTCAAACTGGTTCATAAAGGCCAACTGTTAAATTTTCGATGTGAGCATTTACACCCTGGAAATTGGCAAACCCTACATATCAGGTCTGTATTTATTGTTTTGTTGATAATCTAGATTTAAGAAAATGATGGGGAAAGTGTTAATAACTTAGATTAAATTTAAAAGTACTGTCTTGTGTACTTTTTTTTTATTTTTCTGGAGGGCAAGTTATTAAATATTTACAAGCATATCCCTATTTCTAAGGCATACTTATATCTTCTGGCCAGGCCTTGGCAATGATCAGCCCTCTCAGGGGTCAGGAACCTGTGTCCTCCAGGTTCTTGCGTGTAGCCTTTTGACTGAGTCCAAGTTTTATAGAACAGATCCTTTTATTAAAGGGATTTGTTCTGTGAAGTTTGGATTCAGTCAAAGGGCTGACCTTGAGGACTGAGAGAGCCAAACGTGGCCTTGAGGCCCCTGGGTTCCCCACCCCTGCTTCTAGACTTTATTTCTATTGTCTTTCTTTTCCCCAAGTCAAAGGAAACTTATTGGTGCTTCTACATAAGAATGACCCTATTCTGACTAGTATCAATATTTAACCAAGGGGGGGGGGAGGGAGCATGGGGGAGGCTTGGATCCAGTTTAAATTCAGATTTTCATAAAGTTTATAAAATTATGCAAGCTATTAATTTTAAAAATCACATAGTACTCTTAAGACCCCAGGTAGGAAAGATTCCTAACATCTATCCAGAGATTTAATTTCTGACCTAATGAAATTTTACATATCCTAGGGACTGTGTAAAGCACTCTCCCTGTGCTTTACATAGTCCCTCACTCCCTCTTTTTCCCACCCAAGACAACTAATAGACAGACAACATAGCATACCAAATGTATAAGCAATTGTGGGTTTCTATGTGAAGAAAATCAGGATGGAGAAACAGTATAAAGGGATAGCAAGAAAAGCACATGAAAGCATATATAGGCACAAAGAGAGGGGAGAGTTGAGAGAGATTTTAAACCATTTGCTCTCTTTCCACATGTCTTAAGAGATGATCACCTCTCAGCTGAATTCTTTTAATAAGGAGAGCAACAAGCGAAAGCTACAGCTGCTGAACACCTATCATCAATCCCTATATAAAGCATTGACCATCATCACTGTTGCCATTTCTGTGACAGACTCTCCATCTGTCCTCGGTATCTGCTTAGCCATGTGTTTCTGTGTCTTCCCAGGGTGAGCCAAAACTCTGTTCCATCGGAAAACTATGTGCTCCAGTCCAGAGTCTGTGATTACAAACCCCAGTATCACTACCAGGGGCCTGGGCCTTATTCTACCCATAGAGTAGCTAAGACCTGTCTTAACTGATTTCTACAAAAGAAATAAAGAACGAGAAATGGGGGGAGAGGGGGAAGGCTGACAGCTAGCTAGTGCAGTGGATAGAGCACTGGCCCTTGAGTCAGGAGGACCTGAATTCAAATTTGAGCTCAGACATTTGACACAGTTACTATCTGTGTGATCTTGGGCAAGTCAATCCCAATTGCCTTGCCTTCTCCCTCCAAAAAAAAGAAAAAGAATGAGAAATAGGCTTAGTGAAAGAATCAGGAAAAAATATCAATGTTTTACCATTATTGTACCCAGTAAGGAAGGAAAAGCTACAATCTCTTACCTTTTCATCTCAGCATTTTCTTTTCTGTAAGTTCAAGGTCATTTCAGTGGCCACAAAAGCGTAGTAGCTGTAGCACAGGAAGCTGTTTACCCCATCTCCTGTTTGCATCTTCACCTTGAAGCCTTCACATCCTAGTCCCCAAATGCATTGCTCACCTCTTGCCTCTCAGAAAATTTTAGGTCTTTACTTCCTTTCAGATGAGAGGATAAAGAAATTGTTTTTGTTTTGCAAAGACTCAGTCTGCTGTCTGTTGGCTGACATATACAGGCATTGGGAACCTTAATCTAACAGTGGACACTGTTCTCCAGTGTTCTATTGCATAGAACTTATTATTCCTGAAACCTGTCAAGGCAACTTCATTCAACAAGATTTCATCAAGCACCTACTATGTACTAGGCACTGGGGACACAAAAAGTAAAAGTGCCTGGTCATGTCTTCAAGGAGCTTGCATTCTACTTTAGGAAAAACAACATGTATACAGATTGTTATGGGGGAATGACTAATGGGAGTCCTGCAGAGTCTGCCCAGTCCAGTAATGGATTGACCCCCCTCCTCAAAATATCCAGGTCATACAAACAAGGGATTGCTTATACTTTGTCAAGCCCACATATGCAAATGGACTTGGTCAGGCAAATGTTTTGTACTGTTTTAAGTTTGAGCCCATTGCCCCCAGGCACTGAGGTGATATAAAAGGAAATATGTCCCTAGGTAGGAGGCAGGTATATTTTGGTTCTTTTGTTTCTTATTATGTAATTTCAGTGAGCACTCCTTTATAAAAGCTAGCTGATATATTATTTGGTTTAGTGATACTGAGGCATAAATCACAGGTGAATGAAATTGGGAGAGAACACATTAGAATGGGGACTTGAGCTGACAGCATTAGAAAGGTATTTCAGCACCAGAAGGGAATCCTTAGTATCTTGTTACAGACATATAGCCCTGTTCAAGACCTTACTTACCCCAGGAATGAGCTCAAAGTTAAAGCAGCTGCTACAAAATATTTACCCCACCAAGTTCACTTCCAATCCAGATGTTTAAAAAACAGAGTTGATCCTTTATTCATGAGATTCAGCATCTTGGCTGCATAGTTCATTGTGGGAGTGGGTGTTGGTCTCTCCTTAGAGCTCTGCTAGAAGACTAGGTTTGATTTGTCTAACAGACCACAAAATTTGGCATGGACTCTAGTTCCTAGACCTCTGGTAGCCCTCTTGACCTTTTAAAACTCACAAGTTCATAAGTTGGTCTATTCCATTTCCAATACTTTTCCACATAAGACAGGGGAGAAGAGATGAAACAGTCACAGTAGCAACAGCAGGGTTTTGTGTTGATGGCTTCATGTTAACCTGGGGGAGAGAATGCTGCTGGCACTAGCTCTCTCTCCCCACCTGGAGGCTTACAGCAGTTCTTGCCTCCTCACTCAAAAGCAACCAGGCAGGAAAGAGGGAAGGCTAGCTTTGGCTAGTTGGTGTCTTTTATATGCACATCCAGTTCTGGTTCAGTAGCCTGTCATGAGTCCATTACTTCATCATATGGTAAGCAAACAGGAAATAGTTATAGAATAATTGCAATTGAACATCCTCTGAAGTGGGGAACAGGGCCCTTCATTACATTTCACCATGCACTTCCAGCAATAGGTTCACCAGTTCTCCTCATATGGCCTGGCAGCAGGCAGAACACACAGTGCATACTCTGAGGATGGGGCTCCCATTCATCAGTTCTACATTACACAGATTACTAACTACAACATATATACAAAGCAATTTGTAGGGTTGGAAACAAACAACTTGGACCACAAAGTAAATCAGCCCTTTATCCTCTTTTTATATAGGGATATAAAAAAGAAATTGGTTATTTCCTAAAGAAGTATCCTAAGTTTTCTCAGAAAAGAAAAAAAAATGTGTTGGGTTTGGGGTCAGAGGAGCTGGATTTGATTCCCAATTCTCCTGATTGCTAGCTGTAGATACTTTAGACAAGTCACTGTCCCTCTTTATGTCTTAGTTTCTTCCTCTGCGAAATAGCCCCTTCCACCTTTAGATTTCTGATACTATGATCTCATTCCAACTTTAAGTTTTACTAAAATAAAGAAAAAAGATAATAGGGTCTTCATGGGTTAGTATAGCATAATATAATTTAGTAACCTTACAATTGTGTATTTTTATTTTTCAAGTGGGTTGATATTTATCATTTCATTTTATTATCATAAAATAAATTCTATGAAGTGGCAGGAAAGGAATAAAAAAAACAACGTCCATTTCACAGTTAAGGAAAAGGAGTTAAAGAGATCACAGAGCTAGTAAACTGCCAAACTCCCCTGCAACCCAGTTGTGCTTACTCTCAGCTTTATGTATGTTCTTCCCACTATGACACCATTGTTTTAAATTAAACTTTGGTGCTTCTCAGTATTATAAAAAAGAGGTGCAGGGAGGTGGAGCACCATAGAAAGCAGACAACTTGAAGTTAGCAAATGTAGTTTGATTCAAGCTCTAGCTCAGCTACTCAGTAGTTT
The DNA here is from genome assembly GCA_011680675.1 of Gymnobelideus leadbeateri. Classification (NCBI taxonomy): domain Eukaryota; kingdom Metazoa; phylum Chordata; class Mammalia; order Diprotodontia; family Petauridae; genus Gymnobelideus; species Gymnobelideus leadbeateri. Next base: position 713,498 of record WOXC01010726.1, read on the forward strand.
TATAAACATGGTAAATCTCCTAATTCTCAGACTATTTACTCTTCCACTTATATTACAAGGCGGGAAATCTCCCACTTCCATGCTTTTGCATAGCTGTTCCCCAAGGCTAAAATGCTTATCTCTTTTTGTCTGTCCCTTGCTCTCTCTCCTTTCCTCCACCTCATGGAATCCCTAGCTCCATTTAAGGCTCAGTTAAAGTACTTCTATGAGACTTTTGCTAATCTTCCTGGTTATTACTGTTTTATACCAACCTCCAACATTATCTTGCCTGCATTTAATTGTATAAATCCCACATTTATTTATCTGTGTATGTTTAACCCCACACCCACTCCAGAAAAAATGTAACCACCTTGAGGTCAGTAATTATTTTCATTTTAAAATTTGTACCCATAGGGTGTGGCAATGATTGATTAATGAATGCTTCAATTGAAATACATTGGAGCATATAACATAAGGGCTTGATCACAAACAGATTTTATAAAATCCAGTTACCTTATTATAACCAATAATAATAATGATAATTATATTAACAGTAATAATCATTAACATTGCTTTAAGGCAGGGCTCTTTAACTTGGGTTCCACAGATAAATTTCAGGGGGAAGTGGGGTTGAGAATTTATATATATATATATATATATATATATATATATATATATATATATATATACACATATATATATATATATCTTGATTTTCACTAATCTCTAAGTGAAAATGGCATTTCATCTATTATAAATATAAAAAACCCATACCATTATTCTGAAAATGGTTGATAAGACAGCCAAATGGGCCATAACGCAGAAAAACATGAAGAATCTTTGTTTAGTTTACAATACATTTTTATCCTATAACGTTGGAGTGGTAATAGGAAAAAAAAATTGATTCATATCCATGACAAAATATGTTTCATAAAATCAACACACAAATTTCCTTCAAACTTTTTGGTAGTGCATTTTCACTTCTATTCATGGTTCAGAGCTCATTAAACTAGCTTCTCTCTATTCCTTTTCCATTTGGGAATATTATCATGACTGGGTGATGAATGGCTCACTGGTTTGGTAGATCTAGTCAGAGTTCTAACCTCGTTCATTCTATCAACAGTCCTCTAAAGCCTAAAAAATAAGGTCTTTCTGTCTAAAAAGGAAAACATTAAAGTGGCATAAACTCTATTTTACCATATCTTGTGTGCGAATGTATGGCCAAGAGAAATGAAGCCTGCTTGTCAACCAGAGGTCAACTTAAACTGACAGCAAATGTATTGAGGCCTCTCCATTCATTGTCCACAAATCTAGACTATGGCCCTTCTATTATAAAAGATGTAAACTAGCTGTTTCTATTGCATATTTCCATTACCTCTAGGTCATGAAAATGTTATGGTAGTTTACCAGAATACAAAATAGCTCCCATATGCTTAGTTGGACTACCTACTTTTTTCCCCTAAAATTATCAGGGCATACACCAGCAAAGTGACATTTATCTGATGCAGACTAATAAATTTTGTAAGTTAGAAGCTTCTTAGGAGACACCGTTGGTGGGTTTTTTCCCCTCCTTATTTATCTTGCTGTACTCACACCCGGTGCTTTCATCATCTGAGAAAAGAAAGACTCTTGATCTAAGCACTTTGATGGACAAGATGTTGTCTTTCTGTCTTTTTCCTTCGGCAATTGATACTGTGTCTGATTTGTTTCTTAATTCATCTGTCTTTCACTTGCTTCACAAAAGACCAGAGGGTGGTAGGGGAGGAACAAGCAGAAAATCTGAACCTTGATGGCTTTACAAAATGGTATTTTTATTTTCAAAACTGGACAGAGACCCAAAGAAGGCTGCAATTGCTTTCTGTATGCATCTTCTAAATAAAACAACAAAACTATCTTGAACTTTATTAATAGGCTTTTTGTAAAACAAATATTCTTCATATGCAGTAAGAATAAAGAATTTATATACCTTTCGTAGGACAGTGTCTGGTGAATAATCTACTTTAGAAGGACTAATAATTCTTTCTAATGTTCATTTATGGCCCTTGGCCTTAATTCAGTTGGCTATGAAATCTAAGGTCTTTTGTTTTTGAAAATATTTTCAGGGAGTGAATGGAGAGCATGTTTTTGGTTTCAGAGAAGTGGAGGAAAGCAAATTACTCCTGAATTTGTATAAATATCTTAGTGAGGGGGGAAGTGAGGAGGGATTTATTTCAGCTAAGTGGGTAAAACTAAACAGACTATTTTGAATCAGTGAAGATTGAGAAAAAAAGACTAGTTAGAAGTGCTAAGGTTCCACTTTCATTATTTTCTCTGACTTTATCAGGATTCATCACCCTCTTAAAAAAAAAAGTTAAAACCCTATTGATAGTGGTAGGGGATATAACTAAATGATTTTTACCATATTAAAATATTCATATACATTAAACCATCTTCTCCTTAGAGTTATTAAGGCTTATTTCAGTAACACCTAAAGCAATCTACACTGGGCAGAGGTAGGAGAATGTTAGGTCATTAAATAAATCTGCTTTTTAATTTACAGAAACATGCATGGAAAAGTTTCACCTTGATCTCCCTTGCAAAGAAAAATAGCCTTGGTAACTGGTAGATAGATTTACTGTGGTTTAGTGTACAGAGCATTGGGATAGTTGTGACATGGTATAGTGCACTTGGGGGCGGGGCAGTGCAGCTAGGTGGTAAAGTGGATAGAGTAACAGGGTTCAGAATCAGGAAGATCTGAATTCAAATCTTTATGGTCCTTTACACTAAAACTAGCTGTGTGATTCTGGTCTTCACTTAACCCCTATTTGCCTCAGTTCCTAATCTGTAAAATAGGGATACACAAGAGGAGGAATGGCAAACCATTCCAGTATCTTTGCCAAGAAAACCCCATGGACAAAATCCATGGAGTTGTGTGGAGTTGGACACACTGAAAAACAACTCTGAAGTCAGAAGACCTGGGTTCAAATCCCACCTTCCATCCATTAGCAACTTTGGGCAAGTCACTAATGCTTAATGGGCTTCAGGTTCCCCATTTGCAAGCGAGTGAGGATGGACTTTCAGCTGCAAATCTCTGACCCAGGTTCTAAGTAACTTTACTGTAATTTGCTTATCAGTACAATGAGGATAAAATCTGTTCTACTCATTTCATAGGTCTGTCACAAGGCTCTAATAAGACAATAGATTTTAAATCACTCATAAAGGCATGAAGATCTGTAAAAACACAATATTGAATGAACTGTTCTGACTGATTGATTGATTTCTTATCCTGTCACTTCTTTCTGAGCCTTAAGCCAAAGAGAATTTCAGATCTGCTCTAGTACTTTTTTTTAAAACTCCATCTCTTGAAGCATTCAGGGAGAAGAAGGACCACTGGCAGGTTTATTTTGAAAATAAAAACATTAAAAGCCTGTTCCTTTCTTATTAGCAAGAAAATGACCCACACATTAGAGGTAATAAATTGAATATCTACAAAGCTCATAATTTTCTTCCCATAATTTAAAGTGCATGAATTCTGATACCAAGTCACTATGTTTTGTGAATAATTAAAGATTTCTTCATAAAGCCAAGGGAAATGGGAGGGGCTTTCAAAGCCAAGCTCTGGTTAATTACAGTGTCTGACTTCTTAGAGAAAGGAGCCTCTAGGCTTTTGTTAGAAACCTGTCTCAGCAAAGGCTTTCACATCAGAATGACAGGCCACATCATTCTTTTACTTCCTAGGAAGGGAAGTTTAATCCCACCTACTACAATTCTGATAAGGTATTTCTAACACTAGGAGAGCAATTTTTCCTCTTGGTTAATACCTTTCATACCTTCTCAAAATGTTTTAAACCTGTTGAAATGTTCATTAAAAAGTCTTGGGGGTGGGGGTGCAAATTGTTAATTTTTAAATTGCTTTATCAAGTTTCTTTTTAAAATCTTTGTAATAATTCACTGCAGGGAGGAAAAAAAAGGAATGATTAGAATTTTTCTACTTAGACAAAGTGTTCAAATCCAGATAATAATTTAAACACACACACACACACACACACACACACACACACACACACACACACACACACACACACACACTACCACTACCACCACCACAATCAAAAAACTAACTTTAAGAACAGAAACAAGAGCACATAAACAGCACAGAACTTCCTGGTTGCCCCTGTGATCTGGAAAGGGGAAATGAGCAAGGAAAATGGATGACAGAAATCCAGATATAATTTATGATCTAGTGGAATGGGAAACACAGGAATTCCCTTGGGCTAGCAAACTGGGATTCTGTTAGGTCAATGCTCTGTAGAAAAGGGTAGTACCTAAAGGTATTCAATCCTTGTGATACCTAAGCAGTTCTGGACCATCAAAACCCAGAATGTTTTTTGTGGAGTTAAAGTAGACAGAATGATAAAATTTAAGTATAGCCCCCATTATAGCATTCATTGCTCATTCATTGCTGCTTGAATTCAGCTGTGCTTTGTATGAAATTGTCCTAAAAAACACGCACAAATGTGTTACCATAACAACTACATACATTTTTTTAAGGCTAATAGAATACTTAACCTTTAACAAAGACATAGTTTTATAAGGTCTTTGTACAGTTATCTGTCTATGTGTCTAGGTAGTACAGTGAATATTCATTCTATAGTCAGGAAGACTCAAGTTCAAATCTAGCCTTAGACATTAGCTATAAGACTCTAAGCAAGTTATTTAACCTCTGTCTGCCTCAGTTTCCTCAACTGTAAAATGAGGATAATAGTAGCAGCTACCTCACAGGGTTACTGTGAGAATCAAAAGAGAACATTTATAAAGCATTTAGCACAGTATCTGGTCCATAACAGATATAATATATATATATATATATATATATATATATATATATATATATATATATATATATATATGTATAGCCATATCCCACCTTCCATCCATTAGCAACTTTGGGCAAGTCACTAATGCTTAATGGGCTCCAGGTTCCCCATGTGCAAGTGAGTGAGGATGGACTTTCAGCTGCAAATCTCTGATCCAGGTTCTAAGTAACTTTACTGTAATTTGCTTATCAGTACAATGAGGATAATATCTGTTCTACTCATTTCATAGGTCTGTCACATATATATATATATATAAAATTAAGATCCTTAGAGAGTTGTTCTGAGAACTGAGGGGTTTAAATGACTTGCCCAAAAACACACAGGGGTTATACTTCAGAGGACCTGAACCCAGGTGTTTCTGACTCCAAGTTCTTCCCTTTATCCACTACTCCATGCTGCCTCACAGGAAGGGCTCCAATAGTTTTTTTTTATTTTGCTTTTTGGGGAGCAATTGGGGTTAAGCGACTTGCCCAAGGTCACACTGATAGTTTTTGTGTTAAGTGTCTGAGGCTGGATTTGAACTCAGGTCCCCCTGAGTCCAGGGCACATGCTCTATTCATTGCGCCACCTAGCTGTGCCTCCAATAGCTATTTTTAAATATCTGAAACACAGTCATATAGAAGATATAGACTGACTGACTATTAAACTTTGTAAGCCTTAAGACCTCTCTCAGATACATATGATTTACAATATTTATATAGAGAACATAAATAAGAAAAAAATAAATGTGTATATGCACACACTATATATCTATATCTATATATAATTACCTGATAAATATGTGCATACATGTATATATGTATATACCTAAACATACATATGTTTAGGTATATACACTTGTATGTTTTTTTCCTTACCTAATCCATGATTACATTGAAGTAGGAAACACCAGGTGAGGTACTTCCTTTACTAATACACATTTGCACCTTCCCTACAACTTAGTCTTTCAGTTTCCTGTCGGGTACTGAGAGGTTAAGTGAATTAGGTTCTACATAGCTGGAATATGGCAGATTTGGGACCTGAACCCAGGTCTTCCTAAATCTGAGGTAAACCTCAGGTATACCTCTATGTAAGGATGAGTTATCCCACAGGTGTCTGTGGAGAATCATCTTAAAATGTATGCATGCCTTAATTCTAATTCAGAATCTCATAGAGAAAGGAACTTAAATGCACTACTTGAGTAAGTTAGGAAAAACAGAAGAAAAAAACCCTTCACTTTTCCATTACCCTTCAACTTGAGTGATAATCACTTAGAAGTTGAAAGGTTAGTAACATTTTCTAAATAGGTAGCTTCCATGACTGTATAAATGTTTGGATGAATCATTCCTTCTTAATGAAGCTTTCACCCTCCCTCTGTCCCCTCTCTATCCCAAAGCTCCTTCAAAAGAAGGGAGTTCCTTCCCCTCACTTATTCCTTTAGAACTCAATTAGAAAAGGTTTGCCTTTAGTTCCTGCCAGCTTCCCTTTGGAACAGAGAAAGTAGCTGCTTAACAAATGTCAGGTTTATGGAGAGGAAATCTCCATGGTTTAAAGTGCTTTTGTTTCCTGTCAATATGTACCTTTCTTTTTGTTCATTCATAATCATCATGTAACCCTCATTGAAAGGTGAAGAAACCCAGGCTTTGGAGGGATGGATAATCAAGCAGTCACTTCGACAGAAATCTTCCAGTTCTCATAGGGAGGGCCTGAGATAGAGGAGTCTACAGAAGTGAAATTTCAGAATGGGAATGTGAAATCAATCACATAGATTTACAGCTGGAAGGTACCTCAGACACCAGCTATCCCACTCCTCTCTTTCAGGCTTGAGGAATCAGAGACCAAGAGAGGTTACTTAACCACTTAATTTGTCCACTGTCACACAGGTAGTAAATGGCAAAAGTCTGATTTGAATTCACGTTTTCTGATCCCAAATCCAGAACTCTTTACTTTTACTATCCTGCAGGGAAATATGATGCTAAATTCTGAAAGAAAGAATTCTAAAGTAGGATGTGGGAGTTTATCATCAGCAAAACCTAATTTTTTTTTCCATTAGTGAGAATGGATTTGTACAGATTTAACTAGTCTTCATCAACTAGTGCCCCTATTAACTAAAAATATGACTGGCTGAAGATAGTTGAATAGGTTAGGAGTGTGTCCTCTGAGTACAGACTGCATATAATTGTGCCCAAATAGCAGGAGGTTTTATCTAAATATGATACTGGTGGGCTTGACCTAAAATTTTAAAAGTCAAACCCAATAAGTCATCTAGTACACACCACTTCCCCACATAGAAGTCCAGTTCTCTCTACACTGCCCCTAACAAGTGATCATCCAGCTTTTATTTGAACATTTTTCTGTGAGAGGGAGTTCATCACTTCAAAAGGGAGGTCATTCATTCCATTTTGGGGTAACTCAAAGCTCTCTATATTGAGGGAGAGTTATTTATATTGTGCTGAAATCTTCTACCTTGTAACTTCATACCATTGGTGCCATATTTAACCTTTGGCATCAATCAGATTAAAAACTGAACAAAACAAAAACTAAATCCTCTTTTTTCTACATGACAGCTTTTCAAATATTTAATGATAGCTATCCTATTCTTGAGAGGCAGCATAGGAAAGTGGATAGAAGTCTGACCTGTGTTATTGGCAAGTAAAATCTCTTAACCATTCATTTCCAATAAACTCTTAAGACTTTAACCCTGGCCCTCTGAAGTCAGAGGAAAGGGTTTCCACACTGGGAATTCTCTACAGTGATGAAGTCACAGGTTTGGACTGAACCAAACCAAACCAAACCAAACCAAACCAAACCAAACATGTCCCTTGCCACCGAGGGAGAAGGAATTTTTATCTGAGTATATTAAAGCTACATGGGACATGGAAGCACTGGATATCACGAGAACTGGACTGGAGTTTCACTGAATTACTAGCTATCTGACGATAGGCAAATTAACATTTCTGTGCTTCAGTTTTCTCATCTCTAAAATGGGGATAGTGCTACTTTCACTAAGTACCTGACATGGTTGATATAAAAGAAAGTGCTTCTAAAAGTACACTATAAATGTGAACTATTGTTAGTGTTCATTTATTTATTTATAATGATAAGTTTGGTAGTATCCTAAATTGGGGTTCCAATCTGTCAATCTTGCTTCTTGCATTTTATAGGTTAGGATACAATGATATAGAGCTGTAACTGTCAAAAGTATTTTCTGATGTGGATATTAAATGGTCTAAGTGTAGATTGGGGAAGGAATCTTGAATGTGAAGAAAGGCAGGGGCATGGGGAATTAAAGAGCTTAAGGTTGTAATAAAATTTTACCTTAAATCAAACTGAAAACACTTTTATTGCTGTTTTGAGAATTCTAATCCTTTCTGTAAGCAGTTTCTGAAAATCTGAGGATAACTTTAAATGTGCTGATTTCTTATTGTTCTTATCTGAAATTAACAATTGAATCTCCAAAATATACTTTAAAACAAACATTGGCAGATCGCTTATTTGCTTTTTTCACAGTCTCCCCTTCCTCTTTGTGAATTTATCTATTTTTTTTCTTTCAAAATATAGTTTGTCACAGTTTTGTGAATAGCTCATTGCTACATCAGATTTCATTTAAATCTACTGTGATCATTACTTTGAATCCTCCAAATGATATCGGTTATTTTTCTGCATCCTCCCACCCCCAATCAGATACTCAGGCTCATAGAATTTAGGGCTATTATACTATCCAATTTAACTCCTCATTTTATAAATGAATAAACTAAGCTACACAGAGCTTAGTAATTTGTTCAGTGTCACAAAGCTAATAGGTATCTGTGTCAGAATTCAAATCTGGGTCTTCCTGAACCAAGTTCAGAAAGATATCCACCACACTGGTCCACTCACAACGTTCCTTGTGATTGAGAGATTGTTCAGAACACACACACACACACACACACACACATTCATATGTATGTGTGTATGCATGTATCTCCTCCTGCTGTACCTGTTTCCTTATTTAATTTTCCTCCTCTTGCTATGACAAGTAATTGCATTAATGGCCTCTAATTGGGATCAGGGACACATAACATGGTGCTCTTACCACTTAGGGGCATAGATAATCTAAAACATAAATACCAAGCATATGCATTCCCCTTTCACTCTTATTTCTTTTATAGCAGTCTAAAGCTGCAAAGTAAATCCAAGGATTCTATTCATTTACATTCCCTCCCCAAACGCAGCTAATGGTGAAAGAATCAGTGAATCACAGATTAAAAACTCAAACATCTATATAAGATACAGACACATTCGTGCACACATGCATGCATGCATACATATATACATACATACATTGTCCAAAAGGAAAGCTTTTTAAACGCGAGTAGGCTACTTCACCGATGTTTTAAAATGTGGTCTCCAGTGTTGATTCTGCTGTTTCTCCACCTCCTCCTCTTCTTCCTCCGGCTCTAAAGAAGCCTAAACCTGTGTTTTGCTGCCACCTTGGCAAACTAAGCGGATTTGCAATGGGATTCTGCATCCAGCTTTCTCGGCGCTCTGAATGCTCCAGTGGGCACTGCTTGGCGATTTGCAGATTTATAAAGCTTTCTCTTGGCATGGGTCTCTGGGAGAGAATTTAGGATAATATATGAATGAGCTCCGGGGAAATCACCGGATCTCTTCTTTTGTCGCCCTGTTTCCGCAAGATGTGCCGAGTTCAAGCTTCTGACTTGTTTGCAAAGGCTCCTTTTAAAAAAAAAAAAAATTTTTTTTTGGAAGCTCTTCTCTTTTATTTTTGAGGTAGAAAACTCCGTTTGAGATGCTTGGTTTTGACCTGAGTATTATGTAGAAGATAATCCTCTTGTGTGTGCTTAGGTGTGACCGTGTCATTAGCGGGACATTAGGGGGCATTTCTTTTTCTTAAGCTTTCTTCTTTCCTTCTAGCTAATGATTTGCTTTAAAAATAATGCTAACTTCTCCGGAGTCAAAAGAGTACTTAGTGTACAGTTGCTTTCAAAACGCAGAAAGCGTGGGATGCGGAGGCAAGAATCTCTTTGTGCTCTCTATTTAAACTGTTTCAAAAGGCGCTGAGGGGAAATGTCACGGATCGGAACCCCCAAGTGGAGGTGATCAGTTCCTTCCAATGCTGTGACTCGCTTATTTTTTCAATCGTTCTTGTCTGTTTTTTTCCACTTTCATTTACTTCATATTAGCAATCTCTCCTTCTTCCTCTCTCTCCTGAAACATCTGACTGTTTCTCCAGCTCCCAATTTTATTTTCATTCTCTCTCAAAAAAAAAAAAAAATCCTGGAGTTCTCATCAGATCTCTTCCTTTAGAAGGAACGTTGGCACAGGGTGGGGGAGGACTGCTTGTAATTTTGATTCCACATAAACTTTTGCGTGATCGATACAATTATCGAGTGGGGGCACACAAAAACAGAGTTCTAAGAAGCGGCAAAGAAGGACTTAAAGTCGAGACGAGACTCTTCTGCTTAAACAAAACGGGACAAAGGACCCCGAGGGAGATACCGAAGACAGGGAAAGGGGAATGCCAAGGCTTCCCTAGCAACTTTTGATAAATACAGCTACTAAAGGATCCATAAGGCTGCCTTTTGTTTAGAATATGCAGCCTAGAACAGAAACTAACTTTTGAAGTTATGCCATGGAGAGTGCATTTAAGGTATTAAGTACCAAGGCAAACATTGCAAAATGCACGTGGGCAAAGCATACTTCCACGCCAGTCACCCGGTGCTGTTTCCTCATGTGCTCCTGCTTCCCGCTCCATTTCCCTCCCCCGGAGCACAAAGGGTTAAACTAGTTCCCTCCCTAGTTGGAGGGAAGGCCAGGGGGGCGGGCGGGAGGAGAAGCAAACTGTCTTAGGCTAGGTACCTTGTAGCTGCAAGTTCGAAATCTGTCATCCTCGCTTTAGAGTTTGGCATCTCCCATTGTCACCAGTGAGTAATGATCATAGGGAGATAAGATCGCTCAGTCGGGTTGGGCGGAATCTCGGAGAAAAGACGTTTAACCTCTTCAATCGTTCACTTGCCGGAGCCCTCACTCCAGTGTCAGGGTTAAAGAAAGGAGCCACAAGACCTCTGCAGCTCGCTTGCTTCCGAGCCTCCAAGCCTGATAAGACATCTGGGACGAGGGTGGCAATTGTCAACAATGGGAAAGGGAGACCTTGGTGGCGATCCTTAAAACAATACCATGCAGCAGGAGCCCAGCTACTACTGTACCAGCTTTTTCTCTTTTCACCTTCCTGACCCGGTGGGATTTGGATGAACTAACTCGGGAGATTTCACCAGCAGGTAAAAAAAAAAAAAAACTCCAGAGGCTCAGGTGAAGTTGATGAGGGTTAGCCAGCTCTTCCGAGGCACACGCTACTGCCAGATTTGGGGGGAATTGTTTTCTGAACTGGCTGGCGAGGGAGGCAAACTGCAGGTTTTAACTTTCTGCTTAGGGAGAGAAGTGAGAAGGCTGCAAGCTTGCATTACATTACAACCTTACCTATATCTAGGTGCAAGTTCGAACCGGCAAACCCACTGCCTTAAAGTAGTTTAGCAAATGACATTTACCTTCTTTGCCCTATATTCTTAAACTAGAGTGTCGGAGCCCTGCGGCTTGACAGAGAAACAGCACCCAGTTCCCAGTATAATTTGCTATTACCTCACAGACCTCAGTTCTTCCCCCTTTTCCCACATCAATTATTGTTATTATTATTGATATTTTTGTCGGTTGGTTCTAAAACCTCCAGTCTCTAACCCCTCCCCCCCTTTTTTTCTTGCAATCTGTTTTAGATTATTAGCCCTTTAAGAGGATCCAGCCGTGCCGGTTCTTTCTACTTTGACTTTAGTGATTTCCTAAAAACCTAATGTGATTATCTGGAGAAGTACCACCTCCAACTGGCAGTCTGGACTCTCTGCTAGGAAAGGGCCTTAGTCTAGTCTAGGGCCTCAGTTTGGAGTGGCTCAGGGGGAGTTGTGCTGAGACCTACTGAATTCCTTGCTGCAGTGTTCTGGAGAAAAACAAACAAACAAACAAACAAAAAGACAAAACAGCGCCTGGGTCTGTGTAAGGAGAGAAAAAGGTGAATGGTGGGGGAATGGGAGGAACTGTTAATCTGTCACTGCCTTCTACTTGCTTCCTTGAGTACACATCTAGGCAAACTTCTTTGCTCAAGGAAGAAGGGTTGAAAATCTCTTCTGTGATCGACAGTGTGTGTGTGTGTGTGTGTGTGTGTGTGTGTGTGTGTGTGTGTGTGTGTGTGTGTGTGTGTGTGTGAGAGAGAGAGAGAGAGAGAGAGAGAGAGAGAGAGAGAGAGAGAGAGAGAGAGTTGGGGTAATTCATCATCTGGAAGGAAGATCAAGGTCGTGGGGTTAGTAGGGGATGGGAAATTCTAAGGGGAAGGAGTTGGGCGGGGAGAAGGGGTGATTGTACTGGGCAGGACAGTAACTGCCCCCTTGGGTGCCAAAGAAACTACTCCAGGCAGGAGCACTTTGAGCTGCCGGGTTCTCAGCAGGGTTTAGCAGCTAGGGTGGCGGCAGCTGCAGCTGCTGCTGCTGCTGCTGCTAATCAAGCTGTTAGATTTTGCTGCTGGTGCTGATGGAACCTCCCAGCAAGATGGCACTCTATGTCTGTCCTTCCTGGATCAGAACTTCTTCCCCGCCTTTCGTATTTCTGTACGTTTATTCGCCATTCAACACGTTTGTGAACACAGTGGGATATTTTCATTTTTTTTTCCTTTCCGACCTTGCAGAAGTCCAGCCAAAGATCTCATATGGCGTGCGCCATGCACACACGTGCAGCCATGTATGAGTGTATATAATTGGATTTTGTCCTTGGAGTCAGATCGGACTTTAAACTGTATTAGTATTTCTTAGGCTCTCAAAAACATGAATTCTGCAGAGACCATCCGAATGCGGGGAGGCGGGAGGAGAGGAACAATCAGTAAAAGTACTGTCCAGTGACTCAGGTTTTGATCTGTGATTGAGACAATCCTATTCCTCATCAAGAAGGTGAGGGCTATTCTTGACTACTCATTCTGCCCTGGAAGCTGATCAAATCTCTCAGTTTCCTTCTCTGAGTTTCCAACTCCAATGTGCCGACTTCTAACGAAGACCAACCAGCGTTTGCTTCTTTCGGAAGTCTGGTTTGTAGAACTAGAGCGCTCTCCCTCTTCTGTTCAGAATCAGCCTGTCTCTTGACTTGTTAAAACATGACAGGAACTTACTGTAGGCATAGAGACCTGCAATGAAACCAGAGTCGAAAATCAATAATACTGTGGTGGTTTCCCCCCCTTAAACCCTGTTTCTTGCTTCCCCAAGACGTCACTCTTAGGTCCACAAAAGAATAAAAAAGGGAGAGTTAGCCATATACAACTCCTGATTCCTTCAGCAGTTTGGAATCTGATACTTAAGTCCATGTTGCTGAATCTGTGTGCCCACCACAGTTTATCATCAAATTAAGTGGTCCTTTTACAAGAAAGAAGAATGAGGAGGAGGAGGGAAAGGGAAGAGGGTAGGGAGGGAAGAACAGTACAGTTGAAACGAAGGAGTCTTAACAAAATAATTGTAAATACTAGGTCATTATTCCGATTAGAGTTCATTGAAGAAGTAAGGTATTGGGAGAATAGAGAAATGGTCATGGTGGGATGAAAGGGGGTGGGGAATCGCATCGCCAAAGTTGCCTCTGTTTGAAATAACGCCATCTTTGTAGAAAGGTTTGATTTTTCTTTCTAATGTCACGTTTTGGACATTTCTCAAGAGTTTCTAAGTAATAAATCCTTCTCATTGGTAACATCGAAGTGGCCAGAATGAGAAAAGTGACCTTCAGGGATCTGACAGCTGCTTTTATTACTGGGGGATGGGTGGGATTGGGGAAGAGGAGAGAAAGAAAAAAAAATGCCATCTACTTCTGTAGAGCTGGGTCATTATCAGCCGGGTTAGCAAGCACAACCTTCCCTTTTACCTTCCTTCAGGGAAGGATAGGGTTAAAAAACCTTAGTCTGACTTTCCCTCTTGGAAAGCTTTGGGTTGCAGCCCTGCCTTCCAAGCATTCTTTAAACTAGAAATGTGGGAGGGCCTCCAGGAGGGAGAGGGAGAGGGAGGGAGAGAGAAAGAGGAGGGAGAGCTAGCGAGCAAGCCAGAGAGGAGCGAGATGGCTATCAGCTGAATTCATTACTGTAAACATCTCCCAGGGGTGTCAGGCTGGGGGGTGGGGGGGGGGACGACTTACATTAGCGGGGAATAGTCAGATCTAAGGCATCGTTACTGCTAGGATCAGCCTCGCAATCCTCGTCTGAAGAAGGAGCAAGACTTGGAGCGAGACACACACACACACACACACACACACACACACACACACGCGCGCGCGCGCGCGCGCACACACACACACACACTCACACACACACACACGCTCTCGCTCCCAAATACGTGTGTAGGGTATCTGGAGACTTGTCTGAGTCCTGGGTCTTGGTGCTTCCTCCCGTGAGCCTTTCATCGCCTCTAAAGGAGACCCCTGCGAGAGAGCATCCTGCAGCTGCATTTTCCCTGCTTGCTTTTCCCCAGTTTTTTTTTTGGGGGGGGGGGGCAGGAAAAGGGGCGTCATTTTTTATCTGCGAAGAGCACCAGTAGGGGAGCGGGGGCGCTGGGCAGAAGGAAGGGGTGGTGGTGGTGGTGAAAAGAAGGCAGGCGAGAAGAGAAAGTGGGATGCCAGAGCCCTGGGCTGCGCGTTGGAGGAGGAGGTGGAGGAGGAAGGGGGAGGACGATGCCGCTGCTTCATAGGGGAGGAAGGCGAGAGCGAGGGGAAGGGAGCGCTCCGGTGAGCTGGCAGAGGCGAGCCGCGGGGTGCGGAGAAGCGCGCCCGTCACAGCGGCTCCGGCTTGGGCTCCAGCTCCGGCAGCCCCTGGCCCAGCCGCTGGATACCAACTCAGAGCACCCGCAGCCTCCACCGCGATCCAGAGGCAGGAGCAAAAGTTTGGATCCCGGGGAGGGAAAAGCGCAAAGAGGGATTATGGCCCCGGCTGGAAAAGGACTGCCAGAATCTTCGCAGGTAAAGTGACCACCCACCCCCACTCCTCCTTCACCCCACTCTTCCTAAACCCCCGACCCCCTTCTCCATCCGTTGCCTCGGAAAGGCAGTTGCTGCTGGTGACTGGAGGGAGATAAAGTTAATGATCTACTCCTAGGACCAAAAGATCATTCGTCACCTAAGAGGCAGTATTGGAGCTTTTATCCATCTGTGAGAATGTGGGTAGGTGAATCCCGTAGCTTGGGAACGTTATGTCCTGCTGTTGCCCTGTGCACCTATTTGGCAATTTAAATGTGGATTTCTAGGGCTTTGGTATCTTTCAATTGAGGCTGATGGTGCATAGATCTGAACATCCCCAATTACAGCAAATAATGATAGAATCTGTCTTTTAGCAACCTTTAAAAATGACTGAACTTACCCTCAGAACCTGATTTTGTTGGTACCTTGGAGGTGAACATTTAAAAATCACAAAACCTTTTAAGTTGAAGGTAGGCGCCCCTCCCCATCTCCCATCACCTTCAGCCCTCATAAAATGGGAACTTTAGAAGTCGAGTTTTCACTGAGGGGAGAACTGGCTTGTACTAGTCATTTGGTGACGCGAATTTGCGATGAAATAAAGGGGGGGGGGAGACTGTGCAGAGAATCAGATTCTCCATCAGTAGCTACATTCACTGGGGAGTCTCAGGGAGTGTGAGTGCGCCTGTGTGTCTTGAGGTTGGGGGCTATGGAGAGAATGCTGTCACGTCTCTCGAATCTCTTCCTTAGGGAAATTGGGGAAAATAACTGGTGAGCTTTCTAGGAGAGGAAAATAGGAAACCCTCAAAGAGATGTTTAGAGCAAACACATTTATTACTGCTATTATTGTTATTAGTAGTTCACCTGGAAACTCAAGAAGGTGTCATCTCTTGTAAATGGAAATCAGTCACCTAGAGCCTTAATTAATTTTAGTGGAGGGAATATGTTTTAAAGCTTGCAGTAAGCTAATAAAGTGCAAGACACAAATCCGTGTAAACGCCTTTATAGTGTGTAAGGCGCTGATTAGATGTACTGCATTTGCCTTGCAAAACCCCCCTCTTTCAACAGCAGAGATTGCTTCCAACTCAACTGGGAGATTACTTAAATGAAATGGATTGTGCTGAAGGAGTGGGGGGCCATCATCCTGCCCTTGCCCCTCCACCCCCACACATTCAGAGGCTTATTGTTAAATTTATTACATCTAACTTCTCATGGCAAAAAGCTAATGAAGGCTAGTTTAGATATAGAGCCTAATATTGTCTATGGAATTAACCTAATGACCTTATTTTATTAAATCTTAAATGAAAAGAAAGGCAAACTTTGGATCCACTCAGTGTTTTCTGAGGAGAATAAATTGAATGCTGTCATTTTCCCAAGATATTAGGCTGTTTTAGTATGGATATCAATTTTAAGACCAATATTGCTATAACTGGGATATGTTTTTTTTTAATTATTGATAAGCAAAATGTGCCAGATGCTTAGAGAATCTAGAAGCCAAAATATTGGAACAATCATATTTAGGTGATATGCATTCAAGTTAAAGTTGCTGATTTTCTCATAATGCTTTTGCTTCTGAAAATCTATCCTTTTCTGTTTTGTTTCGTTTTATTCTAAAGTCTCAAATAGATCCAAATCCTGTAAAGGTTTCCAAATAATTGTGAATGACACTGTGGCCTTATGCTGTCAGGTTGGGCAAATTCACCTCAGTGGCTCTAGGAGTTCTGAAGATGAAATTTCAAACACCATTCTAAATCTCAGCTAGCAGGTACAAGCAATTCTTAAGTAGGAACATGCTGGCTACTCTATAGCAGAACCCATTACAAGTCTAGTGTCAATGGAATGCTAGTAAAATATCTGTACCCTGAAACACTTGAGCAGTTTCATTACAGTTTTCAATATTTCAGGTGATGTTTCTAATACCATAAAGCAGATTTCTAAATGACACCATGCTGAGTTGCCCACTACATCTATAAGAAGCCCAGATTTTCCCTCTATGTTGTATTTTAGATGATGTTAGCTTATCTCAGTTTGACTTTGACTGTCTGGATCTAATTTGAGCCTGGTTGCCTGTTACATTTATATTCTGGCCCAATGGATAGTATGATTTAGGATTTAGACATATCTCCCTAAAGCAACTTTATACTTTCCCAGTTGGAAACTACATTATATAGGGTATGGTTTCAAGAGAGGTTCAAGAATATTTAAGCCTGGGAGGCCTTAAATAGAATATAACCGATGTAGAAATCTGTTCAAGTTTGACTTTTTAATCTTTCTTTTTACAAAAGAACTTCTGTAATGGGTAGTATCTGGAATTTAAACTTTGCAAATCCATTAAACTTCTCTTGTGGTTACTTTTCAATTTAGAAGGTTAGAGAAGGCCAAACAACATATTCTTTTCATTCAGGTGGTATTCTTTTGGGTATAATCATCTATTAGTATCTCTTCTTTAATCTCAATTCAAATTCATTTTTCACTAGATTACTTTTATAACTTTGTGGCTTCTTTCACAGTGATTCAAAATCAGTCCATTAGTGACCTCTATCTGTGAGAAGTGAACAGTCATTGTTTTTTTCTCCCCCTCTTTTTCCAAAGCCCAGAATTACCCAGAAAGCAGACTATACAATACTTTGTCTCTATACATGCTTAGATTTTCTAAATCACAGTTTTCCAGACATTTCATTCTGGGCAATAGTATTTAACAAGGGCATTAAAAATGCTACATGATAATACAAGAACTACTAAATAGTTTTTCCATGTAGCATTCATAATATGTTCAATATAAATAAAACATTAGTGCTATCCGATTCTAATAATGTCTGAGTATAGCTGATTTAAGGCACATAATCCTGCCAAATATAAGTGAAACTTTTATTCCCTTTAAGTACTTACCAACAACTTTGGAGAACAGATACTTATTATGTCTATATGTATTTGTGTATCTATGCATATGAATGAATGGATATTTTTACAGTATTTGTACTTATATAAATTCTATTCTACCTGTGTGTTATAGGTTTCAAGGAAAAGTTAGAGTGTGACTTGGATGTCTTTAAAACAGAAAGTTATCTTTTAGGAAACTTTTAAAACATTTTTCTTAATAAGGTTTTGTCTTCTACTTGTATTCAAATGAAATTTCAAGTTTTGCTGATGATTCTAAATGGAAATGGAAGACAAAGTTTACTTCATTTGTTAAGTAGGTGGATACCATTATCTGACATTTTCCAGATGGTTTATGAGGCAGTGGTATTTGGAAATATGGAATTTTGGGAGGGTTCTCTTTTCCCATGGGAAGGCTGTACTCAGAAGAACCTTTGTAGAACAATTGAAAAAGAAAAAGAAAAAGCCCATCATTATGTCCTAGCCTCCTACTTCACCCCTCCCAAATTATATTTGCTTTGTGAAAATACCTTTTTCTTCTAAAAAATAAATGTTAGGTTATTATTTTTAAGAGTAGCACAGATGGAACTATTAGCTTCTTTCTTCTCTCTTCAGCAATGGGTGACCTCGTCCCTCCAATTAACTGTCTTCTTTTCATGGGGAAAAAAAGCACCCCCCCCCCCAGAACCATTAGTAGACAGAGTGCCATTTCAAATAAGGTTCATTAAAAAAAAACAGCTAAGACACAAATATTGTAATAAAAATATCCTCTGTTAAGCTGAATACAGAGACTTACTTCAGTTGCATGAAACAGTAAAAACACTGTATTAGAAAAATAATCTTTGGTATTTTCAGTAGATGGCCAAAATCTGTTAGAACCTTCCTGACTCCTTTTGCTTGATGATTTTCACATCTACTGGTCTTTGGTTTTCTTTGATTCCTTCTGCTCTGATTCTTTGAAGTGAATCAAAACCAAACAGTGGCAACTTTCTTAAGGAAATTCATCATGTTATGTTCAGGATCTCAGAAGAGTTAATGATGCAGAAAAAGTCCTGTAAGACATCTTTCTAAAAGGAGCCTTTTGGTTACAGGCCTGCCACTGACTAGTCTCCTGCACCTTTTGCAGTGAGTTGGAAACACATTATTTATTTATTTTTCAAATACTGCCTCTAGCTTAATTTAATGGGGGGGGTATGGGTATAGTGGGGTGTTTATGCAGAAGTATGAAGAGCCATATGTCCTTTGCCTCATTAAAAAAAAAACAAAACAGTGTCATTGTTATAGAGGCTATGTGCAGGAAGGTCAAGAAAATGTCCTTACATGATTTGAGAAGTCAAAGGCCAAATTCATAATTCTCAAACACGGGCCTGCTATTCTACTGATATACTATGAAAGTAATTATTTTTGACAGTTATGGGTTAAAGGCCTCTGTTATTTAAAAAAAACTAGTGATAGCCATTAGGTATTCTTTTGACTTGAGTTACCAGTCCATGCCCCAATACATTGTCCTACCCACCTCTATTTTCTTTTTCTAGATTATGTGGGAAAATGTAAAATGACATGGACATAGAGGGTTTATATCCCATCAGTTCACAGACCATTTAGTGTATTTCAATTCTGTTTATAAGTACTTTCAAGATACAGAGAAAAGAAACTCCCATTTGAACTAGAGAGCTTTGGTTTTTAAATTTTGAAATAAATTTAACAGACCAGAAGGTGAAGATTAGGCCTCAGGACACTGAAAATCTTCACCTTTAGCAATCATTAAAACAAGGTATACAGGTCCTTCTGAAAATAGTTTGGAAATATATTGTCCATTAAAGTCAGCAAAGGTCACATGGCTGAATGGAAAGCATTAGAACGTTGTGCCTATTGAAACAGGTTCATTATCAAGTGTCATTTTCAGGCCCACTTGGCTATTCATGTCACT
The DNA here is from genome assembly GCA_011680675.1 of Gymnobelideus leadbeateri. Classification (NCBI taxonomy): domain Eukaryota; kingdom Metazoa; phylum Chordata; class Mammalia; order Diprotodontia; family Petauridae; genus Gymnobelideus; species Gymnobelideus leadbeateri. The sequence goes on from WOXC01010726.1 coordinate 733,133, forward strand.
TTCTTTCACAAGTAATGTCCCAACCCACTGGAGTAAACAGATGGTTCCTCAACCCATTGCTCTGTGATTTGATCCATGCATTCATTATGTGTCTTTGATTATGAATAATAGAGCCAAATGATTTAGAAATGGAAAATTGAATATTTGCCTCATTTTGGGATAAAAGCAGGTTGAGAAACTTACAGGAGTGGAAAAACTCTAATGATCCTTTGAGATTCCTGTGATCCTCTGAGAAATAAATCAATCAACTAGCATTTATTAAGTGCCTTCCACGTGCCAGGAACAGTGCTAGGCAATGGAAGATAAAGGATTTCAAAATGTAATGCCTTTCAATTAATATTTATCAAGCAGCTACAGTTTACAGGGGATGGGGAGGGTTAAGAGATTGGACAATATCTGGGGATGTCAGGCTGGAAAAGGAGGTGGGCTCATCTTGTATTGAGAGAGAGCAGTAACAGATGAAAATCCTTGGTACTGCACTGGTATCTATGAAATACAAAAATATCCAGAAGAAGGCATTTTTGTGCTGGGCAGATCCTGTATAGAAGACTGAATGGAAAGGCATAGATAAGAATTGCATAGAAGGAATGGGATCTGAGGGAGCTCCCATGTGAGCTCATCAACCGGAGGGAATCCTGACACATAAAATACCTTCCACTGAATTAGCACTTTGTTCATTCCCAGTGGGTTCATATAGGGTTCTTCTTGCACCAACCCTATGGATTAGTTATTGGGCAAATGTTTATTCTCTCCAGTTTCCTGATAAGGAAACTGAGGCATAGGGGAGCTTAAATGATAGACTAAAAAGTTCACAGTGACAAGGCGATGCAGAATACTAGAGTCAGGAGGGATTTTTGAGGTCAATTTGGTTTTCTAACTCCTACTTGTACAGTGACCTTTCCACTGTGCAGTATTTCTACATATAGAAATATAGAGAAGCTAAATCTAAATAAGCTTGATGTTTAACTCCCCAATTTAAATTTTAGAGATTTTATACTTTATGATACACCATAATTATTATCCCTATTTGATTAGAGGCTACTTGAGAGGACAACTGTATCTTTTTAAAAATAAACATGTTTCATTAATATACTTTATTTTTATATAGCCTATATTTCCTAGTGCCATCCTTTCTTTTCCCTCCCCCAGAGAGCCATTCTTTATAACAAAGGAAAAAAAAGTTGTTTCACTAATTCATCAGAAAGTTTGAGATATGTGTATATATAGTATTCCACACCCATAGTGCCCCACCTCTATAAAGAAGATGGGGAGGTGCCTTCTCCTTTGTCTTCTTTAGGACCAAAGAGCAGCTATATCTTCCTCATTTGAGGTTCCACATGGCACAATGTTTTGTATATTGGGGATGCTTGAAAAATGTTTCTTGAATTGCATTGTGTCTAAAAGCATGAGATTTTCAAAAAAGGTGACCATGTTGTAACATATTTAGTTAGAAAACTCTTATCAATTCCTATCTTCCAAATTACTTTGGATAAATGGGTTCTACTTTTAAAAATGATTTCTAAACAATTTTGTATTTTAGACATTCAATAATGGTGGGGGCAGGGAGGGGAGAGGAGCAATTTCTATAAAAATTAACACACATAGAACAAAATATCAGAGTGGAAAGGGATCTAGCCAATAACCTTATTTTATATATGAGAAAACATAGACCCAGAAAAAATGAAATAACCTTTCCAAGGTAACTCTACCAAATAAGCACAAGAATGTGAATAGAGCAGTGGTAATTCTAGTTGTATCTGTTCACCACATTCTTCTTACCTCACTTATGTGTCTGCCTATATGATTTTCTCACACTGATGTATCCCTCTTCCACCTGCCAAACTCCTGGAACCTCCATTTTGAGGAAGTACCCAGGGCAGCAATGCTCACTCTTTCACTCTTCTGGCTGTCTTCTGACTCTCAAGATTTCTCCATGATTGGAACTTCCCCTAACACATCCCCATTCTTACCTTTTTAGTTCTGTTGTATGGGCTGTCTTTGACCATTAGAATATAAGCCCTTGAGGGTAAGGACATTGTTTTTGCTTGTATTTGTATTCCCAGTGCTTATCACAGCGCCTGACATTACTAAGTACTTAATAAATTCTCACTAACTCACTTGGCATAACATTTAAGTAATGTAATTTTAAAAAAATTTGCCATAAAGCACATTTTTACGATTAGATTTACCCATTTGCTGTGCACTTGTTTTCTAGCACAGGGTTGTGTGTGTGTGTGTGTGTGTGTGTGTGTGTGTGTGTGTGTGTGTGTGTGTAAGGGGCTGGGGAAAGGGTTTGCAATTAGCTTCTTTCACAGAAAGAAATTACTTTCACAGTTTGACTAAAGAAAGTTAGCACTACAGTGAACAAGTGTGACTGAGGCCATTCCAGTATTTTTAGAGAGGGTGCCTGGCACTTATCATGTGGAAAGACAGTCCTTTTCCTTCCTGTGAGAGTTTGGATCATTTTCAGGAATTGAGACTGATTTATTGTGAATGGATTCATAAAGCATTGCTGCCTGTATGGGGACCTCTTTGGATGAAATGCTCCAAGCTCCCTGAAAATGTGGGCTGATGTTTTTTGCCCTTCCTATTAACATATTTTATCTTTCCGAGGTAGCATTATAAAAAACATAGTATATTGAGGACTCTTCCACTTTAAAAGTGATTTTTGGAAAATAAAATAAGGAGAGCTCAAAGATTACTTTTCACAAAATTTAGAAATCTTATAGATATATTCATTTTCACAGGGAAATAGCCTAAATTTTTACTGTTCTAGCTACATATTCCAGTGCTTGATTCTGATTTAGTACTGACCAATCACAGAGGCTCTATCCAGCAACTGCATTCACTGTTGGGCATAGTTGTATTCCACAGTGTACTGTATACTTCCCCTGCATTTTATGCACTCATACAAAAAAAAAAATCACATAACCAATGTATTTGTTATAGTTTGCCCATGAACTCTTCTATAGATGTTTATGTTTATTTTCCTTTTTAAATATGCATACATTTGGGCCTTGAGAAAAATTTAATTCTCAGATGTTTCAAATCTTTTCGCCTACCCACCATTTATTAAACACCAATTGTATACCTTGCCTTATGCTTAATTTTTGAGATGAAGAATACATTGGGACACATACTTTATGCAATTCATGGTCAGTGTATAATCTGCACACACTATTGTACTTAAATCAGATTGATAGATGTCCATTCCAATAGCTGACTCAGTACTTGGTTGTGGTATGATATGAAGTCAGACATAATTAAAATCGGCATAACAGCAACAACAGCAAAGCTGCCCAAACTTAAATAACATCATCAGCTGAACCCCTTTGTAATGGAGAATTGAGTAGACTAGAACTGGACCAGACTGTGATATGTATGGGAGTTCATCCCAGAAAGGAGGTTCTCACAGGGCACTCTCTGGAAAAAGCACATTCTATGTTCATACATTTAGATAAGGAAAATGTATGTCTCTCTACCTTGACTTCAGGTGTGTACTGTACCTAATTTTAGATTCACTTCTGTACAATTCCTTCTTGTGCCTTCTACTATTTTATTTAGTATTTATTTAGTCTTGTATTCATGCATAAGAGTTGAAGTTCCAATATGGAGGTCATTAATTGCTGAGGCTTCTGAGATGGTAATTAAGGTTTTTATTATTATTATCTGACTTGGTTATCTTCATTCATTTACTACTGTCTATTGCTACCTAAATTAAGCAATCTTCTTAATTGGTTCACTTCTTTCTAGTATGCTTCAAAGTCTTCTTGTTTTCAGATTCCTGTGTTGCATATGTAAAGCTTTCATAACTTAGTTATGAAACTGCAGATTTAGGATGAGAGGAGTTAAGACGTGTGTGTGGTTGTGGGGTTTAATTCCCCTATTTTGGTTATTTCCTATGGAAGTTCTCTTAAGCCTGTAACTCCTACTCTAATTGAATGAAATTATAAATGCTGCTCCTCTTCAGTATCTCTAGGTTGACACCCACATTTTGGCATTATTTACAATTTAGGCAAACTTGATGTTGTTTCTGGCTGAATCAATAGGAGTACAGTTCAACTGAATAGGACCAGACCAGAACATTTGGTTCATGTTATGTGCTTTCTCACTCATAAATGTCTGTCATGTGAAAAAACCTGAACTGCCAACTTTACCATAAAATACCATTAAAATAGTCCCAGAATAATTTAAAGTCTGATTTATCTTTGCTATGAAGATTTGGCCTCAGGTATTTGCCTTTCCTTTCCATGGACACTATTGCTGCTCTGGTTCATGCAGTTGCCATAATCTTTTAAATGGATTTTTCCTTTAAGACTCTAATCCATCCTGAAAAATCATAAAATAGCAGTTTTGTTATGTTAATTCACCAATGAAAAAAGACCATCATTGACTCCCTTTGCCTATGTAGGCAAATGATCTACATAAAGACCAAAATCTTTAGGTAGCATTCAAGGTGCTCTCCATCTGATCCCAACTGAACCCCACCCTGAGGAGAATCATAGAATATGATTTCTAAGAGTATAAAATTACTTTCAACTTCCTGCCTAAACCATAAGTCTCTTCTTGCAAAATCCTTGATGAGTGCTAATCAGTGCTTTGTTTTTTAGAAATCTTTAGTGATGAGGAGCTCACAATCTCACAAAGCAACCAGTTGTATGTATGGCGAGCAATACATGTTAGAAAGTTTCTTATATTGAGATGAAACCTGGCCTCCCTATAACTTCAGTCCTCTTCCAAATGGATTTCCTTTAAATGTAGTAAAGGTGGTAAAGTTGTCAACTCCTTCTTCTATATTATATTTGTCTTTAGTTTTTGATATATTAACAAGGATTGTATGCAAAGGTCTTACTTTTACTGATTCTTCATTACCATGAATAACCAAAGTTATCTGGAGTAACTAAAAGGATTTGCTCTCTTTTTTCTTCATAGAAAGCTTTTAGAGTAATGGCTTGCATACTAGAGTTTGAGTCTGTGAGACCGGATTTGAATTCTACCTCAGTCACAATAGATTTGCCCATTCTGGGCAACTCACTTAGTCTGAGACCCTCAGTTTTCTTATCTGTAAAATGCAGATAATGCCTATAATACTCACCTGTAGTATTTTATTGAAGATCAAATGAGATAAAGTATTTGAAAACATTTTTTACAAACTTTAAAGCATGCTCTTAGTTAATATTGTTATGTCCCTCCATAATCTTATTTGAAAAGGACAAGTTGGGGAGTGGCTAGGTGGTGCAGTGAATAGAGTACCAGCCCTGGAATCAGGAAGACCTGACTTCAAATCTGCCCTCAAACACTTAATATTTACTAGCCATGTGGCCTTGGGCAAGGCACTTAACCCCAATTGCCCTCCAAAAAGCAAAAAAAAAAAAAAAAAAAAGGACAAGTTATATCATTCCCAGAAAGTCAATAGGTTCTTTGATTACAGTAGTAAAATCTGCATTTTTTCCAAGTGTTTAGGCACAAACACATAGAAGTAAGAAAGGCCCTAAGAACTTGATTCAGTTGAGTTGGAGTCTTATCACTAAAGCTTGATGGCCAAAATTAGTCATATCATTTTTTTTTATTGAACACGATACTTATGATTTTGCTAAGCTTATAACTCCAACCTGTGGAGTGGTGCTCTTTAACACTATTCTTCATTCTGAGAATTTTTTTCCCCCAAATATCCCCAAGGGATCAACCGAGTCAGGGATATTTATGGCTGATGTTTGTCGCTTTTTAAAAAATTGATAACATAAAGTTGTTTTCCTTTGTAATCTTATTCTATGAATTTAAAAATATTCTGAAAAGGGATTTCTAGTCTTATACACAAAACAAGGGTAAGAGCTCTTCACATATATTCTAAACTCCAGGACAGGAATTCTGTTTTACATAAAATTTGTATCTTTCCCAGTACCTACCACTGGGATCTGCTCATAGAAAGCAGCAAATAACCATCTTTGGTTGAATTAAAACAAATTCATTAGGTCTTACCTTCACAGATCTACAGTGTATCAAAATTTCCATTCTTTTTTAAACTTGTGGGGGTTAAATCTTATAACTAATTATTGGTCTCTTTCATTTATTGTTAGAAAGATGTTAGAATAATGTCATCTGCATTAACTTCTCTCCTAATTGCCAGACCTGTATTTTCATCTTGCTACACATAGAATTGTAAATCTACAGGTAGAAGAGACCTCTGAAACCACGTATCAGCATAGATATTTCCTTGGCACTTCAGATTCACCATGTCCAAAATCAGTCTCAATGTACACAACAATACTTAAAACTTCTCTCAGGAAAATTTATTCCTCTCCTGGATTTCCCTTCTATCAATGGCATCATCATTTAACAAGATACTCAATTTAGCATTTCTCTCTTTTTTTCCCTAATTTTTCTACTTCTTCATCTTTCTCTATCTTTCTTCTTTCTCCCTTTTTCTCTCCCTCTCTCTTACCCCTGCCTTCCCTCTGTCCCTGTCTCTTCCTCTCCCCAGCTAAAGAAACTTTCAGTGGTTCCTTGTTGCCTGCCACATAAGTCTAAACTCCTCAGATGGGAGCTCAAAGATCTAGCTACATTTCTATGTTTCCCATCACTATTCCTTTTCTTTACCCTATATATCCACAGCTCTGTGAAACAACTAACCAATAATTATTTATGTAGTGCCTACCATGTATCAGGTACTATGTGCTATATGCTGATGATAAAGAGGTAAAAAAACCAACCCAGTCCTTTACTTCAAAAACTTACAATTTATCAGGGTAATATTACATATATACATATGAGTATATGTAAAATATATAAGATAAATTGAAAGCAATTTTGGAGGCAGGGAAGTAGTAGTAGTTATAGGACTCAAGCCTCTCCCTGCCCTGACTGTGTATGTTGTTTGAGGGCCCAGTCTAAACACATTTGGAGTGGCTCAGCAAAGTTGCAATGATGGGAAACAAGGCACTGTAATACAGTGGAAAGAGAGCATCCTTTCTGGAGTCAGAAGATTGGGTTCAAATACCTCCTATGCCATATATAGCCTCTGTGACTTTGGTCAAGTCAGTTGCCCTTCCTGGGCTTCAGACTTCCTCAACTGTAAAATGAGGAGGTTGGATTGGATGATCTCTGAGGTTACTTTCAGTCCTAGAAATATGATTTTTTTTTTGGCCCCAGAAATTCTCCTTTTTTTTTTTGCTTTTTTTTTTTTTGGAGGGCAGTTGAGCTTAAGTGATTTGCCCAAGGTCACATGGCTAGTTTTTGTGTTGAGTGTCTGTGGCTGGATTTGAACTCAGGTCCTCCTGACTCCAGGTCCAGTGCTCTATTCACTGTTCCACCTAGCCTAGAGGCTACAGAAATTCTAGAAGACTATTTACTAAGGCTTGGAGGGATTGGGGGCTTCTAACAGTGAATGGAATAGATAACAGCAATCTTTTGAAGTAAGCACTTTATACTTCTCACCTGCATTTGTTTTCAAGTTTGTATCCCTATTGATACCTGCTTTTTCTTATCAGATTATCAGCTTTGTGAGGGCAGGGCCCAAGGTTTATTTTATTTATCTTTATCTCTCTTTCAATGCTTTATTGATAGTAGATGTTTAATAAATGTTTGCTAAATAGAATTCATTTGAAAATCACTATCATAGCATAGAATTGCATAAAGAAAGCAGTGTGGGACTGGGGAAAAAACACTTATTCTAGAATGAGAGGGCTTGGTTTCCAGTACTGCCTGTATTTACCCTTACTGCCTGGGTGACTTCTACTGGTTCCCTTAATTTCTCTGGGCCCAGGGTTCCCTCAAATATAAAGTGAGGACTCCACACAGAATCACCTGGAATAAACCTTAGAGATTAGGTAGTCCAGCCTTCTTATTTTACGGGTGAGGAAAACTGGAGCCCGGAGATTTAGAGTCTGTGACTTGTCCAACCTTGCACAGTTGGTAATTAATAGAACCAGGACTTGGAAGTAGGCCTTTTCAATACAAATCTCGGTTTAAAAAAATCATTACTACTATAGTTTTGTTTTTCAGTTTAAAAAGTAATAATAAAAAAAACTCCTTCAAAAAATTCTTCCCTTTATATTCATGGAATTTAGAATTAGAAGGAAGTCCAGAGGTCATCTGTTCTAATTTTCTCATTTTACAGATGGGTAAATTGAAATCTAGAGAGTAAATGGTTTTTCTATAATTACATAGCAGGATAGACATGACCAGAGGTTTCCTAGTTATTGGTTCATTGTACACCCTACCCGTGACAACTCAATGCCTCCTCTCATTCTTCAGTTATTAATTTCTTGAGAAAAGCAGTAGGTTCATAGATAAATATATCCATAGCTCAATATGGCAGGCACCCTTGGATTTGCAGTGCAGGAAAGAGACGCCCCATAGTAGGTAATTTGTAAATACTTGTTGATTAATTGGTACCAGTAGATGTGCAGGCTTCTCTCCAGGGAGTTGAGTCTTCGGCCCCAGTATAGGGATAGTCCATCTATTCTCAGCTCTGGTTACTAGTCTGGCTCTCATTCTCGTATGTCTCCTTTTAAAGGTCAAGTCCAAGGGTTCAGCTCAGGTAATTAACTGAGCTATAAGTATTCAAGAATTTCAACATCAAGGTGGGATTAACTCTGAGATACCCAGGATGAGGTCATACTTCATCAAATAGATATTGTCAGTGCCAGGACAAGAGCCTCGCCTGGGCTAACCTTGTTAACAAGACATTAACCTCGACAAAAAATTAAACCTGTCAAGGGACTCTCTCACTTTATTAAAAAGATACGAGAGCTTCAGGAGATCCTCACTGGGGTTCTTTGGGTCTGCTCTTTATAGATTCACAAATACACAGGCATAAAAATAGCTCCTGAAAAATCTAACTATGGGTGCAAAGTGGAAAAGTTTATAAAACCCCAGTGAGTAGAGTATCATCTGAGTGGGAGAATGTTCTAAATGTTTGCTATTTTGTGGAATTCTCCCCTATAGATTTTTAAGAATTAGGATATTGTCCCAAGATAGCCTTAGGGGAAAAATATTAAAAGCCAAAAATAAATCAGATAGATAAATGAATTAATTGCAGCCATCACTGTAGAAGTGAAGACATGAGAAATGTTTCTTTTGGCAGGAATGTCCCCTACTACTCTTTGCTCCCTATGGTTCTGTCCCTTTTGCATAACCAAAGGTCATCCAAAGTTGCCAAAAATGTTTTTCATATCATATTACCCTTCAACCCACAAAATATGTTCCTGGCACATACTGATTTCTGTGACTTGTAGAGAACTAAGTCTTAGGATCTATTTCATCTTAAAGCAAACCTCAGAATCAGAAAGGGAGAAGAAAAATTCACAAAGGGCAAAAATTGTTAAAAATAAACAAAACTACAGATTCAGGTTTCATTTTATTATTGTTGTTTTCTTTAGGTATAAACATGAATCCTTTCTTCAATTAGGGAATGGGTTACTGGGGAAAGAGTAAGAATTTCTTTCAGTGGAGATTATTAAAATCAGAAGAAATTATCATTTGTGGAATAGTTTAAGGGAGTGTTGCCAAAGGCATGGGGATAATCTAGCTGATTTTTCAAAGTCCCTTCCAGGTCTATCATTCTTGATTTCAAAAACCAGTTTAACAAATAATTGATTGCCTCATATATGCAAAGCTTCATGAAGGAGGGACACTATAAGAAGTATAACAATGAATAAGGTGGTACCTTTTGCCAGTAAGCACTCATCAATCAATGGGTCAATCAACAGATATTTACTGAGGTCCCATAAGGTTACAATGGAGTTTCACTCCTGAGAACTCGGCACTGAGGGTTCAGATGCGGTGTTAATAAACCCCAAATGGTAATCAGATTATATAGTTTTTAAAAATTTATATATTTAGTTTTGCTTTACAGCGTTCAGTTGCACAGTCCCTTGAGTTTCAAATTTTCTTCCCCTTCCTCTCTTCCCTCCTCCCCCCCCATGGCAGCATGCAATCAAATATAGGATCTACAAATACCTTCACATTAAACATTAGTCAAGTTGTAAAGAAGGATTATAACCAATGGAGTGAACAATGGGAAAGAAGAAACAAAACGAGAGAGAGAGAGAGAGAGAGAGAGAGAGAGAGAGAGAGAGAGCAAGTACTTTGCTTCAATCTGCATTCAGACTCTGCAGTTCTTTCTCTGGATGAGGATATTCCCATCCATCATGAGTCTTTTGGAGTTATTTTATAACCTTGCACTGCTGAGAGGAGCCCAGTCTATCTAAGTTAATCTCACACTTATGATGTGTATGTAATTGTGTACAAAATTCTCCTGGTTCTGCTCTCCTCACTCAGCATCAGTTTATATAAGTCTCTCCAGGTTATTATTAAGTCTGTCTGTTCATCATTTCTTATAGTACAATATTATTCCATTACATTCATGTACAACAACTTGTTCAGCCATTCCCCAATTGATGGGCATCCCCTTGATTTTCAATTCTTTGCCACCACGAAAAGAGCTGCTATAAATATTTTTGTACAAATGGGACCTTTCCCCACTTCTATGATCTCTTTGGGATACAGCCCTAGAAGTGGTATTGCTGGGTCAAAGGGTATGCACTTATTTATAGCCCTTTAGGCATACTTCCAGATTGCTCTACAGAATGGTTGAGATTCATATAGTTTTAATGGAAGTCGAAATAGTCTGTTGGAAGCCTTTCAAAACATCCAGGAGACACCTGATAATCACAATCATTTACATAGGAGATCCACATTGTATGACCTAGGGGATTGAAAAGCCTTATGATTTCAGTAGAATAAATGAAGATATTTTTAAAATATTGAGTAGTATAAAATATCATATGAGATTACAAGCTTCTTGAGAGCAGGGACTATGTCTTAATTTGGGGTGGTGGAGTAGAAAGAGTAGTGTACTTGAAGTGAAAAGACCTGATTCTGATCAAGTGCCTTCACTTCTGAGCCTCATTTTGTAGATTCAGGGAATTGGACAAGATGGCTCCTAAGTTCCCTTTCAATCAAAAATCTCATCACTTAATGAATTCTTCTGTAGCGCTCATAATACGTTGTACATGGGTACATATATACATACAGATATACACATATGTATATGTGTATACATGTTATATAATATATAATTATATGTATAATATATAAACAATAATACTATATAATTTATATATATATTTATATACACATACACACACATTCACCCTTCAACTATCCTAATACTGAGAAAAGTCTCATGAGTTACAAATATGATATTTCCATGTAGGAAGGTAAACAGTTCAACTTTAATAAGTGCCTTATGATTTCTCTTTCCTGTTTACCTTCTCATGCTTCTCTTGCTTCTTGTATTTGAAAGTCGAATTTTCTGTTCAGCTCTGGTCTTTTCATCAAGAATGCTTGAAAGTCCTCTATTTCATCACATTTCCATATTTTGCCCTGAAGTATTATACTCAGTTTTGCTGGGTATGTAATCCTCAGTTTTAATGGGTATGTAATCCTCAGTTTTAATCCTAGCTCCTTTGACCTCCTTAAGGAGGTCATATTCTGAGCCCTTTGATCCCTTAATGTAGAAGCTGCTAGGTCTTGTGTTATCCTGATTTTGTTTTCACAATACTCAAATTGATTCTTCCTGACTGCTTGTAATCTTTTTCCTTGACTTGAGACCTTGAATTTGGTCAAAATATTCTTAGTAGTTTTGATTGGTGGAGTCTTTCAGTTTCTATTTTGCCCTCTGATTCTAGAATATTGGGGCAGTTTTCCTTGAGAATTTCTTGAAAGATGATGTCTAGACTTTTGTTTTGTTCATGGCTTTCAGGTGGTCCAATAATGTTTTTTCTTTTTTGGAGGGCAGTTGATGTTAAGTAAGTTGCCCAAGGTCACACGGCTAGGTTTTTGTTTGTGTGTGGGTTAAGTGTTTGAGGCCGGATCCGAACTCAGGTCCTTCTGACTCCAGGGCCAACACTCTACTCACTGCACCACCTAGCCACCCCCCAATAATTTTTAAAGTATCTCTCGTGGATCTATTTCCCAGGTTAGTTGTTTTTCCGATGAGATATTTTAAATTGTCTTCTAATTTTTTTTTCATTCTTTTGGATCTGTTTTTATATTATTTTCATTTCTCATAAAATCATTAGCTTCCATTTCCTCCATTCTAATTTTGAAGGAATTATTTTCTTTTGTGAGCTTTTGGACTTCCTTTTTTCATTTGGTCAATTCTGCTTTTTAAGGCATTCTTCTCCTCATTTGCTTTTTGGACCTCCTTTGCCATTTGGATTAGTCTATTTGTCAGATGTTATTTTCTTCAGTATTTTTGGGGTCTCCTTTAGCAAGCTCTTGATTCATTTTTTTCATGATTTTCATGCATCGCTCTCATTTCCCATTTTTTCTCTACTTCTCTTATTTGATTTTCAAGATCCTTTTTGAGCTCCTCTGTGGCATCTAACTATTTCATATTTTGTTTGGAAGCTTTTGATGCAGGAGTTTTGACTTTATTGTCTTCTGGTTCTGTGTTTTGATCATCTTTGTTACCAAAGATAGATTCTATAGTTTGATTTCTTTTCCTCTGTTTGCTCATATTCCCAGCCAATTACTTGACTTTTGAGCTCTTTGCCAAAGTAGAACTCTGCTTCCAGAATGGAAAATACCATGTCCCAAATTTCTGGGGTTTGTTTGGCTGCTGTCAGAGTTACTTCTAGGCCCTTGCCTCAGAACTGTGAGGAGCACTCCCTTTCCACAGCCACCACAAGCACTTCTCCTCACCTTGTGTTTGCCACCCAAGACTGTGACCAAGATCCAAGCAAGGCAAAGCAATCTTGTCAGTGAGAATTTAATAATACAGTATTATCCTTTCATCCTCCCTATAAAGCTTTGTCCAGGTTTTCAAAACCTTTTGAATATAATGTGTTGATGACTTCCTATCTGAACTCTCTGCAGCTCCCTTTCCACTATTTTAAACCTTCCTGTACAGCAGGAGTGCTTAACCTTTTGGTGATCTGGTGAAACCTGTCTACTCCTCGGAATGATATATTATTTTGTTTTTTATTTTTTATTTATTTATTTATTTTTGCTTTTTGGAGGGCAATTGGGGTTAAGTGACTTGCCCAAGGTCACATGGCTATTAAGTGTTAAGTGTCTGAGGCCATGCTCTATTCACGGCGCCACCTACCTGCCCTCAGAATAATATTTTAAATGCATGAAATGAAGAGCCAGGATTATGAAAGGAAACCAATTACACTGATAAAGTTTTATCAAACTATATTGAGGGAAAAATAAGACAGATTAATAGCATTTACTATAGAACATTCCCAGATTATTCTTCCTAAATTATGTCTCTGATCATGTCAATCTACTACTCAAAAACAATCAAACTTGCTTTGCCTTTTTGTTGTTTATTTAATGAAAGCTAAATTACTTATCCTGGGAGTTCCTCCACAGTGTAGCTCCAACCTCTCTTTTCAGCTTTAACTATAACTATTCACATACAGTTATAGAACAGTCAAACTTGGAGTACTCATGTTGGTCCTTTACTTTCAGAATCCCTCCCTTCTCATTTTTGCCTCTTGAATCTTAAGTCATTCTTCAATCCCTAAATTAAAGGTTCTGTCTTCCATGAAGAACTTTTCTCATCCCCTGAACTGAATAGGATTCCTTTTTCTTCTGAACCCCCTTTATTCCTCTTCTGATATTTAATATATTTATATTAACCAATAGTTATATATATAAATGCATTATCATATTCTATCAGTGAGTAATCTCCTCGAGCAATGGTGTCAAATTTAAATGAAAATGGGGTCACTAGACAGAAATAAGGATCCCTGCAGATTGCACGTTGATTTAGAAAAGCTCATGTTAATATCATCTGTGTTTTATTATATTTTTATTTTGTCAAATTTTTTCCACTTACATTTTAATCTGTTTCAGGTGGCACTGGGGAATGTTGCAGACTATGTGTTTGACATCTCTGCCCTTGAAGACAGGGACCCATGTCTTAATCATTTTTGATTACTCCACAAAACCTACCTTATTGCTATGAGCATAGTAGGTCTTGATCTAGCTCTTTGTTGAATTATTCACATAATTCACATTGATGATGAAACTGGATAATATTTGAGATCCCTCCACCTCTAATATTCTATAATTTGAATTATCTCCATGAATTGCCAGTCAATGATCAAAATTTATTAAGCTTTCAAGTTTATGCTCTAATGGGGAAGAGAAAATGTCAGTAATTAGATATGTAAAAGAAATATACAGAATAAATGGAAGGTAATCCCAGAAGATGAGGGATAAATTAGTGGTAGGACTGGGAAAAACCTTCTGTAGAAGGTTTAAGCTGAGTGTTGAAGGAAACCAGGGCAACTAAGAGTCGAAATGAAGGAGAGTGGAGAAAACCAGGAAGCAGGCAAACCAATTAGGAGAATACAGTGAAGGTAAGAGGTGATGAAGTTCCTTGACTTATGGTTCCATAAGGAACCATATGTTATAGAACTTATTACTTCATAATTTATGGTTATGGAAATGATGGTTCTGATCAGGGAAGATAAAAATGTTGAGATCTGGCAATGAATTCGACATGGGGCATGAGTGAGTGTAAGGAGTTGAGGATGACCCTGAGGTTGCAGCTTGGGTAACTGAGAGATGGATGTTGATGATATTCTCAGGGGCTTGTGGCATCAATATCCCTGTACCTTAAGCCAAGAAAAGGATTTAAAAAGAGGGATTTCAGAATGTTAGATATTGATCAGACTTCTATCATAATATAATACAATAATACTGTACAGAGCATGCTCAGAAAGAGCCCTGGTCTCAGCAGAAGGAAGACCAGTAATTACAGGAAGATGCCAGGAGTAATACTTCTAACATTATAGAAGTTTAGAATGCCACAGAGAATGTGTGCATAGAAATGTTACGTTTTATAGCAAAATTTGGAGAGCTGATTGTGGAGTCTTTGAAGTAAATGGGCTGCTATTCCTGACATTTTTCAGACTCCTCAATGCTGCTGTAGTTAATGAGTCCTGTTATTCATATATCTGATGAGCCCAGGGATGTAATAAGTCTCTGAAAATTTTGCCAGCCTAATCTTCAACTCCTCATTTTCAGAAGACTGCGGTTATAATGGTTTTTATTGATGCAGTGCTAGGCATTTGGCACTTGGGTTAAATTTTAACTGTTGGATGTTAGTGGCTTAAACACTTTCATTCACAACAGGAATGCTGAACAAGGAAGAGAATGTCTTCCTAAGTTACTCCTTCACCTGTTGGCCATTGTCTCCTTTTGATTCAGTCAAGGTTGTGGTTAACTGAGTTAGTCAGTGATGTGTGCAGCATATGCCACTTTCCTCTGCAGTATCAAGATAAATCTAAAGAATGTAATGGCTAGTGAAGTGATGAGCATCCTTTGACCAAGGAAATTGTAAAGGTTTGGAATTCAGGGCAAGCTGTTCCCCTATTACCTTCAAACATAGTGCAGGAAGCAACCTCAAATGTTGCAATAAAATATATACTAGTCTGCCTCATTGGTGACTAGAGGTGAAGGCTGATTTTCTGTTCTGGAACATAGCTCTAAAGTAAAACATAGCATCCTTTGCAATAGAAGGGAAATCACAGTGAGTAAATGGACGCTCGGTTCATAATCATTCAGCTATGTCAGCGTATTCCACAATTATCCAAATGACTATAGAAACATCATAATTTTAATTTTATGGCTAATAACCCAGGTATAAATGAAGATACCTGTTAAATAGAACTTTTGCTAAATTTTTAAAATATTGTCATAATTATTAAACCAAATCATTTCAATTAAATTAGAAATGTATTTGTTTTATTCCTACTTTGTGCAAGGTTCTGTGCTAGGGCCTTGGACATAGAAAGACAAAAGTCTACAAGGACGTGATTTTTTTAGAGTGACAATATATACACAGATAAGTAGATACAAAATACCTAGATAAATACATTTGAAAACCATTTCTTAGGAAAGCTTATTAGCAATTGGAGGGGGACATTTGGAAAGACCTACATTAGTAGGCAATAACATACACTTAAGCTAGCAGTTGGAAGGAGTATATCATTAAAATTCTTAGCTTATAAGAGTTTTTGAAAACTGCAGCATATATAATTCATCTAACTTATAAAGATGAATTGCTCAATCAATCTATCAGCTAGGACTTATTAAGCACCATCTATGTATCAACACCTTGCTAGGTGAGTGTTTGGGTACAAACTTAAAGAAATTAAAAAAAACTTTCAGGTTACCAAATAAATTAAAAAATACACATACTGTTCAGATTTGTCATTAGTTTTCTCTGTACTTCAGCATCATGATGTGTCTAGCTTCACTCAACATTTGATAGGCTAAAGATGTATAATGCTAGTATTATTAGTAATAGGTTTCAGTTTCTCTTAATATTTTTCCCAGCTCAGAGGCAGAGGCCTACATGTTTTGTTTAGGATAAATCCAGGGGCTTTAATGTTTAGGTTCAGTGACACTGTGTGGCCTTGCACAGATCTTTCCTCTTGCAACCTCAGTATCCTCATCTGTAAAGTGGGGCTATTAATAATAATAACACCTGTCTTTTAGGGCTGTGGTGAGGATCAAATGTGATAACATGTAAAACATTCTGTAAACTTTAAAAGAGTTGTACAAATGCTATTATTATTGCTATTACTTATTTCTGGATTGAAATTAGTTGTTGCTAAAAATATTCTATTTTCTTTGTACACACATAGGAACTAGCCTCTGTGAAGAGAGGAGCTCTAGGCTGAAGTAAGTGTCTTTTTGTTCAGTTTGGAAGACCTGATTCTGAGGGACACTCCCACTCAAATGTGGTTTGCTCTCCAACTGATTCATATACACAGTGCCATCTACAAGCTGGCATCAAACATACATGCATGTATGTGCATGCACTCATCCCTTGGGTATTCACAACCTTCAGGAAGCATCAATGTGGATTAAAGACACATCTAATAATGATTATCTCATGGAGATATTTATCATCCTGATAATGTTATTACTACTCTAGAAATCTGATTTTACTCCTTAGTAAAAAACAAACAAACAAACTTTTTATTGGGAGAAAGAGAGATGGAAGCTAATGCGGTGAGATGTTATAAAGTTAGCATTTTACCTCAGATAACATGTTGAAGCCAAATTCTCATTTAGGAGGCACAGAGAAGTTAGAATTTCTTTAGTTTTGCTCTTACAAATAGAACCGAAGGAACCAGTTCATCAAAATTCACCTAGTTTTCCATCAGGTTGCAGAGGTGAGCCTTAAGACTATCCTCAAAGAGGCTGAAAATTGGAAGAGGACAGTCTAATGCAAGTCACTTTTAAGGCCTGGGAGAACATTCTAGCCATCAAGACAGAATGACTGGGGTGGCTAGGTGGTACAGTGAATAGAGCACAGCCCCTGGAGTCAGGAGGACCTGAGTTCCAATTCGGCCTCAGACATTTAACACTTATTAGCGGTGTGACCTTGGGCAAATCACTTAACCCCAATTGCTCTGCTTTCCCCCCCCTTCCAAAAAACAACAAAAAAGACAGAATGATTCTTCAAAGTTCTTAGGACTATGGTGCTGGTATATTTCCATTATGTAATACTGCTTCTGGAGAAACCCTACAATTAGTTAATGGTTGAATGATTTTCTTTATTCAGTCCTAGAAATAGGAACATTTTGAATCAACCTAAGATTTATATGAACTATGTGGGCAACTCTTAAAATTAAATCAAGTATTCTAAGGAGAGCAGGAATAATAAATAAGTCCTGCTTAGATATTTAGAAGATATAATGGATTCTGGAAACAGAACATCAACTTCATAAACATTATTCAACATTTGGTCAGCACCAACTGGCATTATAAAGTTGCTCAGAAAGTAAGTTTCCAAGGCTAATTCTATTACCATGTGTATAGCACAATTATTTTGTTAGCAGCACAATATTTTTTTGTGTATATGTAGAAACAGTGGTAAAGTAAATCATTTGCAATCACTAGTGGCTTTACTGCACCTATAATTTAAAAGAGGTTCTCTGTATTGTACCTGTAATTTAAATAGGGATTTCTCCTAAACACAATTCTCAGATTTTTTTTTTCTAAGCATGTAGTGTGTCCCACTGCCATCCACAAACATACTAACAGACTAATTGACCTAATGCAAAACCCTTGTTATTCTCCTTACCTGCTCAAAAATCTTCATTGACCCTCTTGATTAATGAATAAAGTTTTGTTCAACCTGGTATTCAAGGTTCAATCCTTTCACATATGAACTACTGAGGCACGATGTCTTCTGAACATACTACAAGCTTTCCTTCCCCTATCTTTTCTTCATACTGTTCCCCATGCCTAGGACATGACACCCATCCTCACTGACACCTGAGCTGATTGCTAGATTTTTAGTATTAGCATTTACACCTCAGAAATTGGCAAATGCTTCAAATCAAGCTTTGATTTTATTGTTCTGTTTATTGCCCAGGCTTAGTGATGGAAAAAATGTGTTAATAATGGATATTAAACTTAAAAATGTTTCTTGCCTATATTTGTTAAACATTTACCAGCACAACCCTGCTTCATAGCCCAAGTAAAATGTCTTCTCCTTCATGAAGCTTCCCCTTGCTTTCCCAGCAGGAAGTGGTCATTTTTCTATATGTCCATACTTTTCTTGACTACTTTCTTATGTGGTATTAGTTTCTCTATATGTCTTACTTTTTCTACTATGTCATAAGCTTGTTGAAGGTAGGAACCGTACTATATTTATCTTATTTTCTCCAGTATCCAACCCAATTGTACATAGTCTATATCCTTATCCACATCATTAATGTGAGGGATTCTTGACATGGAAACTCCCTTCACTGATACAGATCTGAAATTCATGTATGAGGGCCACCAACAGTACTAAGAGGTTAAGGGATTTGATGTTTCTATGTGTTAAAAGCAGGGTTGGAACCCAGATTTTACTTACTCTGGGATTATAGAATCATAATTTTAGAGCTGATGTGGATCTTACAGGCCATTGAGTCTAACCCCTTCACCTTAGATAAAGCATAAGTGAATAAAATGCTGAATTCAGAACCTGGAAGACCTGAGCTCAAATCCTGCCTCAGAACACTCTTCTGTGTGACCTTGAGTAAATCACTTCACCCCCCTGTGCCTCAATTTCTACATTTTTAAAATGGGAATAATCATAGCACCTGCCTCACAGGGTTGTTGTATGGTCCAAAAAAAGATATGTAAAGTACTTTGTAAACCTTAAAATGCTAGCTATTATTATTATATAATATTCCATATCGCATTATATCATATGTTATCATTATGGAAACTGAGGCACAGAGAGCTTGGGGGACTTGCTTAGGGCCATTGACTAATAAATGAGATTTGAACTGATATCTACCTCATTCTAAGTCTAGTGCCCTATTCACTATACCACACTGATTCTCCTATTAGGTGCTTAATAAATCTTGAGAGTTTGATAATTGATACTCTTGGTGTTTAGCAGATATCTGTGGTACCTATTGCCTTCTAAAACATAATTCACCCATAATATTGAACAGATTGGTGATCAAGTTGTGCAGTAGAAGCATACCTTTTGCTTTAAAATAAAATCATATATAGCTTGCACTTTGGGAGCACTTGGACAAGGACCAGAAGTCATTTAAGCTAAGGATATAATCCTGGTAAGATGGGTTTAGTGAGAGATAACCTAGAAACATCTCTCTCTTCTCCATCTCAGATAATATCAGGGTTTCCAAGTGCTGAGAACTCAGCAATGCAAGAAAAGGAAAAGGGAATGACCTCACCACAATATAATTCTTATAGGAAAAAATAAAATAATTTAGGAACTATTCAGCAGCTTGTAGTGCCAACAGTCACTATAAATATACCTGTAATAGTGCTTAATAGAAAAATATAAGACTCTCCATATAGAAGACAGAAGCAAAATATTTATTCAGACACGAGAAAATTGAATCCCAAAACCAGTAAACCAATTCCATTATAGTAGCAAAGAAGTTAATAAGCCACAACAGCACAGAAAGTCATACCATCCTTTAGCTTTCCCACAAACCAACACAAGCCTAGCTGTCACAACAGGTGGCAAACACCAACTTTTACTTGCAAGCCTAACTTTCTCCCTTGGATGGGTCCTCTTCTCCCAGCCATATCTAGCTGCTGACTCCCAGCTTCCTATGGGCTCTGGACCACTCTTCAGCAAACTCCTCCCACCATTGGCTTCATCTGATTACATTCAGCCTATTAGGGGGCAGGGTTTATTTTCAAAGCAGGGGAGGTCTTCAAACTCCCATTACCATTATAGCAGCCTATTGTTTCTTGAACCTCTACTCCCAGTTCCTTCTCTCTCTCATATTATATGCCCCTGTCCAGGGTGTCACTGTGATCCTTGTGACTGCTTTGGGTTTAGAAAATAGCTTTTTGAGTAAACTCATTAGCACTCTCTTGGGAGAGTTCCTTTTTAACAAGGTAAATAGAGTCCCCATGGATTTGGAGGCTCTCATTCTGGCTCCCATCATCACCAGCTATGACACAAGCAGTCCTATTGCCTTCCTGACTTTTGCAGTTTGGAGTACTGACATTTGGTGTTAATCCCTTAGTTGTATGAGGGTGGGAGGAGGTGTGGACCAAGCTCTCTGGGTGAGGTTTGTTTCAGTTATTTCAGTCACGTCAGACTCTTTGTGACCCCATTTGGGATTCTCTTGACAAAGATACTGGAGTGGTTTGCTATTTCCTTCTTCAACTCTGGGTGAAGATGGAGGCTTATAAGTCAGAGTAGCCCAAAGATACAAGAAGGAAAAAAGCATGTGACTGTAGAAGAAACATGGAGCACATTGGGGGGGGGGGTTAGGAAAGTGAAAGAGAAAGGGGACAATGAAGTTAGACCTAGCTAGAATTATCTAGTTCAGCTCAGGAGGAATGATATGGCCAATAGAATTGAGAAGGATTCAAAGGGACCTGAGTGCAAAATATTCTTGGACCATCCCACTCCAATTTATTGCTTTCATTCTCTGAAAATAAAACCTTTTTCCAACCCTGTCTTAGAGAAAAGAGGACATAGTTCTCTGGGGAAGGGACATTGGGCCTTCTGAAGAAAAAATAATTGGGTAGAAGGCATATTATAATAAAGACAACATAGAAAAATCTGCAGTGATTAGGATAGACAAAAACTGACAGGGAAGAAAGGAACAACTATCTATAGAATTCTATACCTACATCTACTTTAAAGAGCCATATTGATGCATATATACTTTACAACAAAGAAAATAGAGCCAAAATCCCCTGAGGGAAGATGAAGTTAGCACAACTTTGTCTCAAAGAGGCCCCCTTTAAACAACAGTGGAGTAAAATTCCAAGAACCTTCAAAATGTTTCAGACCAATCAAAGAATTAAGTAAAAATATATATTTTTTAAATACATGAAGAAATCAGTGCTGTTAAGGAAGAAAACAGCAAGTATAAGTAGATATGGGGGGATTTGGACGAAGGACAGACAAACCAATGGTAGATTCCTTGAAACACAGGACAATTAAAATAGAATGCAAAAATCAGAGGTCGAATAATGGAACAAAGTTAAAATCAAGCTTGGAGAGGTCTATGACAATAATATTAAATAGGAATATTGAACTCGCAGATAGTATGCAAAGAGATAATCTAAGGCATTATAAAAAAAATCCCAAGTACCTATATCATACAGAATCATTTAGAAAAATGGCCCAGAAATATTGAAAGAAGACTAAGAAGAGATTCAGATAGAATACTCCCTATAACACCAAGAAACTCCAAGTTTAACTTTTAAAGAATCATCTTAGTAACTTCAAAATTACATCATCAAAGAAAAAAAAATATAGCCAGTAAGAAAATAAATACTTCCAATTCTAAGATTTGATTAAAATAGCACGGGATTATTCTTTGGTTATGAGAGATCCAAGGGAAAATTAGAACATGATATTATGAGGAACAAAGATGATTCATTCCCAAATAACACCCTGAAAAACTGATTTTTTAAAAAAGGATTCATTAAGAGAAGACTTTGAATCATTCCTTTAAAATAAACCCACAGGTGAGTAGGGTTTTAAAAATGTAAACTGACCAAACCATCAGGAAGTTAAATCCTGCCAGATAATAATGAAAGACTGGAAAATAAAATGTTTGTTTTCATGTGGCTAGGCTAGACAAAGACATAAATGTGAGGTAAGGGAGTCATTGGTTATTTCATTTTATTTTAGAAAATTGTACAAACAGACCTCCATAAAGTAGCTCACACAAGGTGGGGTCTTACCAAGTCTGGAAATCCATTGGGGGCTTCTCACAATGTTTCTTTACATGATTTATATTACATATCCTTAATCCAAGCCTGTCTGGATGCAGTTGTTTTAGTTATTGGGGATAGCTGCATATTTTGTGGTTTGGGTTGTTCTAAAGAGCTTTGCTAGAGTGCTTACCTATGTAAATTTAATGCCAATAGAAGAAAGTTATATAATGGGGTCACCCTGAAGACCTTTCCTATAGTAACCTCTTTAGCTGCTCCCTTCTCAATCTACCCTTTGGTCAGAGATTGGCACTCATTGTTAATCCCAAATAAGTATCTTTTATTGAAGAGGCACAGGGTAGTTGCAGTGGCAAAAACTGACCTCCA
Organism: Gymnobelideus leadbeateri; assembly: GCA_011680675.1. Taxonomy (NCBI): domain Eukaryota; kingdom Metazoa; phylum Chordata; class Mammalia; order Diprotodontia; family Petauridae; genus Gymnobelideus; species Gymnobelideus leadbeateri. The sequence continues at coordinate 755,720 of WOXC01010726.1, forward strand.
GAAATGCTTCTGATTTCTTCTGTTACTTTGCTAACTCAAACCCCCCCTCCAAACTAACTCTTTTGTTATAGTTACCAGACTTAAAAGTGCTGCATCAGGTCCACCGGATCATGTCCAGAATAATATCACTAGTATTCTGATATGTTAGAGCAGTGTAGGGTATAAGTTAAGGAAATCTGTGGTTTTGGTGGGGAAAATGTCATTGCCGCACCAATGCTTATATCAAATTCTTCCTGGGCTTTGGGAATTAGTTGATCCTGGAAAGTAGAGAGCTGTAAAATAACCTGGTATATCTGTGAGTTTTCCTATAAATGAAAGAATGGATGAATGAATAAAATAACTTATTAAACATTAGCTGCATGTAAAGCACTGTGCTGAGCATGAGTGATGCAAACAGAATGTACTTTGAGAATTCACATTCTAGCAGAGACAACACATCTGGAATATTTCAGCTGTAAGTCAGATGGAAAGGTCCTGTGATTCTTAGAGCAGGGTTGCAAAGCTTATGGTAATGCCTCTTCTTTCATGCAATTTCCACTAATAAAACTGTATCAGTTTCTGCCGATGAACAATTTAACAGTACCAAGGACTTTGGTGGCAAGAAGTTTCTATGCCAATTTGACTGATTTTTTTTCATAGTTAGCTTTTCTTTTCTTTTATGGTATCATTTGTGGATTTGGTTTGCATGGTGACCACAAGAGAGATTCATCACAAAAGCACTTAGATGTCTTCTTCAGTAGTCAGAAGGAATTAACTGTGAAAGAGGGAGAGGACTATTGTTAATAACAGCAGTGAATTGTTCTGTGGCCTTTAGGTCTGAATGTTTACTGATTGACTTTTCACAAGTGTGCTATATCAAAACTCCCTCCACTCTGCTTAATTTTGGGTAAAGGTCTAAAATTTTGGAGACAACCATCCAATGGATTATTTTTCCATTATTCAAGCATATTTGACCCATGGTCTAACAGGTGGAAAGTGTTCTTTTCCAAGGGAAGAAACAGTGTAATGGGGAATGGATCTCAATCACTTTTTTGCAGAATTGTTTTTCTTACTTTCCCAGAAAATTACATCCACCAGGAACTCATTTAAAATTTTAATTTGCTACTCAGAACACTGCAGTAGGTGGCCCTCTGGCATTTTCCCTGTGCATGTTGGGTTGCTGATTTCATCCGCATGAACCCGTTTACCAGGATCAACGTGAGGTCATGAGCAATAAGCAAGACGTATTTATAGGCCCAGGTGGTTCTACTTCATGAAGTAAGGTCCACTGCTTACAATTAAGACAGGGTTCAAGTATTTTCAAGTTATGTTGACTATCAGCAGGTATTGGAAGTGGTTTTCAGTTGTAGCACAATACATGGCAGAGGTAAATAGGTTATAATAGGAGGGCTTATATTTCTAGGAGACAAATCACCATGGTACAAAACCAATAGTAAATTGAGAGAGCTATGGAAATTTATTAGAGTTCTAATAAGGAGAGCAGATAATAAGAATGGAAAAGGCATATGACTCCAAAATGGGGAGTTTAAACATGTTGTTATTCTGTTCTAGGCATGTCTCTCATTTGGTTTTTGTTCCTACACGAGAAAGGTAACTAAATAAGCACATTCTTTTTAAAAAACATCATTTAATCTCAAAGATATAGAAAAAGCAAACATACAGACATTTCCCTCTACACTGCTTCAGTGGGGAGAATGAGAGAGGAGGGAGAATTAGGTTCATAGCTTTATCTCAGTTACTGTCCCACCAAGTTTACATTCAAAACTTCTGGGTTGGAGTCTCCTCACAGCATCACTGCTGGTCTGGTTGCAACATCTACTCTAGATTCTTAACTTTCAGATTCCCATGGCTTGTGCTCCCTGGCCTAATCAGAAACTTTACTCCCTCTAACTAGAACTGAAAAGAATGACCAAGAAGAACATTTGGGGGGCTGGGGGGAGTGGCAGTGGTATGTGGTCCAAGGGGAGAGTGAGTGGCAAAGAAAATGACCCTAAGGTCCTCCCTCACCTCACTATGTAGAGTTCTTTACCCTTGGACATGAATACCTCAAAAGCCAGGTATCTGCTTATTAGTAGTGACAGTATAAAATAATTCAAGAAAAGAAATATCAGGACTAACACAAACATGGGGTTTTACCATGCTGTACGAAGTTCCATGCTTTCATCCCTCTTGGGATATTTTTTGCACATTGGGCTTCTGGAAGGGATGGCTTGATAACAGGAAAGAAAACGTCATTCTTTGAAAGGGATTTTGATTTTACATAATTGTGTGGTTTAAATGTATAATGGTAATACAGTTGCCAGTACATAAACAAATTATAGAGTTCTCTCAAGATAATCTATAGGAGGGAAGATGGCACTTTGTTTTTCTAACTGGGGGGAAAATGTTGTCTTATCCTATGCTATTACTAGAGTATGTAACTATTGACTGTGTTGAACAGACTTTGTGCTGGGACAGAAACCCTTTTGCACTCAAAATTCAGACTCCCCAGGGCCTCCTTCAACCTTTTTACCAAAACCAAATTAGTCCTGATAAACCAGTGTAGAGAAAAATGGTATAACATATCCTGGAAAACACATGATTTCTGTATGAATGCATTACTTTTGGTAGGATAGTTCAGGATTATAGCATCTTTGAAATTATGCATAAAATCACTAAAGTCTTTCTTCCCTGGCAGTGGTCTCAGCGTGGTGGCTGTGACAATAAGATTATCTCAATACGAATCTGACTTGAATTCATAGACATAGTTCCTGATATAGTAACCATTGGAGAAGAAGCTTTGAGTAATCAGGAAATAGAAAAATGCTTCAATTCAGGCAAGGTATTATAAAAAATGGGCAGCTAGGTAGCATAGTAAATAGAGTGCTGGGCCTGAAGTCAGCAAGACCTGAGTTCAAATGAGTCCTGAGCTACTGAGTGACCCTGGGCAAATCCCTCAATTCCATTTGCCTCAGTTTCCTCATCTGTGAAATGAGCTAGAGAAGGAAATGGCAAACTACTCTAATATCTTCACCAAGAAAACCCCAAAGGGGACCTAACTAAAATGACTGGAATGAATGAAATTGTATAAAATATAGGCCAATATTAAGTAAAATGAAAATTAGCTCAACTGAACACCTAGTTGCATAAAGTGTTTGACTTAAAACAGCTTCTACTAATAAATCATATTATATCACAGTTTTGCTTTGAGAGAGATCTCCAGAGTGCACACAATAAAATACCCTCAATATTCTAAGAACTCCAACTTCAGAACAAGGATATACTTCTAAGACAATAATGTGTTTCCATCACGTAGAAGGTAAGTAATTACAGTCAGTAAAGGGTTTAAGGATAAACTTATATCTAATGATTTCCATCCCTGTGCTAGCAGGCACTTATAGTATTGCGAGCGACAGAGATATACATAGAGACAGATAAGGTACATGTGCGTGGAACAGAATAAAAATAGAATGTGCTTAAGAAAATGTGCTCCAGATGCTAAAATATCTGAATTTTTCAAAATATCAATTCCATCCAGGGAAAGTTTGAACTAAAATCAGAACATAATTTAGTCACATAAAAATTTATCTTGTTTTCATTATAATTCACAATAAATCCATCAAGTGTTTTTTATTTTTTTTATTTTTTTGTTAAAAATCTTGCCTTTCCCCATGCCTTTTTTTTTGGTGGAGTCATGAACATAGCCTTTAAAAAATAGAAACAAATCTCAGGACCAATAGAAAGTGAATCTTGTTGATTTTTTTTTTTTCTGTTGCCTTCTCTCCTTCTTCTGGATGGTCAAATCAAAAGGAAAAGAAAAAATCTCAAAATGGGCTGCATTTCCAAGTAAGTAGGAGGAAGTTTCATTACTGGGAAACTCCCATTTCTTCATAAATTGATTCTAATTTTATTAGGAATTAAACAGATTCATCACATTTAAGCAGAAACACTTTAAAAAACTAGCGAGGATAACTGCCAGCATTCACTCATTCATACAGTAAAGCAAAACAAAAAGACGAAATGATAGCTAACTTTCCTGGGATTTATTCTGTCTTACAACTTTCTCTCCTTGTTAGGAGGAAAGAACCAAAAAGATCGGTTTGCTCTCGCATCTCATGTTCCTAGCACTAAATTTGAAGGGTTTTTGTGAAAAAAATCTGTCTTTTGAGAGATTGAAGTTCTGTTTTTGTTATTATGGTTTTGTTGATTAGTCATAGCCAACTCTTCATGACCCTGTTTGGGATTTTCTGGGCAAAGTTAGTGGTGTGGTTTGCCATTTCCTTCTCCTGTTCATTTTACAGATGAGGAAACTGAAGCAAACCGGGTTAAATGAAGTGCCCAGGGTCACACAGTTATTAGGTGTCTGAAGTTACATTTGAACTCAGGTCCTTCTGACTCCAGGGTTGACGTCTGTTTACTGCAGTTATCTCCTGGATTCTATTTTCTAAACTCTTTTACTAGTATTTTGGGCTTGCTCCTTGCCATTTCTTCCTCCTAGGCTCAGTAGTGGCCAAAAAAAAAATGGAAGAGGCAATGTTAAAGTATTATATGGGGAGGAGGGTGTGTCAACACCTTAATTTGTTTCCTAGGCACCTGTTTTAACTGATTTGCACAGTAGCTTTATAATTTAGCTTGCTGTTCCTATTTAGTTTAAAGTAACCAAAGCACTGTGTGCCAGGGGGAATTCTTCCTGTCCATCTTAATTTCCTTTTTAATCTAACAAGCTAAGTCCTTGGACATCCTAGGATGTCTTTGCTCCCCTGAGTGAAATGTCTGAGAAGCATAAAGAGTTCTTAGGCTACTAGATTCCAGGGGTATGTATCTGTTCATCCTGGAACTGGGCGGGGGGGAGAGGATAGAAAATATTGCTTTATTCTTATTTTTTCTACAGAGTTCAGTTGACATTATTTTAGGGCCTTTATCACTGCAATCAATTATGCTGGGATCTTTTTCAAATGCTGAAGCCATGAAGCAGACATGAAACTTCTAATGCTACTATTCATTCAAGCAAGAGTATGGAGCTTTTCCTGGTAGCCTCTCCAGTGCCTGATGATAATGCAACTTCCTAGATGTTGTAGGCACACAGGTACAAGCAACATAGGTAGGTAGTAGAAATGGGGTAGTTTCCCAAGTCTGAGAAGTCACATGGGGCTTCACACAAGGGGTCTTTAATACAATTTACAACACTTGACCTTAAGCTCAGCCTTACTACCCAAATGGAGCCATTATAGCGATCAATATTGCCTGCTTCTTTGGTGGGGTATTCTTATAAGCTCCTTAGAAAGCTTACCTAAAGTAAATTTAAGGTCAAGAGGAAGGAATTATAAAACAGATGCCCCAGTTAATGTTTCCTAGAGTAAGTCTATAGTTGTTCCTTCCATAAAGAGGGAAGAGCATGACTTTGGGTACAGTGTGCAAGAGAACAATTTTTTAGCATCATAAAGTGACTTTACAGAGGCAGGAGGGTATGAAACAAGGGTCTTCTAACAAATGTGCTGATGTAACCTGTCAGGAAGTCAGCTTCCATAAGAAGATGTCCTGCATCTTGGTACTAACTTCACCTTTGAACAAAGAAGTACTTGGATTCCTGGAAAAGCATGGCTCATAAAAGATTGAACGGGGTCATGAGTCCAAAGGAAGGGATGATATGATATCAAAAGGAATAAGTAAGAAGAAAAGAAAACAGAGGATTCTTCCCTTTGCAACCTGCTGCATCCATTAAGAATTAGTATTCCTGGGAACAGATTATACAAAATCCTAGAAAAATGTAAAGAGTAAGAAAGGGAATAGAAAGAAAAGAATGCTTTTTGGAAATGGATGTTGCAAATTAATATCATTGAAATAAAAGAAAAGATGAGGAACAGGAGTCAGGAGGACCTGACTTCAAATCCAGCCTCAGACTCTTAACACTTACTAACCGTGGGACCTTGGGCAAGGTACCTAACCTCAATTGCTCTGCCTTTCCCCCTCCAAAAAAGAAAAAAGAAAAGATGATATGAGGTTGAAGAGATGATGAGGTACCATACTCTTATCTGACCTGAGAAAGGACAAAACAAAACTCAAGAAGCTTGAGAATAGGAAGGAATGGGAGACTTTGTTCAGTTAGAGTAAGCTGCTGTGGGCTGCTCAGTGTCAAGGAATTAGCATGATCCTGAGATGTGAATAAGAAATGACCAGGCCACGTGGGTAGTTCAAGGAAGAACCATGAACTCCATTTACTGATTCTCAGGACAAGGTTTTTATAGAGCAATTAGACAAAGGAAGGGATGGAAGGGATCTTAAGTATTCATATCATTATCTTAGTCTGTCATATCCTGGAAATAGCATGGCAGTAAGGCCTTTTGTTCTCTAGGTGCCAGAAAGTCTTAGGAAAAGTCAGTTTACCTCCTTTCATATGCAGTCACAATACAAAGGGATGCTCTTGAGAGTTGGCTTCAAGGCCTGAAGCCAAAGCCACATCATCAAGTACATATGCATAGGAACTGACCACCTAAGAATTAAAATATTTAGGTTTTGAACAACTAAAATTTTGGGGCAGATCCTTAGATCTAGGCCTCAGGTGCCTCTTAATGCAGCTGCAGTCATAAACAGATACAATTGAGAGCAGACTTCAAAGCTGAAGTGCAATCCTCAAAAGACATCACGTTTAGAGCTGGCCACCCAAAGATAGCAGAGTGTAGAATCAGATATAAGTCCTGGCTCAGGCCTCTTTGGCTCCCAATAGTAAGCATATCAAACTGTACCAAATAAGCATTGGCTTAAATAACAGGTAAATTAATATACACATAAATATGTATACATCTATGTATATATTTCTGTATACAGATGTTATGCATTTAATGGAAGAAAACATGAGATTACCAATTAAAACCCATAAGGTGACCTGGTTAAGTTCCTCATGGAAGAGAATAAAGGGATAGATAAGAAAACAAAAACTAAAAAAAATTGCTGTATACAAAATCACATATAAAACATAGGAATACAGAGAAAAAAATAGGTGATAGAACAAAATCTAGTGTGCTTCAGGTAACTTTCAAAGCAGAATTTTCCATCTCAGGTAAGGCAATAATAAAAAATGACAAAAGTCAAGAGAGACAAACAGGTAAATGGCCTTATACTCAAAGGAGCAATAGAGAATGGTGATTGTTATCACCTCTATTGTACTTACTGAATATATTATCATGATCACCATGATTATTAAATAATAATAATAATAATAATAATATATATATATATACCAAATAGAGAATGGCAGCCAAGTTCTTAACAGAGGTCACTATACTCTGAAAATTTTCATAGCAGGTTCACTATAAGTTGTGACATGTAAGCCTACTGAAGTTAGATACTACAAACAGAATTATGCATTCTGTACTTTGAATGATCCTTTTCTTCCTTATTGTTACAAAATTACTTTTTGAACACCCTCTATATAGGTTGTGCCAAACTCAAAAAGAAACAGATCCTTCCAGGCCAAATACTGACTTGGAAAACACAAATTAACATTATCTATATTGTGTTGTATATACATACATACATACACACACATATATCTGTATATATATATATATATACATATATATACACACACACCTACATACACACATACCTACATACACACATATGTGTATTTATATACATATGCATATATATATATATATATATATATATGCAATACATTTTGTTAAACATTTTCAGTTATATTTTAATCTGGTTCAGGCTCTTGAGAGATTTGTGGCCTGTGGTAGGAAAACTGGTTTATTTCACCAGGAATTTACTTTCTTCAGTCTTTTCTGTAACATTTTCATTGAATATTGTAATTTCTCTGACTATTTGTTAGGTGAATGGGTAGATTAATGGATTCAGTCAGATATTTCCTCTAAGACTAAAATGTGGCATGCAAAGCACATTTAGCAGTATTTTATAAAAAAAACAAAAAACAAAAAAACAAAACAAAAAACTAATTTCATATAGGAGCTCCTTCTGATAATAGAGCAAGGTAATGTGATGTCCCCGTAGAGACCACCTTACAATTAATTTTGTATATAATGTCAGGCTCCATACTTGACAGTTTGTGATTATGGAGAATTTGATGTAAGCTCAGACTTCATCCAAGGGACTTTAATTACAAAAAGTAGAATCATAGACAACCTCCTTAGTAAGATTTAAGACTCAAGAATGATACACTCTAGCAAAGCTGTGTTTATGCTTCTTATATTTTATCTTTCCAATCCAGAATATATAAAATATGAACGTATCATCCTGGAAGAGGTGAGAGGGAACCACATGACATCCTCTTAACCTCAAAAAGAAAATACAGAAGTATCTTCTCTTCAAAATCCTTTTTCATCCTGCCCCATTATATCTTGTTTTTTTTTGTCATAAAAAGTGAGCAAAATTCAATATAACCAAAAATGAGGGCAAAATAATCAGAGTCAAGAGAATGGGCAGCTGCTTAGATGTTTTAAAATGAGGTATAGAGCAGAGGCCAATCTCCCTGGATAAATGTCAATATGCATTATTAAATGAAACAGTGGTAAAATATAGACTGTCAAAAGCATTTTTCTTTTGGAGACATGGGAAGAATTGAAATGCAGTTTCAAAGGAGAAGTCTCTTTCAGTGTTTCTTCAATCATTTTCTGTTTGAAGCGTTAATTATAGGGCACCCTACTATCTAATGCTTTCAGTTTAAAATCACCTTACAATAGAAAGGGGGAAGAAGCAATTTTTCATCTGAAAAGGAGCCAAAGCATCAGGGTGTTTATTCATCAGATATTTCTTTTTCTCATACTTGACTCATTAAATCAACATTTTGTTTTTCATATTTTTTCGGAACACACACATTAAGCATACTGTTTCTTTGCAGTGATGGCTGTGATATGACTCCTGACAGGTCAGCCATTCACCTTTTAGAAGTAATACAGTCAGAAATGTAGCAGCTAATTACTCTGAGAGCTAGATTAAATAATGGTTAATCTAATAATAATTTACATTTTTTATAACAAAGTAATAATAGTTGGTAGAAGGTTGATCTCAGAGTCAGGAAAATGCATACTGACTCTGACATCTTCTGACTTCAGGACTGTTGTCCCTCACAGTGCCTCAGGTGACTTTCTAGGAGGCTCTTTGTGATTTGTAGTAGAAGACTCTCCAGACCCGGATTTATCAGTCTGTCTACACATACATACAATGCATACACATGTATACATGTATTCATACACATGTACACATGTGTGTTTACTATGTAACGTGCAGACCCTTGACAGCAGTTTATTTGTGTACAAGAGATAGCTATTTCAGATTCTGAGAGAGACAGTTAATGTTACATCTGCCTTGACAGCTCATGAACTTTGAAAACCTTAAAGTACTATATAAATAGTAATTATTCATATGATCAGTAACATTAACAACAAACAATAATAATTTGGCTGGGGAATAAGTATGTTTCAGAATTCCAAGGAGAGCCATGAGCAAGTTGTTCAACTCAAAGTTTAGTTCAGAGATAGTAATTGCTCATTTGAACAAACAAGCTAAAGAATGTTGTTACACATGTGCTTCAGTGATTGCATGTGAATAAGTGAAGAATCAGAGAACTTTTTGGTTAATAACTAGAGAAATGAATATGGATACTAGAACAATTCTAACATTGTGATATAAATGCAATTTACCTGATTGTAAGCAAAAAAATGAAAATATGGTTTCTAACTAGCAGTAGGGTCATTTATAGAAAAGATCCAGGTGCTAAACAAAGAAAGGTTAGAAGATGAGAGTGGAAGAAGGTGGAAGAATTGTGTCTGAGAGAGCTAGCTCTCTTCAATGTCACTTGTTGCCAGGCAAATTGGTTGGCCAATAAGAGACTGGTGTGTTTTCTAATGCTACCTATTGCTAAGAAGGTGAATACAAAAGAGACATAACTCTGTTCTCTATTATTAGACTTGCTGCTGAGAATAAGAAGAAAAAGTACAAAGAATATACTGTTCTGTATTATGATTTTCTATTAGAAGTAATAAGATACTGCTCTGCATTACCACCAGTTGATGAGAGGTGGGGAAGAAGAATCCTACAAAGAAACAGAGTTGGAGTTTTTGCCAACTTTAGGATAACAGTTGTTGAGTTTTTATAAAAGAGCTTAATGGTGCTTCAGGAGAAGGTGTCAGCTCACCCTAAAGCTAGTCCTACTGAGTAGAGTGAATAGCTTGGGAGAAATTAAGAACAACTACCAACTTGATTGACTGATCTGACTGAGATTGGCCATAGTCTGTCCATTAAGGTGTCAGTCAAGCACAGACTAGATCAGCTTAGTTTAACAGTAGTAATATGGAAGCATATGTAGTTCCTGAGGTAGAAAGAGGACACCAAAGACTTTAATTCCAGAACTGTGAGTTGTCCTGACCGCCTTTTTTCCTCATAAGTGTACTTTACATGGGACTTTAGATGTATGCCCACACTGCTGAAGATACTATGTATATTAATAGGAGAATATAATTGAGGTTAATTGGTAGAATCCTATGTAAATATGAAAAAGTTACAAAAAATTGAGGGGTAGAGGACATTTTCAGGGACATTTCAACTGTTTTATCATTCTTGGAGTATGATAAAATATTTGAATTAATAATTATAATAATATCTCTTATATAGCATTTTATGGTTTCCAAAGTGCTTTCCATATATTATCTCATTTTATCCTCACAACAACACTGAACAGTAATATTATTTTCCCCATTTTAAAAATGAGGAAACTGAGGTAGTCATGTCAAATGACTCGCCCAGGGTAATATAGCTAGTGTCTCAGGAAGGATTTAAATTTAGGTTTGATCTTAAGATTAGCTGTTTTTCTTTAACACTTTGAATTCATGAGCACTTTGTGCTTCTTAATGTATATTCTCAATGTACATTTCTGACCTCATTTCATTTTTATAAAACCTTGTTAATTGGGCAGGTCAGGTGCCTTATCCTTTTTTTTTTTTATGAGTCAAGAACTATACAGACTAATTTGTTTAAGGTCACCTCGCTAGTCAGCTTAAAAGATTGAAGCCGCAAGGTGTTTTGGTTTTGAAGTCAGGGCTCTTATTAGATAGGAGATATGCCCTAGAGATGGGGGGAGGGAATTGCTCACTAGGCTTAGCTAGAATAACAGAATACCCCTCCTAGGGAATATGGAATTATCTTTCTCATCAGTCTTTCTCAAAGCCCCAAAGGTCTTTTAAGAAGCTCAGTTGGGCAAGAAGATTCCATTTTTCCTAGTTTCAGCCACTGTATGCCGAAGTACCAATTCATTGGCTAGAATCAGGAAACATATGGGTGAAAAATGCCTCAATCCATCAGAATTAAGAGTAAAATAGCATAAGGAAGAATGACTGTAGGTGAAAGCAAATCTTCATGGATAGAATTCAAGCTATGTAATGAATTACTTGTAACATCCACAAATCAATTTTGATTATGAAAATTGAGAGGTGCCATGTGTGATTGCCACCAGCCTGCTTGCTCAGGGGCTGTGTAATTCTTTGGGGGAATTAAAAATAAGAAGTGTTTTACTCTCTGTTCTTTTCTGCAATTAGAACTCTGTGACTAGGAAAAAATGCAGAATACCAATTACTCTGTTGCTTTAATTACTCTCCTAATTATAACGATAACCTTGTCACATTGAACATAATTCCCCAAACAGGAAAAAAAATGCAACCTCTTCATTGCACTAATACTTGATCATTTTAACCTTATTAACAGTTCACTGTCAATGCTTAGAACTTTATTTTTCCCTTCCATGGAATAATTTTCTTTCTCTGTGATGGCACAGCTGGGGTCCCACTCAGTGCGAATAATGAATCTACTGAAGTGGTCACATGTATTTGAATTCACACTGCATATTTCCTTTTAGGCTGAAACCAGTGACTGTATTTTACATAACTATAATTTCAAAAACTATGAATTCAAATATAAGCAGCCATTTTAGAGGATTCATCATTCACACTAATTGGGACCTGTTTGTAATGACTATGGTATCACATGTGTTTTTCATCTCCCCCAAGATTTGAATCCAGTTTTGGAAAACCACCTACAAAGTTTCTGCAGCTGCTGACAAAGAAGTATATAATTCTCCTTTTGATGCTGCTTGGTAATAGGGGTGATACATGTACCCAGAGAAAGGAGAATGCAGCCTGCAGTGAGAAGGTAGCAATTTATCACGGTATCTTACAATCTCAGTTTATGTTGTTGTAAAACGTTAGTGTGAATGTTCCATAGGATTCTATCTGCTGGAAATTTGTCACTAGTTGTCAGTGTCCTGGAAGGAATGAGGATATAAGCTCCGTGTTTTATTCCAGTCAACTTAATTTTATTCACAATTTCTTTGCTCTCATTTTCAAAGAGACTGACTACCAGGGACACTTTCTTAATGGTGCCATCTGTTAGATTATGAATTGCATGGAATGAGCACTGAAAATATACTAAGATTGTTGCGATACAGTGGCAGGTAGACAGACAAGGCAACCTGATACATTGCTTCTGCCTCCATGAAAATACTATTTCCATTATTACAGCAAATGAAATCCTTGACAGCCAATAAAGTTCCAGAATGGCTGCCCTGGTATACAATGATACAATAAGAATAAAATAAAATAGCAACATACCAGAAGCCATTTGAGCTAAGCTGGTATATTATACTTCTTTTAAAATGTACCTTAATATGGACTTTACATATAATTTTCTAGATTCATTAGACTTGAAAGCATCACCAGCCTTTGACAGCATTGTAAATAGGTGAAGCTTGGCATTGGTGGTCCAAGTCAGATAGCTCTAGGTTTTTATCTTTCTTCATGACATGTCTGAGGCCTCCTTTCTATCTACTGTTCTTAGGCACCCAATAGCTTCCTCTTCTGTCCTTGTAAAATTTTAGAAAAAGAACCAACCAAAAAAAAAAGTGATACTCCCAGCTGTTAGAAAAGTATCTGAAATGCATATGTTCCAAGATATAATTGATAGGTTACCTATACTGTTGAAATGTTTATTTCAAGAAGTTTCAAAGAAATGGAATTTTATGGTAGAATTTCAGGCATTGACTTGGAAACTGGAACATAATTTGCGGGACTTTCTCGTAACCAGGATGGCTAGTTCTATTTTGCATTTACTATACATATAGGCAAGACTACCTTTGTGTGCAGAATTTTGGTGTGAACTATCCAATATTAGCCAAAAGACCATGTTTTCCTACAAAACAGTCTTATAAAAATCAAATATTAGTGTCAGAATGTTGTTACTTTTTATCCTTATTTTTGATAGTCCTATTTTTTTCTTTTTGACTTTGATCACTGTATAACACATGGTTTTGTGGGGGGTTTTTATGACTGTTTTAATGGCTAAGATGGTTTTTAATGGAAACACATGAGTTCCCCTCTCTCTGAGATACTCATAAGGTAGGTCCATAACCGGAAAGAATGCTGTCATACAATTGCATCACTATTTCCGAGATGAAATGTATTGATATTTTAACAGTATAAACAGCAAGGAGAGTAATTGCTCAGAGTGGCCCAAGGGAAGTAATCCAATGGAATCTAGCAAAGGGAATTTTAGACCAAGGGAAAAATCAATTACATGGAAATAGAATCTCCCAAGAAGAGACAGAGTTGAATGGGTCACGGGAATTGAAAATTATTGAGCAGCAATGTGGTATAATGACAAGTTTTCTATGAAAGGACCTATCCACACTTTTCTAATTAGGATTTCATCTATATAATGTCATCATTATAAAAAAGACTGAATAGCTCCATCAGGAAATACAGAATTTTGTACATATAAAGCATATGACCATTTGTAACTGTCTAGAAAAATAATACTCTAGGAGGTCTTGGACAATTCCATTTCCTTCTCTGGGTATCAGTTTAAAATGAAGATATTGTATTAAGTGACCCCTAAATTTAATTCCTTTTTTGATCTAAGTTCTGTGATGGCATTTTTTCTTAATTTTTCCCCTCAATTATCAAGCGCTTATTTTTTCTCCCTTTATATGTAAGGGAGTAGTGAGCAAAGAAGGGATTTTTTTTGTCTGGAGATCCATAAGAATAATTAATAGGGCCATAGGGGAGTCTTTAGTCATGCCTTTTCCCAGAAGTAATGGTAGAAATGATTTAAATTTTGTTTCCATAGTAAGAGATGGAAAGACTGTTTGAATGGAGGAGGGTGGCAGAAAAGGGGGAGGGAGGTTTGTGGATATGGCCATGACTTCACTTGGAAACAGATCCATCCACTCCTGTCTACCAACCATGGAATCTTGGGACATCTTACTCTAATGTTACCCATGTACCCTCCTCCAGGTTGGATGAATATGAAATATGTGATATGAGGAAAATAGATATAGTTATTTGGATTGGTTTGCTCTCACTCTCCAATCATGTTCACCTCCATGGTGAATTTCCAAACTGAATAGATGAACACATCTAGAAAGGGGGGCCTGAATGGTATTATTATAGATAGAGAGGGGAAGGAGTGGCAAGGAACAAGGCAAGATGTCTGTAGTAAGTGGACATGGATAAATGAATTTGTTTCAATATGCAGTTAAAATTTATGCCATAGAGTGAAGATTACAACTTGGCCAATTTGTTGTTATTTGTCCTTCATTCTTGAAGAGAACCAATGGTGTCAGGAAGGTGATGTCTTGACTTGCAGCTAAATTGGGCCAATTTATCAGTGAGTCAATAAATATTAAGTATCTACTATGTGCCAGGAACTGTGCTAAGCATTAATCACAGATTAAGATTATGTTGGGGTGGCTAGGTGGCGCAGTGAATAGAGCACTGGCCCTGGAGTCAGGAGGACCTGAGTTCAAATGTGACCTCAGACGCTTAATACTTACTAGCCATATGACCTTGGGCAAGTCACTTAACCCCAATTGCCCTGCCCTTCCTCCTCCAAAAAGTAAAAAAAAATTATGTGATTTTTTTAAATGAGGGTTATATGACTTTAAAAATGTAAAAATCATTTCATCTGGTGGATTTCTTTTATATCATTTCTGTTGTATTAGTGCAAAAGACTTGTTTCTTTTCTGTTGATTTCTTAACATTATAAAGAAATAAGGCAACTTTAATTTTTTATCATATGGTTAATATTTTTATATTTGTTCCATTTTACCATGTATTAGATTATAGGGTACAGATAATTAACTCTGGAATAAATGATCGTCTAATTGAAACAGGAGAGAAAATCGAAGCCTAAGGAGGCTCAGAACTCTGATGTTCTCACACCTTAGTTTAGCATTAGAATTGCTGCATCTCTACTGTATATGTAGTCATTGCCAGGCTGAAAAGTTGAGTTTGGAAGTTAGCAGAAGTGATATATAACTATAGAGTTCCAAAGTTATAGACAGACTTGTGCTGCCTCATTTTAACATGAAAATCCCAGTTCTGTCACCTTTTTCTTTCTCCCTTATTCATAGCTCTTTGGGACCAAAATAAAATAAATCATTAAAAACAGTCCTTCTTGGAGTAGAAGAAACACCTTAGCTGACATAAATGGGCGTATTGCTCAAAGGCTATGTTGCTACATACTGCTCTGAATACTCAAGGTGGTACTAATAACCTCAATCTTTATGTAATCATAAATATACCTTGCATCTGAGTGTCACTTATATGCCGTTACATTTCTCAAAATAAATCTTCTGTCACATTCATTTGGAAATAAAGCTTAGATGTATGATACAAGACAGGTGGAATTTCCAGTTGTTTAAATGTATTGTATGTAAAAATGACCTTGGTAAGAGTCTGCTACTTGGAGTTTATGCAGTATCTTTAAACCCGAAAGCTCCTTAGCATTATTAATAGTGATAACATTGTCTCTACAATGCAAGCAATGTTACTGTCCAAATTTAGCATCACCATTGGTGTCAATACATGAAGACATGTGTTAAAATATCTCATCTCTGTTTCTTCAAGCTCAAGTCATTGGTTTAGATGTCAAATTAGAATAAGGGCAGGGAGGAGGGAAGAGGAGTTGCTATTTTGGGTGATCACACTTGAAAAGACACTTGGAAACAGCCAGGAAAAAAGTGGGGAAAAATCTTATAAGTTAGTCATCAAGGGAAATGTATTCCAAATGGTATGGATTTATTTGCATTGGTTTAGAATTTTCTAGGGCTTTGGAGAAATTTAGGAAACAGTAGTGTATTTTGTTTTAAAACAGTCACCATTATCTTGAGGGAGAACACACGTTACCTTAGTACTTTCCAAACAGACAGCATTAATCTTTAGGTGGGAAGAAGTCCTCTGACAGGGCTAGAGAAAAGTCCTTATTGTCCCAACTTCTCCCCTCATCAGTATGCTGGGGGAAAACAAACAAACAAGCAAAACATCATGGAGTATTATTGTCAAAAATAATAAAGTTTAGTGTATGGTGCCCTACTAACAAGACTAGGTCTCAGAATGAAATAGAAATTTGGAATAGAGGAAAATATAAATATAATAAAGCTTAACATTTTTTACTAGTATAATTCAGATGGTTCAGTCAATAATAATTGTGTAAGAGAGGGAGAAAAACTGATTTTTTTTTCTGGATAAAGCTCTCAATTTGCCACTTTGCCTGTCTGGAGGCAGCTAGGTGGTGTGATAGGTAGAACACTGGGCCTGAAGTCAGGAAGATCTGAGTTCAAATCCTACCTCAGTCACATGCTAGCTTTGTGACCCTGTGTAAGTCACTTTAACCCCTATTTGTCTAAGCGTGCTAAATTGTAAAATAGGGGAATCATTGCACTTTACCTTCTAGGGTTATTCTGAGGACCAAATGAGATAAGACTTATAAAGCACTTAGGATCATAGTGCCTGGCACATAGTAGGCACTTAATAAGTTCTCTCTTTCTTCCTACCCCATCCATTCCTTCTTGCCTTCCTTCCTCTTGGGTATTTTGGTCTAAATTCTCTGTGTCTTTAGGTATCACGAATGACCCAGCAGTATCCAAACCTACTTTTGGTAGAAATGAAAATAGAGCGCTTTGGTCTGAAGTAAATATATTGACACTGATTGTAGTCACCAGAAAGTTGTTGAATTCTAAGTGTAGTAGCAATCTCAACAGTGTCCATTGAATAGATGAAACAGGACTTACGAAGGTAATTTCTTCTCCTCCAGGAGATTCCGTGAGTTGGTTTTCAGAGTAAGACAGGTCCTACAAGGAAACCTGAGAAGACATTGCAGCACTCTTGCTCATAAAGTAGAATTTGGTATATTCTCCTGATTCATTCCTCTAATAGTAGCAATATTCTTTGAAAAAGTGAGTCAATCTCTGTCTTCCATTTACTGCCCTTCTATCCCCACCTTTACCCACTTAGTTGACATTTCTACAACATAACTATTTTCCTAATATGGATTTTGGAAAATGTGCTGTGTAAACCCAATTAGTTCATATCTGTACTTCAGAATGTTGCAGTTTTTTCTGTTATTTTTCTATTCTCATATGCTAGATGCATGGAAATAAAATGTTACTTGTGAATAAAAAGAACTATTTAGTATTTTAGTTCTTCCCAAACTGCAGTATGAATGTGTATGTGTATTTGTGTGTGTATCTCTTTACTTTGCCTCAGCTTACTCAACTATGAACCAAGAATAAATTCTTTCTTGAGCGGTTGTTGAGTCATTCAACAACTGAATATAGTTATAGTTGTCTAATCATATTCTTGTTGATAGGCTCTTAAAGAGCTGTCCAGCAGTTTTTGTTGTTGTTTGTCCTTCATTCTCAAAGAACACCATGACATCAGGAAGGCAATGTTATGACTTGCAAGTGAATTGTATTTAAGTGAGACAGGGCTATGAAAGTTAACAGCCTCACTCTCTTCTCTGGAACCATCTGGGTCCAGTGGCAAGATGTAGATCAGGATGAGTGGAGATGGCCCCACATGCAGTGGGAGACCTTGGCCTTTTTAATGTGTACATGCATTAAATGGATCTATGAAATAAGCATTTTTTTATACTGGCCTATATATTCTACACATATATGTGTATATGTCTGTATACATATACACACATATTCCCCCTAAAAACATGAAAGCAACATATCCTTTTATAAAAGCTTATTAAAAGTATGCTTTCTTTCCTTGACATCACAATGATTGTAGGACATGTGGGACCTTTAACTGGCTTATAGAGAACACAGGCCACCTAAGAAAATCATTATTATTGTTTTATGGACACAGGTAAATGCCATTGATAGTTTAAATAAAAAATAAAAGACAGGAGACTTAGAATCTCCTTAAAACGAAAATACAAAAGTTGCAGGGATAATTGTTGCCATGATATTTTTGGTGTAAATTATCACAAGATATTTTTTACTTTGATAGTTGTTGGCTGACTTATCAGGGACCAGGGAGGTAGTAGGAGTCCCCTCAGGTTAACCCTTGTATTGGGGGGGAAAGGAGTCTTAAGCTTAGACTAGGGAATTCAGTTAGCATGACTGTCCTCCTAAACACTTCTTTGCCTATGTAGGCTCCATCACAACTGGCTCCTCTCCCCTCTGTTGGTGGTGATGTGACAATGTGCTGTGTCTTGGCATCTGCATCATCATTACTGTGCTGGAGCTCTCAGAGAAAATGAAGTTTCCTATATACTCAGCATGTCTCTTGTACCCTGTACCAGCCTGAGGCTACTCCATGTGTCAAAAGCAACTGGTAGGATTTTTGCAGTGGGCAGGGTGGGGCTTTATTTATTTATTTTTTGGCATCATATAGGTTGCACTTACCCTGCCTTTTGGTAAGACTTGACCCCACATTCACTCTTCCAGGCTTCAGGTCCCCCTAGAAAGGGATTTTCTTTCTTCTATATATGGTGATAGTGGATTTTCCAAGCTGGCATTCTAATGTAGATTGTTAGGTCACTTTTCTTGCTGTTCCCACATGCAGATTCTGATGTGAGGGAGAACACAGGCACTTAGCCCTAGAACTCACACTGCATGCATGTATAAATCAAGGGATTTCCTTAGGGAGAAACTCAACCCTATGGGAATCCACACTAAGACAGCCCAATAGACCATTTGCCCTGATTCACAGTTGTGTGATTTTTACCTTTCATACTCTGGATCACACCTCTACTGTCTGTATCAACTCCCTCGCTCTGAAGATGTGTTAACTATTTGACTGTTCATACTATATGCTTTCAAATTCCAAGGGAGTAATTATTAACAATTATAGGAAACTGTGAACCTCCTTTGCCCTTCCACATATAGCTCTCTGCCTTTCAAGTGAGATATCTTGAGATATCGTCTAATATCTCTTAAGACAGAAGGACTCTGTACAGGTTCATTAAAGTCCTGAACATGGGACTGCTAAGAGTACAAAAACCTGAAATTCTCCCTTTGACTACCACTTTTGAATGTCCTCTGGACAGTATAAAATATATGCTTAACCAAAATATGCCCGACAAGATTATAGGATCAAAGATTTAGAGCTGGTAGGAACCTTGGAGGTTGCCAGGCCCTTTGTTTTACAGATAATGTACCCTTCCCCCACCCCTATTTGTTGAATATTGTCTGGCAACCAGGCTTCTTTCCTTCCATCATGGGAAGGAGCTGAGATCCCAGTTCCTTTCCTGGACTAGAAATATGTACTTTACCATCCCTCACTGGCATGTAGAAAAAGACAACATGATTTGGGCATTCTTTTCTATGACTTTGTCCTAAAGATAGGGCAAAGGGAACATGAGAAATCATTTTTGAGTGGGAAATTCTGCAGTGTACATATTATGTTCAGCCTTTAAAGATAAACATTAGAGACAGAAAACTATTAGAAGTGAGTACAGTGTAAGTAGGTTTTACAGTCCTAATAAAAATCAGAGGACAGTCAAAGCAAATACGGTGTTTTCGAATCTTCAGTCTTGGTTTATCTCATTAGATGCTTGGTTGATGTCATTTGCGTCAATTCCATTATGACTGCTAAAGAAGCTTAAGTCTACTTGTTAAGTACAGTGATGGGGCAATGGCAAAGCACCAATACTGCAATGATGTTTTCGAGGTATTTAGCCAAGCTCTCAGAGGGATTATGCATTGGCAGTAAAAATGAACCAAAGTGCTGTCATTACCAAGCCATTTTCCTTTAAAAGGTTTGGCCAGATTGAATTTTAAGATCATGCCAATTAATTGTGACAGTGTGCCTTAGTGGTATATTTATAATATGCTGGTATGTCCATTTCAGCCACCACGCTATGCTGCAGAACACCCCTTCCCAACTTGGGCATATCATCTTTCCACTTTAAGAAAAGTTCAAGAACAGAAAGTGACAAGCTTTCACACCAAATCAGACTGTGCATCCACATTGTCCTTTTTCCATGGCTTCTGATATTGACAGCCATTTCTGACAAGGGTGGAGCTGGCATTTTGACATATAAATTATACCTTGTGTTCTTTGGCAGACATTTTCTTGTTCCTGTGTCAAATTGGCATCAAGTTTGAAAGGTAAAAGGCTAAGTTATGAAAGGGTTTCCAATTCTAACTCTGGAATATGGTACTTGTGTGATTGTTGCATATTATTCATTAAATAATATGAGTACCAACACATACAGAATGCATCTCCTGTTTTTCTCTTGACACATGGATCGAAAATTCAGTTTCCTTCACAAACTTAAGTACAGTCTTAAGAGTAGCTAAAAGAATCCTTGTATTTGGTGCCCATATAAATATTGTTAATACCACATAAGCACAGTTTAATTAGTACATTTAAAGGCAAAATGGAGCACAGGGCATCTGGTTTTTCTAGCAAATGTATTTCCTTATGTTGTCTTTCTTTATAACTGTCCTATTACTTTTTTCAAATTATCATTGGCAGTTTTATATATTCTACAACACTTTGTTTTCATAGCATGAGGGATAGAATAATAAAAAAAAAGTTTAGACATCAAAATGTTCACTGTTTCAAGTGTTTGTAATATCTTTTTCTGTGAAATGAGCAAAGTATCTCACTTTTGATTCAGCTGAATGTTATAATCAGGTGTTTTACAGTGGCAATATTCTATCTTGGGCCCTCACGACATCCTAAATATTCTAAACCAACAAAATATTTGTCTGTTTTGCTCTAGGGTGAGATGGTTTATAAATAGATAGGATTTTCTTCAGTATAGGATGATGCTAGGTCATATGGTTTTATGTGCAGTGTGTCACTGTAAGAATTGCTATAATGTGGGTTTGAAGACCTTTCTAGAATTACTCTCAGAATTGAAGTGGTCATATTTTTTCCATCCAGGTTGGCCTCAATAAATTTGATCAGAAAAAGAGAGGAATTTATTCATGATTCTTCTCAAATTCTTAGGTGGCTGAAGAGTGCTGATTCTGAAATTTCTGCTTAACCCTTCAGGATTAGCAGCTGTGACCAATATAAATTAATATAAATGGTAGTAGACATATTGGAGAGAAATGGGGGAAGGTTAGATAGTCTATACCTTATATATTATATCTGGCTCTTCCAATCTATGTCAGTTTTGTTCTTTAGAGTTTTTGAGGTCTGGAAGAAAAGTTCAAGGAACAAGTATTTGAAGATTGCTACAGAAGATAGTTTCTTGGATTTCATAAAAAGATAAATGTAACAGTTAATATTTTTTACATCTATATTTGATAATGGGTTTATCCCAGCCATAATGAGATAGTCTGTGGAGGGATTGAAAGAGTGTATGTTTCTCTTATTCCTTTTGTATTTATTGTCTAGACCTCACAATTAACACTTTATTGTACTTATTTTTGAGTCTCTGAACTCCAAACTACAATTTAGCATATCCTTTCCTGCTTTCAGAATTCAACTGTTTTGCTATCTGATTCTTTTGAGAGGCACCAGGACTAAGTGGATAGAGAGTTGCCCTTGGAGCCAGAAAGACCTGGGTTGAGTCTAACCTTACGCTTATTTGGTTGTATTGCTTTTGTTTAGTCGTTTTCAATCATGTCTGATTCCTCATGATCTCATGTGGGATTTTCTTACAAAGATACTGGAGTGGTTTGACATTTCCTTCTCCAGTTTATTTTACAGATGAGGAAATTGAGGAAGATAAGGTTAACTAACTTGCCCCGGGTCACACAGTTAGTAAGTGTCTAAGAACAGATTTGAACTCAGGAGCATGAGTCTTCCTTACTCTAGGCCCAGCAGTCTTTATCTATTGCAATGCCTAGCTACCTAATTGGCTGTATGACCCTGGACAAAATAGCTTTACCTTTCAATGCTCAAGGCAACCCTTCAGGACTATAAATCCAGACACTGATCAGACTTGCATTGATTTAAAAAAATGCTCTATATAGATTCTCTATCCAGTGAAATCACAGGTTCAGCCCCTGCTTAAATACCACTAATTGCTCCCAGATAATTATAAGCAGGATAAACAATAAACTCCTTACCTTCCCAAAAAAGCCCCCAGCCTATTTTCTAAATTCAATTCAACATTTACTTTGTACCTACTATGTACAGTACATTGTATAAGATTCTGAAGATGTAGGTTTTCTTACCCTCTTGTGTTGGCTTATACTCTTCTCTTTTACTAGTAAGCTATTGTTGCATGCAAGTAATACACTCTGAATTGTTTTCTTTGTCCATTCCTATCATAACAATTTTCCAAGATCCAACTCAAATCTGCCACCTTCCATGAAAAGCCCCATAGTCCTCCAATTCAGAGTGATCTTTTATCCCTTATTCATAAGCACTAGTCTACAATGCTGCATTTTTAGCATTCATGCATGCACTGCCTTGTCATAACTCTTACATTCTTGTCATTTTTATTCCATTGTCTCTCCTCCATCTCTCCCTTATTCTCTCCCCTCCCCTTCCCTCTTTCCTTTCCCCGCTCTCTCTTTTCTTTCCCTCCACCTCCATCTTCTTTTCTATCTCTTCCTCTCCCCTTTTCCATCTCCCTTTTTCTCTTCTATGCCTCTTCCTTCCCTGTTTACATCTTCCTCTTCCCCTTCCCTTTCCTTCTCCCTTGTCCCCCCTCTCTTCTCCCTCTCCCCTCCCTTTCTGTCCTCTTCCTTGCCTCCTCTTTTTTTCTTATCTCCTTTTCATGTCTCCCTCCCTCTCTCTCCCTCTTTTTTAAAGGTGCCCAAGCAGTTATCTACTGATATAAAGAAAAGCATTGACAAGAGTTTTCCCTTTAGCTCAGGACAGAAAAACCTCTATGACTCCTTCTTGGGGCTCTGCTGGGAATCTCAGCAGCTGTTGGAGTAACAGAATGCAAGGGGGGATTGTTTGGTGGTTAGAGCATAGGAGAAAATTCAGGCATCAAGTGTCTTTCGTTCTATTCTCGGCTTTACCACTGTCTTACTTATTTGGGATGGTCCCCTTTACCTCCACTTCCTCATCTGGAACAATGACCATAAAGCATTCATTTTTCAGACGGTTTTGATGTACAACAGGATAACTTTGCTGTATTTTAGCTTTTGACATTCTCAGACAACAAAAATGCATTTCAATTAGAAGTTGGGCCAGGCCTGAGTGCTCATTGGAATGAGTTAAGTTTATATTATTTCTATCAATGAACTATATTGTCTTTTGTCACTACAGATCATTCATGTTCTCCTGAGGAGGGGCTGGAATGGTGCTGCTTTGAGTGTGTGGTTAATGAGGTTTCTGTAGGTGGGCCATAGGTTAGTTTCTGCTGGCATTAATACTTAGAACATGCCATTGCCACACTTTTGATCTTTCTGGCATGACTTACGTTTTATTTAGGATTGCCAGATATTGCCTCTTTGTCATCCCAAAAAGAACAGGGCCAGGCTTTCCATTACTTTTGGCAGAGCTATGTTCTAGAGGTAGATGAAAGTGAATGTGACTAGGTGATCTTTGAAGTCTTTTGCCCCCACCAAAGGGGGCTGTGGATTTTCAAAACAATAGAGACCAGTGAGAGAGAGCCAGAATTGGCTTTGTTTTTGTCTCTGGAACTGCCTTGTATTCTGCCTGAACTGTTCTTACTTTGAGTCCCTAAATAAGTTGAAGGCTTTTCTTTTTCAGTCTAGAGGAATTTAACCACATGGTTCCTATTAAGCCATTATTCTATGCAGAAAAATGTTCCAAAAATTTCTTGTGTGGGCACAGCCACCTTATCCTAAATAGCAATTCATTTTGGTTTAAAGACTGTGAGGATTCCGATAAACCTTTTCTAACTCTGCTCTCTAGTCAAGCAATAAACCTTTCAGATGAAATGTTGTTCAAAGGATGCTGGAAATTGGAATGTACCTTAGAAATCTTCCAGCTTAACTCCCTTATAACTAAGAATTCAATTAAGTCCCCAGAAGACTCTACATAACTAACATTTCCAGCCCTATTATGCTTTTCTCCTATGTTCCCCCCAGATCTCAACAACTTCACATTCTTTTTGTTCTTGGTATATGACATCCCATCTTCCTTTTTCTCTTCACTCAGTTCCTTCCTTATCTTCTCCATGAAGCTCTTCCTGATGTCCTCATCAGATAATGCCTCCATTCCCAAATTACTGCATATAATTCAACATTTAGCAATGACTTAAACCTTGTGGCCAGAAATTTAGCCCTTCTCCACAGAGAAGAAGAAAATAATAGACTAGCGATGCCAGAGAGGAAATGGAAGCACATTGAAGAGTGGCAACGATAAGCCCTGGTAAGCATGCTGCAACTGCAATGGAATGAAACTCACTAAAGTATAGGAAGGAAGTAGGGCTACCCTATTAGAATATCCAAACCATCACCAATAAATTCTGCTGCATGAATACCAAAGTAGCAGGCTATGGATAGGGGCTAATGGACATTGAGTAGAGCTGATTATGGGGCTGATAATGGTCCCTATTCTTGTCCTCTTTCACTTCTGTCCCTTCTTCCCTCCCAAGGAAGAGATAAATCTCCTCCTGCTTCTATCCTTATTTTTATTAAGAATTTGCTCACTTTCTGTACATGGCATGCATTCTCTTTCTTTAAAAAATGTTACCCATGATTTTTCAATTAAACAAGCATTTATTTATTTATTTATCCCATTCCACACAACCGAACATTAAAAAGAGCAAACAAATCTCATAATAGACATATATTGTCTGATAAATTCCTGTATTAGTCACATACATCTGTATTTTAAATCTCTGGGAGGAGATAGCTAACAAGCATATTTACTCCTCTGGAATATCATGGTTTATTACACTGATCAGAATTCTAAACTCACTTAGAGTTGATTTTCTTAATAATGTTACTATCACTGTACATATTCTCCTACTTCTCAATAAACTCAGCATCAGTTAATTTTTTTTAGTTTCCTTTGAACTTGTCCATTTTGTTGTTTCTTATACATAATAATATCCTGTTACATCCATATACCATGATATTTATATACTCATGAAGCCTTTCTCCCTTTCTTTGATATCTTTGGTGTAGTGGTACCACTGGGTGAAAGACTATACACAGATTAGTGCTTTTTTTGGGCATAGTTCCATATTGCTTTTCAGAATGGTTGAATCAGTTTACAGAAACAATAATATCTTAGATGCTTTTCCCCAAACCGTACAACATTTCTCATTTTCATTTTTTATGCATGCATATTCAAAAGAAACCGGTTTCTCAAAGACATGGTTCAGAGTGTGTGTGTGTGTGTGTGTGTGTGTGTGTGTGTGTGTGTGTATGTGTTTGTGTTTGTATGTATGTATATATCTGTGTCTCTTGTCTGTCCTTGGGAGTGGGTACTAAAAAGAGCAAGCCTCTGTTTGTGCTGGGACACAGAGAGGGGAAGACTCTCATTCTAAATTCCTGGAGTATCCTTGGCTACGGGATTTTGAAATGAAACATTTTTTGAAAGCACTTGATTATGGTCCACCAAAGTAGAGAAGACCAAGTAAATCTGGACATATATTCAATGAGCTAAGTAGTAATATTCTGACAGGACATGTAAAAATACCTGTATCATCTATGACACAGAGTAGTCTGAGGACCAAAAGAAACAATGTATCTACTTTGCAAACCTTTAAATTGTAAACATGACACTTTGTTGCTCTGAATGCCATATAAAATATATTATTGCTAGTTATTATTATAATTCATGGTGTCCCAAAAGTCTCAGGACTATTTCAAGCCAACAACTCTTCCTCTCAAAATCATTCCACTAGAGACAGAGTTCTCTGTAACTTGATTATCACACATTTACCCAGATCAGAATTCAACCAACCATTCCATTATCTAGTTTATATCTCACCAACCTGTTCATGGCATGTAGTGAGAGATGTTGTCAAATAATTTGTTTAAATCCAGATATACCATGCCTAGCAACCCCACCCCCCACTACCAGCCAGGAAATGAGGGTAAAATAAGTATGATTTGTTTTGGGGACATGTGATGGCCCAGAATGGCCCTACATCCATTCCTAAGGCCTCACATCCTGTTGAACAATGAATTTCCAGAATTTTGTCAGAAATCAAAGCCAAGGTCAGCAGTCTGTACTTTGAACCCCCTTTCTCCTTTTGTACACATTCAAAAATGTAAACAAACAACAAACAACAAACTAACCAAAAAGCCTCTGGGATAGAATCTGTTTGCATCCAGTTATGTTAATTTTGTTTAGGTAAAAGGCTTTAGGAAGCTGCTCATTTCTTACTCCTCAGGTACCTAGGCTGCGCTCTTTTCTTACTTCTGCCTCTGAGAATCCCTAGCTTTCTTCAAAGCTGAAGTCAAACATCACCTCCGCCATGCAGTATTTCCTAAGCCCCCAGCTGCCTGTGGCTTGTGTTCTTCCACAAATGACTGTATTTATTTTGAAAAGAGTTTGCATATACTTATATGCACATTCCACACCCCCCCCCATAGAATGTAAGCTCCTTGAGGGCAGTAATTATTTTTTTCCCTTATGCCTTCAGAGCATCCCTACAATGTTTGATGCACAATAGGCACTTAATAAATGCCTGTTGATTGCTTGATTCCTTGCTTAATGAATGCTTCAGTTAAGTTGCCAAAGAAACCTGTTATTAGCTGAGGAGTTACCCCAGTCTCCAAACCTTCCATAATAGGGCTTCACTGAGACCATGAAACCATCACTAGAATGTAAAAGAGTATACTTTCTGCCATCTCAGATCTTGGTGCATTGACACCATCTGCCTTCAAAACGGCAGCTGTCTGGGTTGTACAAGACTTGGTAAGGATACTTATGCTGGCAACCACGGATGATTTACAAACTTGCTTATTTGCTAACTTGCCTGTCTTTTCTCTGACTAGGCAATCCATTGATTTCACCAGTGACTAATAATCACTGCACAATGATCTTCAGTCACTCCCAATCTGTGTTGTTCTTGAAATGCTATCTGTTGGGGGACAGCCTTTAAAAGCTGGTTGCCAAACTCACTGGGAGCAGCTTGATTTTCATTCATATTCAGGAGTATTAGTATTCTGTGGGTTTGCTTGTCTTCTAAGAGGACAGGAACCTCTATCTTTTCCTTGTTCTTATCAGCTGACTTTTCAAGCTCTTTGACTAGCATGATTCTAATTTTCACAATTCTCAGTCTTCAGTAAGAGGCAAAGGCTTACAATTAACCTAAAATTATCCACTTCTCAACAGTAGACAGACTTGCATTTATGAAGTGCTAAAATGTTGCTATTGTTAATGTTATTTTATTCATTGCTTGCAAACTAAAAACCTTTACACGTTTTTAAAAGCTTTCAACACTTTTTGTCTTCAAAAAAACAATAAGCATATTGTTTGCCTGTAATGTCCTTTCAAGGAGAGCTGAAGCTTGTTTTCTGAAAAACTTGATTCCTAAAATCTGTCTAACCTTTGGCCTTGAAGCCCTGCTCAAACTGAGCACTGCATGTATGTTTGTGGGGTGGGGGTGGGGAGTAGGAGGGACCTGCCCAGTCATTTGTCCCTTTGTTTCTAAACCTTATTTCAGATTTCATTGCTCTCCCCATATTTAAAAGTAATTGCATGTTTGACACACTCTGCATAAATCATGCTCTCTATATTAAAACTGAGTGCATTGTTTTTGTTGCAGTGGTGAAAAGTCATTGCAGACACACCCTAAAAGTATTTTAGCTATGTTGCCCAGGAGTGTTTTCATCATGCCCACAAGAGGTTGGGTGGAAGGAAGGGAATGGTTATGCTCTCTGTCTATATGCATATTCTTAAATATTGTTATTCTTCTAAATATAATTTAGGGCATTTGTCCAAAATTATGAAGCACTGGTCAGTCACATCACTTAGAAGGAACAAAGCCTGTCAGTTGACAGGGAAATCTATCTGATAATAGGTATTTTCTTTCTCCTATCTGAGGCAAATGCACTTTAAATATAAATAATCACAAGCTGATAGTACAATTTTACTTTGAAATAAAAATGTTCATCAGATTCCCAGTTGACACAGCTTGGCCCTT
This sequence comes from Gymnobelideus leadbeateri, assembly GCA_011680675.1. Classification (NCBI taxonomy): domain Eukaryota; kingdom Metazoa; phylum Chordata; class Mammalia; order Diprotodontia; family Petauridae; genus Gymnobelideus; species Gymnobelideus leadbeateri. The sequence continues at coordinate 783,995 of WOXC01010726.1, forward strand.
GGAGATATTCTTAAATTCCAGTCTTTCTAGTGAATAATATGATAAAAATAAAATGGAAGCAATTCTCAAAAGAAATGAGGGGCTTTTGAAGTGCAGCGTTCTTTGAATTTTTCATTTGGGATCCACTAATCTTGAGAACTTAAGTAGTCTATCCCGCTGACCCTATTTAAATAATTATTCAGAGGTTATTGAATTGCATCATCCTGGTGGCTATTTTTTGCTTCGGGGTAGACAACTACAAGGCTAAATTGATTTTTTTAGAATGTATTTTTATATACTGTCAATGTGTATAAAAATGAGAGGAAAGGCAGTGAAACGATTCATTTTAAATGACATACTGATCTATCTCCTCCCTCCTTCTGATTCAGCTACAAAACTCCTATTGACATTAGAGAGAGTTAAGTATATACATCAAGAGGAGAATTCCAGTTGCAAGCTCTTGTTGATGCTGTTAGAGAGAATGCATAGATTTTCATTAATTCCCTGCAGCTGAGTTTCCCTTTAGCTATTCTGCTTTCTAGGCAGGATGCTCTGTTTCATTCTCTTTATTAGCCTCTGAGGACCATATCCTGCCCTCAATATGCGTGTGCAACTTCCATTACTGTCAATAGGAGTTGAGCAAGAGGATTGGGGAGAGACTCTGGCTCTTATTCAGCAAATGGCAAGGCAAGCAGTACCCTAAAAGAATTTTTCATTGTGGAATCAGAGAAAGGCCCAGATTTTTGTTTTGTTTTGTTTTTTTCCTAACTCCTAAGCCCCCTTTGCATTGTAAGTCTCTGCATAAAGACACTAAATTGTATTATTTTACACACATAAATTTCACAATAGATGAGTGTGTGATCATTCAAAAATACTAAAATATTTCAGAGCAGGGTCTGTGGTTTTTGCTGAAATAAAACCTCTGGCACTGCAGCCTCAAGCAGGAGAACTTAAAACATATTACAAAGGTTATTATCAGATGTGAGCATCTCATTTTGAGTAATAATGGTTGTGATAAAAAGGATGATAACTGATGTTGAAATGAGAATGAATAGCTGAATGACAGTGGTCCTCATATCACCTTGTAAATCAGTGGCTGCTTACTGAGGAGAAGGCTTAGTCATGACTTCCTACTGTAACTCCAACCTCTTTTCTCAAAGCTAGGGACAATGTACAGAGAAAGTATGCTGTGCCCAGGCGGTGAAAACTGAGTTTCATGGAGGGCATCTTTGATGAACTCTGGTACATTTACTTACTGATGACCAAAAGGTCACTTGGACTTTTTTTTTTCCTAAACAAGGGATAGAAGATGGGGATTCTCCAGAGGGTTCTCCATTCCCTAGGTCCCAAATGCATAAAAGCCTCAGCTTTGTTTGAAAGTGAAATTCTGCCATCTTGCTATGTGAGATATTCATTGAATCTAAATGACAATTGCCTGATATCGCTGTGTTATATTATAGTGAAAAGGGCACTGAATTTGGATTCAGGAAAATCTAGGTTCAAACTCTAGGTTCAAACTGTACCATAATAGAGATATTAATGATATAACACTGGGCAAGCCACTTAACTGCTCTCCCTTACTTTATTGTTCTGTGAGAAGAGGAGGTGGTACTAGTTGGCCTGTACCGTCCCTTCTAGATCTACATTTTTAATCTGTGATCTTTTGGTATCTAATCTGGCCCCTAAAATTTCTGGATATATCTTCCACACTTTTGTAAATATCAGAGCAAGTTAAAATCTATATTTATATTTTGAGATGAACTGTTTTTGTAAGAGAATCTTAATTCCTCTTCAGTAATACAAATATTAATGAAATTCTCATAGCCCAGAAAATCTCATGTTCTTCTTCTAACACAAGAAAGTTCTCTTTGAAGTCAGTGGGAGATTTGCACTAGGGTGTATGGGAATGGGGAGTTGGTGGAAATCATGCTGAAATTCATTAATGGGTCCCATTTCCTGTGCCTGTCTTTCCATTGCAAAGCTACAAGGAGTAATAGGAAATATCTGGTCAGTGAGTTACCTCATTTTGTAACTACAGGATGATAATATTGGTAATGTCAATCACAAGAGGCTGTTTAGGGGATCAAATAATATAATCTATTTAAGTATAATATAAATAATGATATCATACTTTTGTTAAATTACAAAAAGAAGTCATTTTGTTCACTTGTGTAATAATTCGAAGAACATTGATTTTAAAAGAATAAAAGAAGGATCTCAATCTGTCCCAGGGTGATTTCTTTCTGAATTTCATTTTAAAATAGGAGAAAGATGAGATTATATAATAGTGCTGATAGCTCTTTTACACTAATTCAGCGAGGTTTCAGCCTGGTCAGAACTAAATAGGACAGGCCTTCGAAGTAGAGAATTAACTTCTTAAGCAAATAAGCAGTTGCAAGGAATAAAGCCTGCTAAAAATGTGGATAAGAGGAAACTGGACTAACAACCACTTAATATGTTGGGTAAGGGTATGTTTTAATGGCATCGTGTTTCAGCTATGGTCTGTAACATGATATATCTGAATGTACCCTGGAAAAGACAGTGATGCTCTTCTGTACTTGCCTGTAGACTGTGAGGGCAAGGCCCAGAAGCAGCCCTGTGTGAGTATATATACACCATAGGGATGGTTGTGGGTAATTGTGTTTTCATTTTCTTCCAATTGCATTGGGATATTCTTCAACCTAGATATGAAAGTGATAGTTTCCAGAGAAGTTTATATATTTTTGCTGTCTACAAACATTTATCCAGGAAGACTGTTTAAATCTGGTTACTCAGAAATGACTTAAATTTTGTTTTCCTTTCTGTTTTTAGGTTTTAGATATATCTCCCTTTCCCCTTCCCTCCTCAGGTGTTTATGACTGGAATTCACTTTGGACTCCAAGGCTGACATTCTACACAAGGTTTTGATTAGAATTCGTATAATGTCAAGGTGCCAGGCACATTCAACTAAATAGCAGGTGGGCGTCTGCCGAACAGAGTGCCTGATGTTCTTAGCAGTAGTGAAATTTAGGCTGGAATTAATGAACCAGGGAAAGTCTGGGTCAATATTTGGGAGATTTTTGTGGACTTTTCTCAGTTTTGCTGTAAATAATTATTTCCCCCACTTTTATTTGGGATCATGATTTCTCAGTTTTATATATTTATGTCTGTTTGTAGTATTTTACTACTGTTGGAAAGCATATCCACATATTTTTAGGACAACCTGTTTCCCAAGTCTAAGGAGAGTTTAGTTTAAATTAAAGGTGTGTTTGAATCTGTGTAATGTTTATTTATAAGAAACATTTATTCTGAACCAGTATGAATCACAGGAGCTTTCTGCTTCCACCAATTAGAATATATTTTTGATAGAGGCACACATTGTTAAAGTTAAAGATGGCATGAGGATTGAAATTCAAGGGTACATTTGTAAAGATGAGGATTTCTATCCTTTTATTTTAATTCCTTGAATATTTTTTCCATAGGGATGTTGTAAAGAAACTGTCACATAAATTGTCAAACTCTATATAAATGCAACTTATCATTATTCCTGCAATGGGATTTTAAATAATAACTTAAAAGAACATTCTTCACAATCACCCTTAGTAAATAGTATAAATATTATTATTCCCATTTTCAAGGGTGTGCTGTTTTTGACTCAGGAGTCAATTTTTACATTTTCAGTGTGAGCATTTATATTTTGGAAATCAGCAAATGATATAAATGGGGGCTTAATTAATTTTTTTTATTGTCTAGACTGAAGAAAGTGATGAAGAAAATGCTAATAAAGCAGGTTAAGTTTACAAGTGTGACATAATGGGGTTTTGGAGAGCCAGTTGTTAAACATTTACCAATACAACCTTGCTCATTTATATAAAATGAGGAAACTGAGACTTGGACAGTTTAATTAACTTTTCCCCCATGGTTCTGTAGTTAATAAGTGCTAGAATTGGTATTCCATGTTTGGTCTTGGACTTTCTGGTCATTGCACTCCCCCCTTTTTTTTCAATATAGGTTATATATGTGTAGTCATGCAAAGCATATCCATAATAATCATGTTGTGAAAGAAAACGTAGATAAAAAAACCTCAAGAAAAATAAAGAAAATGAAAAAAGCAAAGAAACAAAAGTTGTTTCAATCTGTATTCAGACACCATCAGTTTTTTCTCTGGGGATGGATAGTATTTTTCATCCTAAGTCCTTCAGAGTTGTTATGGATTGTTGTATTGCTGAGAACAGCGAAGTCATTCATAGCTGATCATCTTACAATATTATTCTTACTTTGTATCCATTACATTTCACTTTGCATCAACCCATGTAAGTCTTTAGAGGTTTTTCTGAGAGAATCCTTCTCATCATTTCTTATAGCACAATAGTATTCCATCACAATTACATACCACAGCTCATTCAGTGCATCTGTTGCACTAAGGTTAGTGGGCATGGCATACTTAAAAGAAGGAACACTGAATTTAGTCAGGGGATCTTGGTTTGACTTCTGAAGACTATTTACCAGCAGTATAATCTTCGGTAAATTCATTCACTCATTTAATAAACATTTATTAAGCACCCACTGTGCACCAGAAACTGTGCTAAATGAATACAAAAATACAAAATACAAAAAGAGACAAAAGTCCCTTCCTCCAAGGAGCTTACCTTTTGGTCTCTAGTTTTACTAATTTGTAAAAGGAGGGAATTTAGAGTAGATGACTTCAAAGCTCTCCCACTCCCCAAGTCTGTGGGGTACCTAGTGGAAGAAGCCTAGAATCAGGAAGCCTTGAGTTAAAATCTGGTGTCAGATACTATCTGACCCTGGGCAAGTCACTTAACCCTGTTTGCCTCAGTTTCCTAATCTGTGAAATGAACTAGAGAAGGAAATGGCAAATCACTCCAGTATTTTTGCCAAGAAAATCCCAAATGGGGTCACAAAAAGTTGGCCATGATCGAATGGATTAAATCCGTTATCCTTTTTGTATATACCCTTTACTTTGTTAGACAATACAGGTATTCTGTCTTTTTAGAATTAAGCCCTTGATGTTAATTTAAACCCTGGAAGCCTTGCCCTTGTTTTAACTACTTTCAAGTACTGCCACCTAGTGCAACAGTAAGATATTAAAATGTGGGGACTAGATTTGGGTACAAAATGAATTGAAATAAAACCTTTGAAAACAAATGTTGGACAGTTTACAGTCCATCTAGAGGCAACATAAGCCATGGGATTCTATACTCTGTATTTCTATGCTGAAAGGTGAGACAGGTGCTATTATCCATGACTGCTACCGGTTGCCTCTAGACAAGAATAGATTGCACACTTAGTGACTAGAGAAAGGAAAGCAATAAACTACTCTTAGAAAAATGTGATTTTCTCTACCTTTTACCTATATGTATAGCTTTTCCCTTTGCGATTCATGGTCATTCATATTCATCAGTAACCTAATTATGTTAGTGTTGGAAATTTGTTCCAGGATGGAATTTTTTTTCTATTCCATCCAAAAAAGAAAGTTTTCCCATATAAAATGGAGAAATGATATGGTCATATGCACATATGAGTGTATACTCATGTCCTTAACAGTAGGCAAACATCAGGTGTTTTTTCTTCTCCCAAACATACAAAAACAGAAATGCTTTTGTAGAAAGCCATTTTCATTGAGTGACACTCTCTCTCTCTCTCTCTCTCTCTCTCTCTCTCTCTCTCTCTCTCTCTCTCTCCTTCCTTTTTTCTTTTCCTTGCTTTTATTTTTTTCTTCCTTTCCTACTTCCTTTCTTAATTTCTCTTTCCTTCTTTGCTTCCTTCTTAACTACTTCACACACACACACACACACACACACACACACACACACACACACACTTTTTTTTTTTACTCAGAGAGGAAGGAGGAGGAAGCAGGATAGCAAACAAAGTGGACAGTCCAGGAAGAACTTTTCCTGAATCCAGTTGAGTGGAGAGTGAAAGATGGTGTATTTTTCTTCTATAAATTTGCAGTTCGCTCCCTATCTTCTCCCCAGGCATTGACATATATGATCATCCTTTTCTATCAGCTGTTTTCCTTACTAACCAGAAAAAAAGCAACTATTCTCCAAGTTACATGTAGAAAAAAAAAAGCATGTACACATAAAAATGGATGGCAGGATAAGAAAGAGAATGTGGTAAATATTGATTCTCAGATCTATGTTCTCCATTTTGCTATAGCTTCTGGAACAAGAAGGAAGTCTTGGCTGTCAGTGACAGCTGAATGTTATTAGTGGACTGTAGAATTATCTAACTAGGACAAATTAAAGGATCACTAGTTACCTTTCCTAGGAGGAAGAAAATGGAATTCTACATAAGGAAACTGGTCCTAGAGCCCTACCTTTGTTAAGCTCTATGACTTTGGGTAAGTTGTATAGCCTTTTAGGGCTTCCACTTCCTCCTTTGGTGCTTTGTTTGCTCTGAGATATCATTAATAGAGATACTCTGAATCACAGAATTTGAGAATTAGAAGGGATCTCCTTGGTCATCTTTTGTTGTTGGGTCATTTCAATCATCTCTGACTTTTCATGACCCCATTTGGAATTTTCTTTGCAAAGATACTGGGGTGGTTTTCTATTGCCTTCTCCAGATCATTTTATAGATGAGGGAACTGACACCGATAGGGTTAACTGACTTGCCCCAGATCACAAAGGTAGTAAGTGTCTGTGACCAGATTTGAACCCAGGAAGATGAATCTTCTGACTCCAGGCCAGGCACTCCATCTACTACACCACCTAGATACCTCTAGTCCACTCCACATATGAAAAGAACAGCCAGTCCAGCCAGCGTAACAAGTAAACATCTAGCATCTGCTTAAAGACCTCCAGAAAGAGGACACCTATGATCTCTTGAGATGGTCTATTCCACTTTTGAGCAGCTTTAAATATTAGGAAGTATTTTTCTGACATTTAGCAAGAACTGACCTCTTTGTAACATCTACCCATGATCCATTTTCTCTTAGGGCATAATTTTAAAGCTTCACCATCCTGATTACTCTCTTGAGGCAGCTTTTCAGGATTCTTTTTAAACAGTGGCAACACACACATATACATTTGTGAATGTATATGTATATATGCATATTTGTATATATAAATTTTAGATTACATTTTATTAAAATATATTTATATTAAACATATACTAAATAGAAATACTAAAATATTTGTTTTACACCTGTATTCTTGTTTGGGGAAACTTAAAAGTCCCATGTAATTCTCAAAGTCTCATTTTAAATAATGACTGCTTTACCAATGATCATCATTGCCTATATTCAAGTTTTGTATAAGACTAATGGGTATGTGTATGGGGTAGTGAGTTAGGTAAGCATTTGTCCTGAATTCGGACTAATGTGTCATATATTTCCATTATTTTTCTAACCTGTTGTTCTACTTCTCATCCTCTAGGGTTTTGAAACATTCTAGTTCCTCTTGCACCTAAGATAAGAAATAAACATAAAGGAAACAAATTTTTGTGAAAAATGAAATCCTGTATAGGAAAGGACTCAATTTGAGAAACAGCATGCAGCAGAGTTGTTAGAATGTCATCTTTGAACGTTAAACTTTTGCTCCAGGGGTAGCTAGGTGGTGCAGTGAATAGAGTACCCAACCTGGAGTCAAGAGGACCTGAGTTTAAATGTGACCTCAGACACTTAACACTTAGGTTGTTACCTTGGGGAAGTCATTTAACCCCAATTGCCCTGCCTTCCTCCAAAAAAAAAGACAAAAAAAAAACCCTACAACGTTTCCTCCTAATACTCCTCCAATTATAGCTGTAACATTGATATTCGGACCTTAAAAGGTTTCTAAATTCCTAATGCCTACAATAGGATTTTTTTCACCTTTTTTTAAAGGTGAATTTTATACATTATCTTTAGTGCCTATAAGAAGCATGATTAAATAGGGAGGGGTCAGAGAGGGAATACACATATTTTACTAGACAAAAAATTAACTGAAGAATCAATCTCATTGAAAATTGTTGCTTCTAGTGAGTTATAGTCACTAACATTATTGATCAGTCGGGAAAATCCATCTAGCTCTAGGGCCCTGACTGCTTCAAGCCCAAAGACAAAATTTAGATGTATTTCAAGGAATGACCTTTAAGAAAGAGAACTCTTTCACTCTTGAATCTCTAGGTGTTCCCTAGATTGGATTGACATTCTATGTATTGTGGGGATGATTGCCCAGAGCATGTCCCAGGATACACATAGCTTGAATTCAGGGTCACAGCTTTTAGTTATTTTCTTAGCTACAGTAAAAAGAGGACAATCTGAAGTTCCCTGGAGATTATGGACATTCGAGAGAGAAGAGTGCTGTACGTTGATTGGAACACCCCAGAGAGAGAGGAAGCAGAGAACCCATAGGGAGCCAGGGGGAGAGAAGGAAAAATGATTCTTTATTCAGGCTAATCAAAATCTGACAGTGGCTTATATGGATGTTTCAAGAATGAGTGGTGATTGGAGTTAGTTCTTTGCTATTGATTGGATCCTGTAGAGTAAGGGACTGTCATTATCTATGCAGTATGATTTATTTATTTATCCCTCTGAGAATATAGTCGTTTATTTCCCAAGGAGCATTATAGCAGGAGAACCTTGGTTACTGTTAGAAATTGGTTATCAGGACTAACAAGGCCCCATCAGGCTAGACAATTAAAGTACTTTGTAGTCTTTACCTCTTTATTTAACCAATGGTATAGCTGTTGATATAGCTATAGCTCATTTTCTACTTATCTCATCAGTTTAAAAAATAGGTTGAAGAGTATTTGAAGAATACTTGGAGATGCCTCACCGAATGGGGGATGGAGAGAATGAAAGTACAAGATCTTAAGGTTTTGGGAGGTTTTAAGCAATATCTTAAGCACTTTGAGGGGCCTATTTTTTTTTTAAAGTTTGTCATTGGCGGGGTGAAATTATTGAGAAAAAAAGACAGAAATTTGCTTAAGTGTAAGATGTCAGGATGAAAAAAAGGTCTTCCCTATGAGCTATTTTTTATGTATTAACTTTATAATTTATATTAACTTGATTTTTTAAAGCTATAACTGTTTGGGGATGGGAGGAGTTGCTTAATGCATACAGTTAAGCTTTTAGGTACATTCTTATGAAATCTACCATTCTTCTTTCTCTTCTTGCAGCTTTACAGGGTATAACAATATGCCCTCCAGAGCTGCAGAAGGGAGAAATTCCTCTTTCGGCACCTCTCCCAGATTCTCTGTTCAAACTGGGCTTCTGCCTGGTTTAAGCAGAGAATTACTTACTATGCAGTAGCTAGTGGCCTCTGCAGCTGCCAGCTAACACAGGCTCTGAAAGCAGCTTTATGAACCTTGTCAGAGTTGATGTGTTTGGTCTGCAGCTGCATATCCCAGGGAATACTAGAGTATAGGAACTACTATTGGCCCCACCCTAGTTACACCCTTGACATGGGGCTCTCTGCTGATGTTTGTACTCCAGCTTAAACACTGCTGCACTGTGTCTTTGCCCTGGGAACTTGAAAGGTAAGGGAAGGCTTGCCTTTTTCCTTTCAAAGCCTGTGGAGAACTTCCCTTCTCAGGTTTGTATGAGCTCAGGATCCTTCTGACCTTCAGGTTAGGGAGATGGATTTGTTCTCCAAACTGTTCTCCACTCATCATAATGCCATCTTCTCCCTCTGGCTTTTTCTATGGAAGATTGTAATCTCTTTGGGCAGGATCTGTATTAATGCTTTATTTCTCCTGCCTCTTTTAGACAATGAATGCCCAGTAAACTGTTAACTAGGAATGGGAATACTAAACTATTCCTAAGCATTTTATAGTGGGAACACAGGCCATAGCTTTTCCTATTCCCCCTTTAAAACAGAACAAAACAAAACAAAAACTTTTGAAATTGTTGGGCAAGTGAATGTGCGTTGAGTTACAAAACAAGTTGAAGGCATGCTGGTATATGATAAGAGCATGCCAAGTAGAGCAATTAGTTATAATGAAATACATTCCTCTAGTATTTGGGATTCTTGCTTTGGGAAAATAATTTGTTTGAAGAGCTGCTGAGTGATAGGATTGATTCCTCACAGGCCCTAAACCAGGATGGTTTTATTTTGATATTTGGAAGGCTCTGTGATTTAATAAGGTTGGGTATTCTCCCTCCCTTGACCAGTACCAATCTTAACTCCAGTTTTCATATAAATTATATGATTAGAGCGGGAACAGCCCTCAAAGGTCATCTATTCTAACTTTCCCCATTTTATTCCTATTTAGGCAGGGCCAGGTCACACAGGTAGGGAAAGTGGGAGAGCTGGTTTTCAAGCCCTGGTCCTGTGACTGGAGATTCATTATATTTTCTACTGCATCCCACTGGTTCTCTGAATCTAGCACAGAGAGCCTCTGCAAAAGACTAGAGATCTTTCACTCATTCTTTTAGTGCTTTGGGAGTGCTTGTAGTACCCATCTGTTTGATTTCATTTTTGCTATAGGACTAGCAAACATCTTTTTGATGATTGTAGAAATAGAGCTATAAAGGATCTCTGATGATGATTCTGTCCAATCTCCTGCTTTTATTCATACAAATGACTTACCTATCAATGTCAAATGATTATGTGCTACTTCCTTAAAGTCTTCTATCATGCCCAGGAAACTTTAAAAGCTTCTCACTGAAATCTACATTAAATATAAAAGGGGCTTTTTTATTAAACAAAAAAGGGAGTTGATAAAAAAGATAAACCCTACAGATAATTAATTATCCAGATATCAAATTAGTTTCTGTATGTAATATATACATATATGTGTTCCTACAAATGTGTGTGCCTAAGTTGGAGCACTATAGACAGTGAGGTTGTATGGAAGGCCCAGATTTGATCTGGATAATATTTGGAAAATTGTCCAGTGTCTTTTGAGACCAGAGATTGCTTACTGCTATGAAAAGACCATTTTGGAAAAATTGATTTTTCATAAAAGTGCTAAAAGTCCATCTCTGGTAGAGGAAGAAGTATTCTGTCTTAATGTGTATGCCCATGGAGCATAAGTTTGGTACAGAGGTTGGAGAGCAGTGGTGTGGACTCGAAGTGAACAATACATCTCTGTTACTTCAACCAAAGTCATTGAATTCTTCAATTTTTGTGAGTTTCAGTGACCAAGACAATTGACTGGGAACTTCAGGGACATCTGTTACAGTCCTAGCTAGGCTAAAATGCTCCTATCTGAAAATGGTTGAGTTTTAGTTAGAAGATTCCCTTTTACTGCCTTTAAAATGGTTATTCAAAGGTGGCTTCCCAAATGTTTGGGCAATATCTGACTTATTAGATAAGTTGAGAGTTAACTGCCGAAAGAAGAGTCTCTGGATTTTTGAAACTGAGCCATGTGTTTCTGGTAAGAAACAGATTAATAATCAGCTCTCTACCCCACATATAGTAGTGTTTTTACTCAGGATAAATATAAAATGCAACTTTCTAGTTTCTTGACTTTAGGGAAGAAGCACCAAAATGTTCATAAAACCAAGTTTTTGGTTCTTAAGATTCTATGACAAGATGGAGGTAGAATCTTATTGTGGCCTGATTTTTTTCATTTTAATTCTTTCTTGAGATTACAGGACTGTGAAAGTCTATACAACATTCAAACTAGATACCTAATAGTTTAGGAGAACTTTCTACCTTTATCTGCATATTTGAAAACAAGGGGAACTTGGAATTTTTGATATCCTTTGTAGTTCTTCAGTCATACTATCATGGTAAAACTCATGGGTTCATTCATGTTACCGTCTTTACCAGTTGATTCTCTTTGCTTCTTGGCTCTCCTGCTTCTTGGTCTGAGTCACCATCTAACTTTTTATTTTTATTCTGGACCTGTGATTTCACTACTGTGGAAAATTCCTGGTATAAGATTTCCTGCTCCTAAATGCCTGTCAGTGAGATAGATATTTGTATTAATCAAATTTTACAGATGAGGAAGCTCAGGCAGAGGTTAAGGGACTTGTCCAGGTTCACCATAGCCAGTAAGTATCTGAGATCACATTTGAACTTAGGTCTCCCTGACACTGGGTCTGGGGTTTTATTCACTGTGCTGACTGGCTGTTAGTTAACTTGCCAGATTAAGTGACTTGTTGACATACAGCCGGTATGTATCTGAGGGGGCACTAGAATCTAGACAAGTTCTGTGTTTGCTACACAGTGATCCTCTCTGTATTAAATTTGCTTATTTTATTACCAAATCAAGAAGTGTTCACTGTTTGACTTTGGTTTTAAAATGATATTGAAAAAAGTCCTAGGTCACATTCCCTCTACGTGTCAGGAAATGGGCACATGCAGATTTCAGGCAGGAAATCTGCTTTGTCATCCAGTTTCTGGCTGACTGGAAAAAAAAAAAAGTAGAACTTATCTTGGTCACTCTAATTGGCACTTAGAACAGACACTGACGTGCAGGCGTTTCCAAAAATGGCTATTGCAAAGATACTGCAGCTGTCAGAGGTTTTTCCTGATTAGTTTTGTTTGCTCACTGGGCTTTGCCAACTTTTAGCCTATCCTTACCATCCACTAACCAGGAAGATTTTGTGTGTAAATCTCTCTTTTTTCTGTCCCCTCTGTTTCATCAAATGAAAGCAGCTTAGCAGTGGTTTTAGGAAGGTTAGATTTCTTTCTATAACTGCAGCTTCACCATACTAAAGTTAGGCCCCTGTGTCAAGGCATGGAACTCTCTTGTAAAGGCCTGTCTTGTTTCACTGTTGCAACATCAGACAGATACATGCTAAAAGAACCAAGATGAAAACTTTAAATGAGAAACTGGACACAGATACCTGGATGATAAAAGATTCCCTTTTAGCCTGAGCTTCATCTGATTGAACATCTTCCAACAAGGTTACTTTTGTCTTGTCTGATGGTTTTTAGCATTGCCATAAGGTTGGGAATAAAGTTGGGAATGACTGGTCTGGCATAGTCATGAGGTAGAGGGTGTGGTCTCATATTATGTTTTATTCTAATCTGATGTGCTGGGGTTACTTTAAATAGTCTAAGATTGACCCACTTCTGGCTCCTGGTATCATCATTCTATTTATTTCATGCTCCCTTGGCCTCCCAAAGAAAATCCTTACTGACTGTAAAATGATGTCCATGAGCCCTCTTGTTCCTTTTGCTCTTGTTGTGTTAATAGGTGACCTGGGGCAGAAGACATGTTTATATAGTCTGTAGCAACACATGTGAGCCCCATCTTTTCCTCTGCCCTTTCCTTCTAAAAACAGAGTTTTAGTCATTTCATTGGGTGACTCACCAACTGCTATTTACTCATCTTTAGCATCACATATGTAGCATTGGTATATACTTTCCTATTTTCTCTGTGGGCAAAGATCAATTAAATGATCATGTAAGAATCCATTTATTATGCAGACCATAGTATAGGTATAGCCGCGTATGTGAATAGTCATCTCTCTGTATTGCTGAAATTCTTTTGGATTGTGAAATGGGTCAGTGACAGATCACCACTAAGTCATACTTGTCTGATCCCTGCCATGCCAGGAAACAGCTGACTGACTTTCAGCGAGCCAATTGGCATTTTTGTTGTTTAGGAAAATAATGTCCTTTTCATTGAAAAGTGAACATGTCCTACAGGTAGCTTTTACCCTATCCCTAATTCTAGATTTTGTCCTGGGGAAGGACAATGTGTAAGTATTGCAAAAATAGCTCGGCACTTGGGATCATTTGCATTTTTGGTCCAGTCTGGAAGAATTGTAAATGTACATACTAATTAGTGTCTTTCTGATACTGACACCACCCATCTGGTTCCCAAAATTACAGTAGAGGGTAGGTTTTAAAATATTATCTAGTGGGATTTTATTCTCACCTAAACTTAAAAAATTAGAATTTGTGAGCCATCTTGACAGTGTTAACCACATAAAAGGAAAAGAAAAAAATGTGTTTAATGGATTTTACCCAACAGGGCAGGATCTGGAGTTAGATGACCTGGATTGAATTCTGCTTGCACTGTGTGTTCTAGCCCAGCATTTTACCACTTTGGGTCTCAATATCTTCAATGGCAAAATGGGGGTAGAAGGTGATGTTTTGGATTAAAGGACCTGTAAGGATCTTTCACATTTAATTTTCCCTCATAAGGTGCTTGATGAAACAATTACAGTAATCTTTACATGTTAGCACAAAATTATTTGGTATTAGAAAATACATATGTTGTATTTGTATAAATATTTTGATTCTTCAGTTACATTAACAAGGAAGTGATTGTGTCCAAGTAAAGTAATTATATTATAAGATTTCTTAAGGTGAAGATATTGTCTTTAATTTCTTTCCTATTTCCCTAAGAAGTACCTATTACTTTATCACAAGTGCTCAGAGAACATGAGGCACTAGATTTGGCGGACCTGGGTTCAGATGCTTCCTCGGCTACTTACTATGTGAGCAAACATGAGTAAGTTTCTCTCTCTGAGTCTTAAAATGAACTTTTACTAGATGCGACTCAAGTCTCCACAACTCTTAAAATCTGTGATTCTAAATGCTTGCTAATTACTTAATTGGGTTCCTCTGGTGATGTAATTGGTCTTGCCAATTAGTGTCTAGACTTTTCTTGCCTAGCTTCCCTGTAGGAGGTCTGTTGTTAGTGTGGCTGGCACAAATAATCATGTGTCCTTAGTACTGGACAAATAACTATTACATTCTTATTCAGTGCTTTTGGTTCAGTGAGTAATGGGGAGTACGACTGCACTAGGTTTGTAAACTAAGTTGTCATTTCTTCCAGAGCAATATACAGGTGTTAAACTTGTTTTATAAAGAGGGATGATTTAAGGGGGAAAAAGAAGGAAAGAATCAGCTTGATATGTTGTTTAATCTCACATTTGCATTCAAGTTTCTATTAAAATGTGCCTTACAGCTCAAGGTATGGTTCTCTTACTGAAACTGAAATAAGTGTCTATATAATAAAGAGACCAAAATTATCTAATACAAAATATACTTTCACTTAAGTGACCAGATTCAGTTTGCCTGAAAAGTGTCATTAACCATATTGTGATGAAGAATAGGAATTGGGTGGGGACTGTGCCTGTGATTTCTCTAGTATTGGGAGCCCCTGGATTAAAAAAACAAAAAAACAACTTCCTCTATGAATGAAGATTAGTACTTTGTGTTCAGTGTAAACTCACATAAGAAGGTATAGTGTAACTAAGATTTAAACCTAGGTTTTTATGGATTTGAGGAGTGAGCTCTTTCCACTCTTCCATGATGCAGCCCTATTTGTGATAATGAGAACAATGAAGAATGAGAAAAAGAGGAAGAGGAGGATGAAGAAAAAGAAGGAAAATAGGGAGAAGAGTTGTTTCTCAGCAACAGATTATAGAAAGAAATGAAGATGAAATAGTGGCATACTTGAAATCAGAAGACATGTACTACAGTCATTGCTCAGCTACTCCAATCTTAGGCAAACAATTTAGCCTCTCTGTGTACCTGTTTGTTCATTTTAAAAATGGGGATGATATAGTTGCAATACCTACTTCCCAGAGTAATCAGGAGATTTAATTAAGATGGTGTTGCTAAGGAGAGGCAGCTTGGTATAGTGAAGAGAGAATTGTTGGAATCTGGAAGACATTGGTTCAGATCTGAATTCTGGCGTATATTGTCAGTGTGACCCTGGACAAGTTGCCTAATCTCTCAATGCTTCAAGGTGCTGACCTGAATTGATAGAATTTCCCCATCTGGAAATTCCCAATATTAGTGAAATTATAGATCCAGTCCCTATCATTAATGTAGGTAATGAATGAATAGGACTTACTCTTATGTGTAAAGTTGTTACTGAAAGTACATTAAGATATCTTTGATTTTTATCCCTGTGGGATAAATTCTCTCTATCTATGCATATTACAACCCTTCCTTCCATGTCTAAGTTGATAGTTTTGGGATTTACTATGGTTCTTCTGCCAGACTTCTAGTGATCAATTTCTCTGAATTTAGCTGGACTGTTTTTTTTGACAGAACCTATATGTAGTCTGGCCTGGAACCATTTTTAGGTTGGGAGGAATTCTAGAACTTCTGTTCTCTTTGACATCTTTTTCAAGAAACCCATGCCACAATGAAACATCATAGTAGGACTTCAGTTAACATGTAGCCATAAAATTATATAATATAAGCTATCATTTATTAGTAAGCAAGTGTGTGGAAGGGTTAAAATCTGCCCTAGTGGAGAGAGTTCTCACAATGATGTTACTAAAATATTATAGCATGCTATATATTTGTGAGTCCACACTAAAAAAGAACTTTTTTGTAGCAAACAGTAATGATATTGCCCTAATATAGTTCAGGATAGAGTACTTTATAACCCCTAACGCCTCATAAGAATGCCAGTAATTAAAGCAAAGGCAAAAAGAATGCCACAAAAATGAAGCTGGAGAAGGAAAAGAGTTATCATCCATAGTCCCATTGTTTATACTTATATTGTCACAATATCTTTGCTTTCTTTACTGATCTTGCTGGCAATAAAGCTGCAAATGATAGATGACTTCTTACCTCTCTATATATATCCCTGTCATCTTTTGTAATAGATGTTATTGATACCACAGTTTACCTTAGGTGATTAAAAAAAGTAAAGGTGATATTATGTGGCAGGAGAAGTAGGGTACAGGGGAGAAAAAGAAGGAATAATTGATGTAATAATTTACCTTGGAGTAAATGATTTTATATACTGATAAAGCATTAATGTAAGAAAAAATTAGTATTAGGCCTCTTGTACTTTTTTTTTTTTTTGGAGGACAATTGGGGTTAAGTAACTTGCCCAAGGTCACATGGCTAGGTTTTTGTTTGTGTGTGCGTTAAGTGTCTGAGGTAGGATCCGAACTCAGGTCCTTCTGACTTCAGGGCCAACACTCTACTCACTGCGCCACCTAGCTGCCCCCCTCTTGTACTTTTTGATAGACAACAAGGAATGTGATTCCCAGCTCTTTTTTACATATAGTTATATAAGCATTGAAAAGGCTATCTTGGAAGATGAATTTTTGACCTGTCCTCAAGTCAGTGTAAGCATGAGACATGTGGCTAGGCTTTCCATCTATGTATCAATGGGTGTGAAGGGATGACCTATTATTGAGGATTTTGCCCTTTTGCTCCTGGTAGTAGTAATAAGGGTACTATGGAACAAGGACAATTAATGGAATTCATTCAGTGCAGGTAAGATCAGCATTTACTATTCCTTGAACCCCCAATGTTTCCTCATAGGAATGAGATTGCCAACAGTAACTGATATTTCTATAACATTTTCAAATAGGTCAAGTACTTTAAAGACATTATCGCATTATCCCTCACAACAAGCTTGTGGGAGTAACTGCAGCTGTTATTAGAGACTTTACCTTTTTCTTTGCTGTTACACCCTAAGAACCATGGATCTTTCCATCTGACTTAAATCTGACACCTTCAAACTTGATTTCCTTAATGGAATGGTAGCTCCTTGAGAGCAGGGACCATCTTCATTGATTTAGCGCAATGCTTTGTGCATAGTAAGTACTTAAATAAATGCTTTATCCATGTATTTGTTCATTATTATCCTTTCCGTTTTATAGAGGAGGAAACCAAGACCCTTGAAAGTTTGTGACTTAGGGTCTTTCAACAACTAATAAAAGGGAGAGGCAGGATTCAAAGCCTAGTTGTCTTGACTCTGAAGACTAGTCATTTTGTCTACTAAGCCAAAGATTCTAGAGATGAGTCAAAGGAAGAGTGACTTAGAAATCAGTGGGGATTTGAGAAAGTGAGAGTGGGAACACATCAGTTAGATGGGAATGAATCAGTAGTAGCCAAAATTGTGCTAAACCGGACATTAGAAACCTTGTGTTCCAGCTTCAGCTCTGCTTACTAATTAGCTGTGGAACCTCTTACCAAGTCACTTAACAACACTTGGCCTCTGTTTCCACTTCTAGAGAGTGGTAGAATTTCATTTAAACTTAATAATCTCTAAAGTCCAGGAATGAGTGGTTTTTAAAGTAGAAACTCAGAATTCCTCTCAAAAGCTTTTTGCATTCATACCCAGGTCATATTAACACACTTCAGGTCTTATGTTAATGACATACAATTGGTGGGGGGTGATCCTTGTTTCATTTTAGAATAAGGCAAGTTAATTTGCAGAGGAGAAGAAAAGAGCTTTTGGCTCCAAGTACATTTGCCCCTTTACATTTTTGAAATTTCCCTAAAATCAGCTTCTAATTGTCTAATGATTTCTTTTTCCCTCCAGATTTTTCCTCCTTCAATTAATTTTTTTTTTCTCTTCTCTCTGCCCTTTCCTATTTTACTGAAATTGAAGACTGTAGAATTCCAGAAAGCATCTTGAATTTGCAGGTTGTCCCATCTCATTTTTAGGGTAGTTAAGCCTACAAGGTTAGATTGCCCATTTTAAGATATCCTGTACATTTAATGTAACATTAGCTAAGGCTCTATGATGGAAACATGATCAGTATGATGGAAACATAGAAACAGTGGGTACTCTGAGTATGTCAGAAATTTTATGTGATGTCAGAGGCTTAGAACCGGGAATCCAGATGAAAGGTTTCAGTTCAGTTCAGTGACTATGGATTAAGCACCTCCTATGAAAGTCACTTTGCAAAGTGTTAAAGATACAAAAAGAAATTACACAGGTATCAATGAGGTTATAATCAAATGTGGGGAGGTAGGAATACCTATATACAGATAATTATGATTAAGCTATATTCACCAGTTTAACAAGCATTTATTACTTATTAGTTATATTCTCCAATCATTCTTTAGTATATAGTGTTGACCTGGCTTCTAACACTTATTAGCTCTTTAACTGCAGCAACAGTCAACCTCAGTGTGCCTCAGGAAACTACTTAGAACCTAATCTATTGAGTCATAGATGGGTTGCATAAATCCACATACAGAATTCCCATTGTTGATGAAATTACAAGGGTGTGTGTGTGTGTGTGTGTGTGTGTGTGTGTTGGTGTGAGCCCAAGTGTGTGTGTGTGTCCTGTTAGATGCTAGGGGGTACAAAGATGAAAAAAGACAGCTCCCTCAAGGAACTTAAAAGCAAATGGAGAGGGAAGATAGCATATGCATGTAAGTAAGCATGACAAGAGCAGCTAGGTGGGAAGTGGATAGAGTACAGGGCTTGGAGTCATGAAGACTCACCTTTCTGAGTTCAAATCAGACTTCAGATACTTACTAACTGTGTGACTGGGTAAGTCACTTAACCCTGTTTGCCTCAGTTCCTCACCCATAAAATGAGCCAGAGAAAGAAATGGCAAACTACTCTAGGATCTCTGCCAAGAAAATCCTGAAGGGAGTACCAAAAAGTTGAACAGGTCTGAAACAACTGAACAACAAAAAGCATGATAAAAGTTATAATGTGATAAGGGCTAAAGTGGGCACTAAGGATCTTATTTTGTTAGTAAGTAAGTATGCATGAAAACCTACTTTGTACAAGGCTCTGTAGAAATAGTCATGACTCTCAATGAGTTTACATTCTATCTGGGAAGACTATATTATACACATGTGCATATATATATATATATGTATATAACAAAACATACATATATAGTGATTTTTTTTAGAAATTATACATATGAGCTTTTTTGTGGTGGATAAGAATTGGAATTTGTGGGTATACCCATCAATTGGGGAATAACTAAACACGTTTTGGTATGTGATTTTAATTAATATTATTGTGCTATAAGAAATAATGAGTAGGATGATTTGAGAAAAAACTTAGAAAGACTTACGTGAACTGATAAGAATGAAGTGAAGAGAACCAGGAGAACATTATATATAGCATTCTATGATGATCAGCTGCGAATGACTTAACTATTCTCAGCAGTACAATGATCTAAGGAAATCCCAAAGGACTCATGATAAAAATGTTCTCTGCATCCAGAGAAAGAATTGATGGCATCTGAACATAGACTGAAGCATACTATTTTCCTTCCTTCCTTCCTTTTATTTCAAGTTTTCTTCCACAAAATAATTAATATGGAAATAAGTTTTACATTTGCACATGTATAACTTATATCAGTTTCCTCATTGTTTCAGAAAGGGAGGGAAGGATAGAATTTGGAACTCAAGACTTAAAAAAAAGGAAATGCTAAAAATTGTTTTTGCATGTAATTGGGGAAAAATAAAATATTGTTAAGGATGTATTCATATGTATATAAGTATATACAAACATAAACAGGTATTTATTTCTTTTAGTGCTAGTAATTTGAGAATAAGGAAAGTTTATGTATAGGAGGTGATATTTTTCTACCACAAACCACAATTAAGGTTGGTAAATCCAGTAGGTAACCCAAGAGAGAACTGTATCTCTAGTTTCTGGAATTAAATTGAAACATTTAAGAAATTTAGGAAGCAGTGGAATTCATCTCTGAACAACCAAATGAAATTTTCTTGAATGACTTAGAATATTATATATCCAAACTTAGACTGGGCTACATGTCATGAATTGGTATTTAAACCTGCAACTTTTTGATTCAGTCAGTAGGTTGTAAGCACCTATTATGTGTCAGGTACTGTGATAGATTTTGAGGATACAGATAAGACTTTTCTTGCCCTCACACAATCAGAAGTATTAATTAAGCCCTCACTATGTGCCAGGTACTATGCTTACAGAAAATGAAACAAACTAAAATCCCAAGGAACTTGCATTCTACTGGGAGGGTTCATCGTGCTCATGGATAAGCAAATATAACATATATACACAATAAATACAAAGTCATTTTTTTCAAAGGTGGGACTAACAACTTGGGGAATGAAGAAAAGAATTTCAAAGGGACCTATATGAGTTGGACCTTGAAAAGAATTGGGGACTCTCAGAGATAGTAGACCTTTCCATATTCAAGAGGCCATTTGAATAATGCACATAGTGGGTGGGGAATATTTCATCAGTTTTGCAGGTAAAACCTGATAGCTACTGGACAGCCTGTTGATTTTAAAAATTTAACTTGTTAATGTGGATAAGCAGAGAGCTTTGATAGTAGGAAAGTGGAATGTGTAAAGGAACTGGAGGAGGGAGATTTCAAAGACAAATTTCACCTACTTGATAGGTTTGCCTAGGCCTAACCTTGCTCCCAAAATCCAAACCAATCTTAAAAGACACAAGAGTTTGAGTTATGTGAAAAAAATCTGACAAAGTATGAAATATAGGCCATCCCAGTTTAATAGTACAAACCAAGGAGAGAATATGAATTGTAATCAGGACCTATCACAGTCCCTGCTTTACATTCAAAGCAGGAGAGAAGTTGGCAATGTGAGTACAGACTGTGACCAGTTGGGCAGAGAAAAGGTGTCAGTTAATGTGTATGTCAGGAAATGAGCCATACCAAGAGAACAGGCATAATGGGAACTTTCTCCCAAGAGCTCTCAGGGACCCTAAAATACGTGGGATTATCTAGGAGTGGGTATGGGAATTTCTCTGCCTAGTGTTACCTGATGTTAGTATTTGGAACTTTCTCAAGAAATTAAATATTTTCTCCCTTTAAATTTCTACCTGCTTCCCAGAAGCCTTTGAGTTTCTCAGAATTTTTACGAAGAATGCCAGATACTCCCATAATAATTTTCAGACACCATAAATTCCATTAATAGAGGACTGGTTTGGTCTCTTATGAAAAGATGTGGGAAGAGACCTTTTGAAACCTATGGAGAAAGGGCTTTGGAATTTATATTGTTGTAGGAGTCTCCCAAATGGTTTCACTGTTTCTAGCTTCTGCTCTCTCAAATCCATCTTCCATGTAGCTGCCAAATCGATATTCCTAATGCATAGGTCATCTCCATTCTCTCAAATATTAAATGACTTCCTATTGCTTCTAGGATAAAATATAAAATTCTCAGTCTTTCCACAATGTGGCTCCCCACCTATCTTTTCAGACAGTTTGTATCCTTTCCTTGACCATATTCTAGTCCATTCTAGCTTAATAACTATTGCTCATATGCTACATTTCATCATCTGCTTTGTGCCTTTGGTCAAGACCCCCACCCCCATGGATGGAATGAATGTCCTCCTAACCTCCACCTGTGGAATCCCAGCTTGTTTTAAAAACCACAGTGCAGGCTGGGGATGGTGGTACACTGCTGTATTCCCAGCTACTAGGGAGGTGGAAGCTGATAGATGTCTTGAGCACCAGAGTAGTAAGCATTAATTCAGGATTAACATGGGAAACTTCTGAGATCAGAGGAGGATGGGGAAAGGGGCACCATATTGTCAAAGTAATGGTGAATCTGTCCAAGTTGAAAACAAAGCCAGAGTTCCCGTGTCCATCAGTAGTGTGATCAACCAGAGAGTAGTCTCTGAATTTCCATCTTGGGCAAGGCCAGAAGACAGACAGACAGATACACACACACACACACACACACACACACACACACACAAGCATACATACTTCTGGTGCCATCTTTTATTTGAGGGCTTTCTGAGTCCCCCCCCCCAATTATTAAAGCTCACTTTATTTTGAAATTACTTTTTTTTTTTTTTTGGTCTTTAGGAGGGCAATTGGGGTTAAGTAACTTGCCCAAGGTCACATGGCTAGGTTTTTATTTCTGTGTGTGTTAAGTGTCTGAGGCCGGATTCGAACTCAGGTCCTTCTGACTCCAGGGCAGACACTCTACTCACTGCGCCACCTATCCACCCCTTGAAATTACTTTCTATTTCTTTGTTTTATCTAACTTGTAGACATGTCATATTTCCCTAAGAGAATACAGATTCTTGGAGGGCACAGATGATTTCATTTTGTCTTGGTATCCCTAGTACTTAACAATGCCTGGCACTTTAGTATTTACTAAATGGTTGTTAATTGACTCATTAATTGATCAAGCTTCTAGTCCCCTCACCCCTTTTATTAATCATCTTTTCTCTAAAAGGTCTCTTAACCACTTTTAGCCTCAATTTCCTAATGTATAAAATGAGGAGATTAATACCTGCCTTGTCTACCACACAGGGTTTGTAAAGAACCTTATTAAGCATCATAGAGATTCTGGTTTTCGTTAGATCTGTCAGTGTTTGGCTAGTACAATGGGCACATTGGGGAGGCTCTTTGAGGTTCTTTAATAAAAGTGAAACAAATGTGAGATCCATGACACCCCTGCAGAAAGCTGAAATGCAGAATGGTCCCATCTTAGATAAGAGGGAGGAAAAAAATGCTTTTCTAAATGTTTAGGTTATTTCCTGTTGTTGGGATATGAGTGTGTGTGTATCATTTTTTTAAATATATGAAATTAATTAAAATGAGAATATCTAACATAATGATTTGATAAACTAACAATAGTTGCCTGTGCTCTTCATAAGATTAAGACAAGACTATTTCCTCTTTGGAGACAGGATCTTGATCTCCCTTGGGGCATTTTTAGAGAAGAAAGCCTTTAAAGATGACTGCATTTAGGGCTGGGCTCACTTCTGTTTGTATTTGGACTGTTGGACTTATGTCTCAGGAAATGTATTGTTTGGGGTAGTTTGTTTTGTTTTGTTTTGTTTTTGACTGAAAAGACCTGAGAAGTATTTTCAAATAATATTATACAATAAACAAACAGTATCCCATTGCACTAGGCAGAGCTAAATCTCACTCCAGGGGGCCAGGAAACTTGCTGCTCTGAACATTTGCAGTTGCTTATTTTTCACACCTTATCTTATGTTCCAGGTTTAGAAATTGTAACCTACAGGAGGGTACTTAGGAGAGGCCAATTAAATAACTACCAGCCCCAAATTTGACTGCAAAGTCACCATGAACATGGACTTTGCATTTTTTTTCCTAAGCACTAAAAAGCTGGAATTCAGGCTCTTAATAAGAATTTAAAACATACATTCACACCTTCAGGTAAATTTCCCTTTGGTATTTTTTATTTTTCTGAATTTTATAACTAACACCAAGATTAAAAAAAATAGTAACAAACCAACCAATGAAAACTTTTTTTTTCCTTTGAAGTAGGTGGAAATGAGAAATTGATGAGATTCCATATAAAAGTATGTTTTTATAACATAGTTAATACAGATTTATAGATGCAAAAATTTTAGTTTATAGATCTTAAGAAATAACAATAGTAAGTGACTTTGCTAAAGTATTTATATGCTTTATATTTTCCTGAGGTGTCTATCCCCATGGTTCTTAGACTCTTTCATTGGTAAAACAGATGGGATACCCAATCCTTTTGACTTACATTTTATTTTTAAATAATAATAAAATTTAAATAACAATGAAAATGCAAAGAGATAAATGATTGAGCATTCATCTGCCCCTCTCCTCCCCCTATAAATCTCTTCTCCAAAAAATTTCTTACTCACTTTTAGCCTTAGTTTCCTCATTTGTAAAATGAGGATGCTAATCTCTGCATTGCCTATCCCTCAGGGTTGTAGTGCTGATAAAATGAGAATCACATGTAGAACGAACTTTGTTAAGCATTATATAGATATTGGCTATTATCAGATCTGTCAGTATTGGATTATTACAGTGGGTACTATGAAAATTACTATTGGTGAGGCTCTTTGAGGTTTTTTAATAAAAGTATGTGATCCATTGAAATTTCTGCAGAAAGTTGAAATGCAAAGAGGTGATATCTCAGATAAGAGGGTTTTTTATTTCTTTTTCTTTTCTTTTCTTTTTTTTTTTTTTACAGTCTGAGCCTAAGAAAGGTAAGCAAACATTTAAAAGTCTCCTGAGTTTCTGCAGTAAGAAGCCAGATGAATTCTAGAAGATATGATTAGCTGTAACTTTTTTAGATGCACTTGGATAGATCCATGATCTTAACAATGTGGTTCTTCTTCTTCTGGTCATTCCTCATCAATGCAGATTGTAACTAATTCATGTGGACTCTCTCATTTTGTTCCATTCTGTTCCATAGATTTTCATAGAGGGGTCTACTCAGTGTGTTAAATACCTCCCTCCGGTTTGTTTAATATTTTATGGGTATCAGAGAAAGACTCAGGTTACCCACCAACTTCCTTCCTTTTCTGATAATAAATGATCTCAATGATGTTACTTAGGCTACTTTTTATACACAAATTATCACTGGCAGCAGGCTATATACCTACTATGTTTTATTTTTCATTAACATTGAAACCTGACTCTAGAATAGTGATGTCATTTTGGTCCTCTTAGAGAACTTTTAATAAAATGTTTTAATAAATTTAATAAATAAAAAATAAATTTTAATAAATAAATGAACAATAAATTTAATAAATAACATTTTAATAAAAGTATTTTAATATAAGAACAACCAATCAATTTATCATTGTTGCTATTATGAGCAAGAAATAAAAATTATAACTTGTATTTATTTCTAATTTGGATTTAATTAAACATTACATAAAAAAGATATCCAATAGTTATGAATCAGTTGGAACTCCTGAAGTCAAAGTATGCTTTAATGCACCATTCAATCTGAAGAGTTTAAACAGAAGAAAAATATTCAAGGAATAGGAGAAGAATGTGTGTGAGGATGAGAACAAAAAGAAAAATATTAACCATTTAGAAGTAAATATTTATTGAGGCTGGAAGAGGAGGAGATATTTAATAGGCTCTATATCCATGCTCTCTACCATCTTTTAATAGGTCCCATAGTGTGCTCTATCTCTCGGTCTAGTGCTCTTGGAATCTTTCAGACATGGGGCAATAGGAAGCCTAGGGAGCTTAACTCCATAAAATCAAGGTGCAGTTTTGCTCGAAAGAAAGAAATATTTAATTAGGAGGATATGAAGTTGAAACTCATGAATTATAAAGGACATTCTGAACTCAATAACAAACAAGAAACACAATGTAAAGTAGAAATGTACCAATACCAAAGACTATCAGAAAATTCCTAGATTAGTACAATCTACAAATCTATGAGAAATGATTTCTTAATCACAAATAGAAAAAGGCTAAACCTACAAAAGCATACAATTTTTTTTTTCTGAAAAAGAAATGGCAACATAATTGACACCTGATTTAGGACCAGAGGCGCCTCTTGTGGTCACCTGAGAAGGGTGATAGTAGAGCTGACAAGTGTCTAGTGGTCCACCAGGAAAAGAATAGAAGCAGAACAGAAAGATGTTTAATGGATGGCAAATGAGTAAGCATGAAAACAGAGCCAAACTTTGGATTCCTTGCTAAACAGGAGGAAAGAGATTGAATGAAGGTGACTTCAGATTTTATACTTCCAAATGCCATTTGTCTTAAGTCCCTAGTTCAGTTGTTAGAGAACAGGCCTGCCAGCTTTGCTTTCTAGAAAGGGTTAGAAGCCAGGGTAACATTATCTTTCTTGTGATCCATTAGAAATCTGAAAATCAGTGGAGGTTTCTCTAATGCCAAAGAAGAGCTCAGTCTTGTATAAGGGAGATTTGGCCATATTCGTACTAGAAATTTGTTAGGAACAATTCTTTCCTTAGATCTATTATGTTTGCTGGAGGGTAAGATATTCTGGCCTGTCATTCCAAATAGCCAAGAGGCAAATTGTGAAAATTGACACCAGATTGGCAAAGAGGCAGAGTTTTAACTGGCTACCCCCAGTAGCCCAGTGATAATAATCATTATGCCCACCATATTAAGGTTATGTAGGAAAGCTCCTAAAAGAACATAATTTGAATGTGTATAGTACTAGTTACTATCCCCTGTGCTAAGAGAGGCATGTTTGTGAATAAATGAGATATTTCATTTAGAGGTTTTTGAACTTCTCATGAGAGATATATTATTGAGATGCCTCCAAGATAAAGCTTTTTCAAATTGACTTCACTTTTCAAGATTTAGTTTCTTTATTCACACTGGGAAAGATCTAAGCACTAGAATATCAACATTAAAAAGCTTGAAATCACACCTGGAGATCACAGACAATGCTTAGTTTTTGAAGGTCAGTTTATGCATTTAGTGGCCTATGACAAGAACACCTTCTTCCCCAACACCTAGCAGCAGTTAAGTACTCTGAGTTAAATAGCAATCAAAAGGTCTGTGGTAGTGAAACCACAGGCAAAAAAACTGTGCTAGACATTTATGCAATCATACCATTTTACAGCTGAAAGGATTCTTAGGTATAGTCTAAAGTGCTATAGACCAGGGGATCTTAACCTTTTCTTACTTTATGCACCCTTTTGGTAGGCTGGTGAAACCTTTGTATCCCATTAGAATAATGTTTTTAAATGCTTAAAATATATAGATTTACAAAGAAATTTGATTCTTTTGAAATACAATTATAACAATATAGTAATAATAATAAATTCATGGACCTTAGTTTAATCCTGCAATAGATCAGTCCCCTTATTTTACACATCAGGCAATCGAGGCAAAGAGAGGTCAAGCGACTAGCCTAATGGTAAAGCCAGGATTAGAACCTAAATCTCCAGACCGTAGGCTATGTCTAAATACAGTGCTGATTGACTCATCATTGTCATTACAATTATATTCTATAGTCAAAATCTGAGCTCCCGGGATTGCCTATTTCTTTGTACTAGATGCCTTTGTAATAAATTCTCAAATCACCCTCTGAATAGTGGAATTAATACTGTCACTATGAGATTCCTATAATGACAGGGTAGATTTAGAAAAGCAGTGCCCATGTGACCTTTGCGGAAAGTCATTTACAGAAATCAGGGAAGAAAATCACGACCTCTCTATTGTACTCAATAGTATTGTAAAGGATTAGGACTCTATCAGCCCCATGGGATCTCACAATGACTAGATTGCATTGAGAGATTTTCCATATTCTTTTCCATGACTTATGACTTTCCTGACTTGTTTTCCCTCTCCAAGATTGTGAGGAATTATTTGGATATAGTTTTGTAGGTATGGGTTAGGAAGAAAAAAAAATTATAGTCTTAAAATGATATCAAATGTTGTTGGCTTCAGTTCCTATTAAACAACAACAACAACAAAATTTCCTTTTGTGACTCAAATGTTTAAGGATTTAGTGTTGAAGTACTGAAGAGTTTAGAAGCCATGAAATAACCTCTGAGCTCCTAAGGTCTCTTCTAACTATTAATATTTTATGATACTATGATTAATGCTTTTATGAGTATTGCAATTAGTGTCGTGATTTCAGAAGATAGAATTAAGATATAATTCCTAGGATCATGGCTCTAGAACTGGTAGGCACCTCAGAGACATACAGTTCAATCATTCATTTTACAGGTGAAGAAACTGAGGTCTAGTGAAATTAAGTGACTTGTCTAAAGTTACACAGGTCTTATTAGACTGAAGATTAAATCTAGCCCTTCAGACTCGAGCCAGCCTTTTTTTAGGTAGCTAGGTGGTACAGTGGGACTTGTATAAAGTGCTGGACTTGGAAGTCAGGAAGAACTGAGTTCAAATACTGCCTCAGACATGTATTAATTATGTGACCCTGAGCTGGTCCTTGAACCTCTCTCAACCTCAGTTTAATAATAGCACCTCCCTCCCAGGGTTGTTTTGAGGATCAAATGAGACAATAGAAAATTTTAAAATCTTAAAAGCACTATATACTGGCTATTTTATTACTGTTATTATTATTTTTCACTCTACCATGCTGAAGGCCTCATGAAGCACAGACACATTTAAGCGGACCTTGAAGAGTATGTAAGATTTAACAGAGAGGGAAGAGTTTTTTAATTTGTTTTAGTGGGGGAAAATATCATGAACAAAGACACAAAACTGGCAAAGCACAAAGCATTTCTGTTTGGATTGTTTCTGGGAATAGCTTGGGTCCAGAATGCAGCAGGAAACTGTAGATGCAAGACTAAGGTATTTGAACTTCATCCTTCAGGCATTAAAGAGCCATTGCAATTTTTTGAGAGGCAGAGAGTGGTAGCAGTAGTATTTTTTTTCATTTCTTTCTCCAATAGATTAAGGTAAACAGCAGTTAAGCAATTTGCCCAGGGTCACACAGCTAGTATCTGAGGCTAAATTTGAACTAGAGTCTTTCTGACTCTAAGCCCAGTATTCTATCTATTATGCCACCTAGCAGCTTCTAGGTGATAAATTAGACCTATTTTTTACCCTTACTCCCATACCTGAAGCATAATGTAGTAGACAGAGATATGACTTTGGAATTAGGGAGACCTAGGCAAAAATCCCACCTCTGACATATCCTGGCTTTGTGAGCTTGAGGAAGTGACTCAGCTTCTCTGTGCTCTAGCTGGAGGACGCTCTGGGTAATAGTAATGCCAAGTAAGGCCAGAACCAGATTAAAAATGTAATTGGGGAATAGTTAACAAAATAAATAAAAATATAATGGAACATAGATAATGTTAATATGTGGTTTTCTAAATCAATATATGGCCATCAGTGATCCTTATGTATGGTTTAGTGGACCTGTTTCTATTTGAGTTTGACACCATTGCTTTGGACAACTCTTAGGCTAAAAGTAGAGAGAAGGTGTTGATTTACTTAAGTCTAAGGAATTTCCTTATTGGGGAGTTTATTGTATCAGTGAAATTGATGGAATCCTAAAAAAGCTGCACCCAGCCCCAGTATTCTAACTTCATTATAGGCCTGGCCCTACTGAACAGCAGGCCCACTGTACTTACCCAGATATCCCCCCTACCAATGTCCTAACTTCATATATACCTCACTGCTCACTGGAACAAAAGGTGTGTCCCTGAACTCTTAGTTCCCACAGAAACAGCAGGTGTGTCCATGTGATGGGAACCCAGATACTGCTTCTAGTTTTCTAGGTCACTACCCCCAGACCCATTCTCACAGAAACAGGAGTGTTCTTGTACTCAATCACAATAACATCATCCATCTAGCCCAAGACAGGACCACAATAGCTAACCAATTGGAGGGTAGCATGACCAGAATGTTTGACCCCTCCTCCATTACTTAATCCTTTAACAAACTCCTCTTGACTTTTCTAATATTAATGATATTCCTCTATTCTATGTAAATTTTTGTTATGTAATTACATCTTTATCCTATAAAAATCCTTTTTTGCTTTCTCTGAATTGGCTGGTTCCTCTTGGAACTTAGCCTGCTTCATGAGAGGCATCAATCTCAATAAATGCCTATACTTGGATTAGAGGTGGTCTGATTGAATACTTTGAGACAGTTCCACCACAATACATCATGAAACCCCAACAGTTTTTGGGTGGGCAGAGCCCCCACCCCAACAGTTTTTGGCATCCCTGGGTTTAAACTACAACAAAATCATAGACTCTTTCTTTATCCCTGTTTAAGAGGGTTTAAATTCTGGTAAAGAAGTTTTTTTGAAATGTGTCAAGGGTCATAAAATGGTACAAATCAAATTCCATAGAAATTTGGTACAAGGAAAAATCACTTCTGCCTAGAAAGAGAGATCAAGATATTTTGAAGGAAGTGAATTTTTAATTGCACCTTGAAGAATAAATGAGATTTTAGTACGATTCTGTATGTAATGATGAGGGGCTAAGTGCAGCAAGATTAAACTGGAGATTTTGCCGTTGTTGAGATGAGCTATAATGAGGGCCTGGAGTAGGAAGTCAGAAATAGAGATAGATTGGTGTAGTGATAAGACTTCTGGTCTTTGAGTCAGATGACCTGATGTCAAATCGTAACTCTTCTGCCACTGATTGGCTATTCGACTCTTGGAGATTTCTTTAACTTCTCTGGACCTCAATTTCCTCATCTTTAGAAGGAAGATTTTGTTTTCTAAGCTCCCTTTTATCTCTAACATTTAATGGCAGTTTCTCTGAAAGGGTACATGTGAGAGGCCTTGGAAAAGAAGAATCAAATTAATAAGCATCTAGACTGGATGAGTCTGGGAGAGTGATAACAGAGAGGAAGGAGATAAAGATGACTGAGGTTTTAAGGTCTTAGGCATGAATAGCTATGACAGTGATTGTGCTTTGGTAAGAAAAATAAAAATGTCTAAGAAAGGAGTGTTCTTAGTTTGTTTTGGGGATGGGGAGTGGAGATAGAAAACATGATGAGTTTATATGAATTCCTAGGATCAAGAATGAGAAGGAACAGAAGCTATCTAGTCCAACCCCCTCATTTTTTCATATAAGGAAACAGGCACAGAAAAGGTAAGTGACTTGCCTTAGAACACAAAGATAGTAAGCCTAAAAGGATAATTCCAGATCCTTTAACATAGGAGGCAGTAATTTTTTCCACTGAATCATTAAAGAAGCACCTGCCTAGGGAAGAAGAGCAAGCAATTGTAAATTACAGGCCATAATATGGGAGAAAACTCAGAGTTGGAGGTAGAGATTTGGGAATTATTTGTATAAAGGTGAAAATTTATTGCCTTAGGAGTGCATAGGATTACTGAGGGGGAATGTTCAGAGAGAGGACAGAGACAATTTAGGATAGAACCTAGTAGGATGTCCACATTTAAAGGACAAAAAAGAAGATAAACCAGTAAAAGAAAAAGATGTGGTATGGGAACCAGGAGAGTGTGGTACAACTAAAGTAGGCATCACTATCTGGCAAGGTTGAAAAGTTTATGGGTCAGAGCTGTCTCCCCTCTTCCTACCTGGTAGAGAGCAGGTAAAACAAATTCTAAATCAGACCTTTCTTCTTCCACTAGATAGCCCAGATGTGTGACTTTCCTTTGGTCCACACTCCTGCTCTACTCCTCTTTTCATCAGAGTCTGGAGTTTCCCTTGAGTCCCTTGTTCCCTGAGCCACATCTGTCTATGGTTACAGCAGTGACTAGTTTTACTGCAAGGTGAAATGCCCTTCACATTTCTCTTGGCTCTTTATGAGCTTATAAAATTATTAATAATCAAAACTAAAAGATTCTCTACCCAGTTGGATCAGCCACCAAGATAAAATGAATTATTGGTTACCTAAAAAGAAGACTGTTTTTATTCGGTATGTACCAAGCTAATCACTGGCATCCTTCACTAACCTCTCACTTCTATTTAATTGATATGTATACATGCATTACAAAGCAAATACATCAATGGAAAGACATTTTGCAATACATAAATTAATTCGGGTGTTATAAACAGACTTAAAGAATGGAGGAACATTGTAGTTATTGCCTGTCAGTGGAAATGGAAGAGGATTCAGAGGAGAGCAGTGGGTATTGAAGTACATCATCAGATTTTCCCTAGTCTCTTTGGAAAAAAAGGCAATTCAGCCACTTTTCTCAGTAGGAAAGCTTGAAATATGTAGAGGTGATTTGACTCTTTAGACCTTGATACTCTAGTCTCCACAGCCAGGCAAAATGCACATGCTCTGCCCATCTAGCTCACTGATTTTACCCTTCCCATCTGTCTTCTTTTGTTCATCTCTTAAATTGAAAGCAATAGCCTTCAACCTCTTTGCTCATATTATTGCTGTTTTATTCAGCCCCTCTGTCTGGAATCCTAGTGCTCATTCTCAGGATCATACTACAAGAGTTTCCTCTCTCACAACTTAAGTTTTCATCATATATTTCTGTGTGTCCCATAGTCATTTGGGTAACAGAGGTAAGAGAATCAAAAGGAAGCACATTTCAAGGAGAGTGTAGTCACCAGAAACACCCAACCTTTCTTTCTGATTTATTATATCTCAAAATACACATTCATAACTGATGGCTCACTAACAACCAGTGCCCTGACAGATCCAAGACATGAGTTATTTTGGCTCAAAACTCTTATTGAGAGGAAGCCCTTACTTCTCTTTCTAGATTGCTTCTGGAATGGATGACTTGATGGCACTGCTGATTTCATTAAAGCACCCCTTAGCTCATGGAACAAAGTGGAAAAATCAAGATTGATTACCTTCTTTCCTCACTTTTGTCTACTTCAGAATATGTTCAGAGCCAAGACTTTGCTTTCAGAGTCAAAGAAATCTAATGGAGCTCTATACCTCATACAGAGAATAATGATTTGGCAAAAGTCTTAGATATGAAATGTAATGAAAAATTGGGAGTAATGTTGCTATTGGAAATGTACATTCATAGTACTGTTTTTATTTGCTATATAGTTGAATCCAATGCCTTATTAGGGAAACCAGTTACTAAATTATCATAAATTGATGCTATTGTACCTTGATATAAAGGGGTTTTGAGTTCTCTGGTCATGTTTACAAAGAAACTACTACCATATTGGTGAATATACTGAAAGTGGAACTCAACCCCAGAATAACAGTCATCTCTGTTTTTTGGTTTTTACTTTTATTCATTCATTTATTAATTCCTGTGGGTCAGAGATAATTCTTTTCTTTTCTGTTAGGTAGAGATGTGTGTGTGTGTGTGTGTGTGTGTGTGTGTGTGTGGTAAGTATGAGAGGGGTGGATGAGCTTTGGGAAAAAAAAAAAAAGATTTAAACTATGCCAGTCCACTGGTTGTATCTGTATAAGCAGAGTGGAGGAGTTAGTTGAGGGAGGCCTGAGGGAGGATGACATTTCTATTCAGAAACACTGATTATTGATGGGAAAATGAGAGGGAGGGAGGAAGGAAGGGTTGGAGAGAGAGAGAGAGACAGAGACAGAGAGACAGAGAGAGAGAGATAGAGAGAGAGTGTTTATTGACCTGAATCATAATGCTTTCTATCATTATGGAATTCTCTGGACAGTTGCTTAGTTCCCCATCTCTTTTTACTAATAACATAAATGAACGCAATGTAGCCTGGCCTACTTCTTATTGACATGCAGTGGTTAGTAGCTAGCATTTATATAGACTTTTAAGGCTTAGAAACCACTTTAAAAACACGTAAGTGTTATTTATTTTCTCCATTTTACAGATGGAGAAACTGAGACAAACAGAGGTTAAGTGACATTCAGGGTCACCCAGCTAGTAAGTTTCTGAGGCCGGATTTAAATTCAGGACTTCCTGACTCCAGGTCCAGCAGTCACTGCCACATAGCTACCTGAGGCATCTGGTAAGCATAAGGAAATGAGTACACTGAGAGCCAAACAGGATTAAAATGAAGAGGGTCATTTTTTTAAACCTCATTTGTGACAGTATAGCTAGACTTGTATACAGAAAAGAAGATTAAAAAAAAATTAGACAAGTCAGTGATATAGGAGTAGGTACTAGGTTCCTTTTGTGGGTTTTAAGCAGGAAAATATTATGTCATGTTCATGATTTTGGCTTTTTTCCCCCTTGGATATAGTAAGAACATTTTCCTTTCCTTATTTCATAGAAACAAAGCATCTTAGAATTAGAAGAGGCCTCAAAGATTACTTTTTTCAGTTCATACTAATTAAAGACCTAAAATCTTTAGTTCCTACCTCTAGAGGCAATCTATTCAACTGTGGAATGACTGTGCCATACCACTTAGAAATAGAACTGATCTGAAGCCAAATGATCTGGGGTCTAGTCTCAACTATTCCATTCATGTTACCTTGGACAGTTGGCTTAAATTCTTGATCCATTGTTTTCATATCTTTTAAAAGAAGGAGGTTGAGACTAGTTGTTGCTATTGTATCGTAGAGTTTTGAATTTGGAGTTGGAAGACTTAGGCTTGTCCCTAGCTTCCTCTGTGACTTTAGGCAATTCAGTTAATCTCCCTTATCCAGATTTTCCTCCTTCTTTTATTTATGTTTCGTAAATGCCTGTGTATGTGTAGGGTTGCACCCCCTGTTTGAATGTAAGCTTCTTGAGGCCAGGAACTGTTTAGATTTTTGTCTCCTAGCACAATGTCAGGTATATAATATGTATTTAATAAGTGCTTACTTGCTTGATTGATATAGCAAATTAAAAAATAAAATAAAATTGTTGAATGGAGACAGCATTTTTACTCATCATTCTTCCAGTCCAATTTCATTACTTCTTTCAAAGTCTAATTCAAATTTTGCTTTTTCAAGAAACTGTTCCAAACTCATAAAGCCCCTTAGATTCATTAAGATTTAGAGCTAGAAAAGACATTAGAATTCATGTTGCCTGTCTCCTACATTTTATTGATGAGAAGTCTGAGATCTAGAGAAATTAAATGATTTTCTGAAGGTTACACAAATGTCATGGATTCCATCCCAACGCATTTTCCTTCGTAAACTAAGTCTCTTGTAGTTACATGTATGCTGCCTTGAATTCCATCTTATTGTTCCATACATGTGCTTTCTCTCCTCAGCAAGATGGCAGACCTCAAGCGGAAGTAACCTGGGTGCTACACATTAGAAGGGAAATTTATAAACTGGACCATATCTAGAGAGAAGCAACCAGGTTCATGATTGACCATGCCATATGAGAGATCAGTCGAAGAAACTAGGCACACATCATAGAAAGAAAAGACTCATGGGGTCCATAAAAACCTTTAATTATTTTGAAAGGTTGTTTTGTGCAAGAATGTTAGATTACTTAGAATCGCAGAATCTGCAAGTTGGAATGGAATTCAGGGGAGAACTAGAACGGAAAAGGAATACATGCCCATTATACCATGACTGACAATTGTTCGTCCAGTCTTAAAAGCTTCCAAAAATGGTAACCCATCATTAGAGTTGGGGCAATTCTAATTGTTAGGAAGATTTTCCTAACATCAAGCCTCAATTTGCCCCTTTCCAATGTTTACCCCTTGCTCCCAGTTCCTTTGGAACCAAGCAAAACAAATCAAATTTTTCTCCACATGAGAACCCTTTAGATACCCAGAGAGGGTTAAGTCCCCACAAAATCTCCTCAAAGTTAAAATGTCTAGTTTCTTTAATGAATTTTCATCTATTATGGGATCAAGGATTGGAATTCTCTTGATTGACCATCTCTGTATACTCAAATGAGATTATAATTAAGTATTTAGCACAGTTCTTGACACATAGTTAAGTGCTATATAAATATTATTATTTTTCTCCATCTTATCAGTATGTTATTAAATATTACCACCCAGAATGGAACATGGCATTGCACTTGAAGCCTGAAAAGGACAGAGTAATTATCACTCAAATTATCACATCCTTATCATGTAAGCTATATGCCTCTTAATGTTGCCCCAAATAACATTAACTACTTCACTCACTGGGGCCAGTTCTCTTGACTTTCTTGAGAGATTGCTAATTTTTTAGTATGAGCATTTGCACCTCAGAAATCAGGAATTGCTATCAGTCCAGGTTAGATTTATGGTTTTGTTGATTGTCTGGACTTAAAAAGTGTTAATAATGCAGATTAAATTTAAAAGTGTGACTGTGTGCATATTTAAAAAAAATTCCTTCTAAAGAGCTTAGTTGTTAAACATTTACCAGTACACACACCATTGTCATGCTTTTATAAACATCGCTAAGCTCTGCAGGAGGGCAACCAAATGCCCATATTCAGATTATTGTAGACCACCATCACCAACAATAATAATAAAGTTTGCAACATACTTCACATTCATTACCTCATTTTCATCTCACAGCACCTGTGATGTCATGTCACACTTCTGGTTTATATTTCTCAGAACAGCTGCTGAGGGAAGATCTAGATTTAATGGATGGAAGTAACAGAGGTAGATTAAGGTTTGACATAAGGGAGAAATATATTAACAATTAAAAAGTTAATTGAGCTACCCTGAAAGGCTTCCATCCACTGAAGATTTTCAAGTGTAAGCTTCATTTCTAAAATAGAAATATTAGCTATTATTGTATTAGTATTGTAAAAAAATCTCTAGTTAGGCGCCAACCTGCCTTTCTAGTCTTATCTAGATCTGAGAGCTCCCACTTACTGTATCCTTCATCTAGTCCGTAATATTTGCCATCCCTTCAGATGATGTCCCTCTGTAACTTTGATTGTATTTTTCTCTTCCTGCCTTCTGCATCCCCCCCCACCCACCCATATACTTCTTCCCATATTTCCTGTTGTTAATTTTTTAAAGTTATGTATAACTCTTTATGGTCCCATTTGAGATTTTTTCAACAAAGATACTGTAGTGGTTTTCCATTTGCTTCTCCATCTCAATTTTCAGATGAGAAAACTGAGGTGAAGAGGGTTAAGTGACTTACCCAGGGTCACACAGTAAGTGTTTGAGGTCGCATTTGAACCCAGGAAGATGAGTTTTCCTGATTCCAGGGCCAGCCCTCTGTGCTCTATGGTGCCACCTAGTCCCCGTTTCTAATATTAGCTTTTTTGGGGGAGGGGGAAACGGCAAGGCAATGGGGGTTAAGTGACTTTCCGAAGTTCACACAGCTACTAAGTGTCAAGCGTCTGAGGTCGGATTTGAACTCAGGTCCTCCTAACTCCAGGGCTGGTGCTCTATACACTACACCACCTAGCTGCCCCAATATTACCGATTCTTAAAGACTCAAATATTTCTTCCTCCCTAAAATCTTCCTTTATCCTTCTCAGCCAGATCTGGTCTTTCCTTCTTACCAAGTCATATATCACATTGTATTTCTCTCATTGTCTTCTGTTTTGTATTATAATTATGTGTATACCTGCTTCATTTCCCCTACAGCTTAGTAATAAGTAGTTCCTTTTACATAGTAGGCATTTAATATCTCATTGCATGAATGAATGCATGTATGCATGCATGAATGCTGTTCTATGAGTAGTCCTTCTACTGCAAAATACAAAGATGCCTCCAAAGAAATTCATAAAAACAACCCCAAGCAAGATGAGCAAGTGTAATACATGGTGTCCAGCCCTGAGAAGCTTCAGCTTGAGCGCCAAAAAAGTCTATGCCACAAAAGAATGTAGAACACCCCAATTCAGGAGTGTCATTCTTCACCTTGGTCTCATTGCTCGACAAGCCCCAATTCTTTCTTGATCATATTTCCTTCACTGACTGGCTCATTGATCTACCCAGGACACATTTTCTCATCTGCCTTGCCATCACATAGGTTGTTTTCATTCAGTTGTTTTCCAGTGGTGTCCAACTATTAGGACCACATTTGGGATTTTCTTGGCAAAGATACTGGAGTAGTTTGCCATTACCTTTTCCAGCTATTTTACAGATGAGGAAACTGAGGCAAACAAGGTTAAGTGACTTGCCTAGAGTCACACAGCTAGTAAGTGTCTTAAACCATATTTGAACTTAGGAAGATGATTCTTCCCAACTCCAGGACCAGTACTCCATCTACTATGACACATAGCTGCCTGTATCAAACCTAAAACATTGTAATTAATCTCCCTACCATCCCTCTGCTGTGCTTTCTGCCTCTTGCTCTGGGAACAGTAATCAAAATAATATTGTTGTTTCTCTAAAGGGCATGGCAATCAACCGTCACATGTTACCACCTACCAATACTGTGACTTCCTCTACAAACCCACCCTTTCCAGTTCACATTATCTTGTACATGTTTGTTCCAAAGAATATTAGCTCCTTGAAGTCAGGGGACTATTTCATTTTTGTATCTATATCTTCCCAATTTAACTGTCTCAGGCACATAGTGCTTATTAGTGCTTTTCTTCACTCATTCATTGTCCTGTGGGCTGCCTATAATTTTATTTCTCCTGAGCTTGTGGTATTTCATGATTCACAGCCATCTTTCACTAGAAGAAAGTTGGTCATAAATCAGTTTGTTTTAGTGAGAAGGTATAGTTGAGGTTGCTGAAAGGGCTGCATTGTTTACTAAATGGGATCCTACCAACTTTCTTTTTCTTAGTCAGTTTTAGGCACAACAAGCTAACCACAGGTACCAAACTTTTGGACTAACATGTGTGTAAGCTAAACTTGAATTAAATTGCAATTATACAAAACAATTGTAGTCAAATACCATCAAGATGGAGGTAGACTAAAGGGAGGAAGGAAGTCTTAAAGCTTAGACTCTGCATAGCTGTTCAAGGTTTGCTGTTGGAGGAATTAAAGGGAATGCTCGAAGATTACTATGATACCCAAGCCCCTTCTTTTGATGGCTGTGCTGAAGTTGATATTTCTATTTTGAATGTGAAACTTCAGAATTATTGAAATGTTGCAAGAAAAAGCTAAATTAAGTATTAGCAGTCACCTTGGTGCCAAATTACTGTGAGTGCATCTGATAAATAATTCAGTTAGTCAGAGGTGAGTGGATATTACAGACATAACTGCTCATTTTTCCTCTATCCCTTTAATATCTTTCCACAACCTTCCCGTATGATCTGATTAAAACCTCTATTTCTTTTAACAGTATTACATTTAGGTAGTCCAGAGGCTATGTTTTGTGAGATTCACCTAGATTTTTGGGTTAGAAACTGTGGACCTATAGTGGCCAGTTTTCAAAAGAAAATCAAAGCATAAATAGCATTTTTAGTTTGCTGAAGTAATTAGAGCTTAGGCAACATTATTAATAATAATCTATTTTTGACATAAGGACAGCATTAGAGATGAAAAATGATGATTTTTTAAAACATTTGTATCAATTGAGATTTTATTAACAGTTTTCCAGGCACTAAGCTCTGTGTTAGGCACTGGAGATAAAAATACAAAACTGAAACAGTCCCTGAACTCAAGGAGCTTATGTTCTATTGGGGAGACATCTGTGACTTGAATGAATCCCTGATGTATGAAATTGCATCCACCAATTCAGCAACCTTCAGATGAGCATTGTGTCTATAATTTAAAGACTGAGAGGATTGACTCGGGCACTGAGAGATTTAAATGACTTACCCTTTGGTCACATAGTAAATTTCATAGGTAAGACTTGAGCCGAGGGCTTCCTGAGTCTCAAGTAGGCCTTGTATCTATTACTTCATGCATGATTGCTTAGTGATAGGAAAAGATAATAGTTGGGGGATGGGGAGCAGTAGAGTAGAGTTCTTGGAAAGTCTTAGTAACAAAAGAAAGGATTTGGACCTCAAATTCTAGTTGCGGTCTCTAGGTATGTGCGACCTCAGGCATACAGTTTATAACTTCTTTCCCTTCCTCATTTTTTGCATTTTTGCAAAGTGAGAAAATTAGACTCGTGTTTTCTAAGGTCCTAACAACTCTCATTTATTTTGGTGTGAAAAGTAGTTTTCACTTGGGTAAAATG
The DNA here is from genome assembly GCA_011680675.1 of Gymnobelideus leadbeateri. Taxonomy (NCBI): domain Eukaryota; kingdom Metazoa; phylum Chordata; class Mammalia; order Diprotodontia; family Petauridae; genus Gymnobelideus; species Gymnobelideus leadbeateri. The sequence goes on from WOXC01010726.1 coordinate 823,584, forward strand.
ATTCAATTTTGATTAATTTTTTTTTTTTTTTTTTGGAGACTGGGTGTAGAGAATTTTCCCTGAGTAGTAATTTAGTATCCACTCATAGCCTGATCACACCTCTGATTGACATGGAAGTCTATCTTCTCTGTTTCTCACCTGGATTATTTTCTCAAATCCCAACCCTTAGGCTACTTATGTCTCTCCCCTACCTTGTCCCGAAGGCCTCACAATTTTGGTTTTCAACTTACTGCGTATACTTAACCCCACTGCAGCTCAGAACTCCTAAACTCAAGTAATCTACCAGTCTCAGCCTTTCCCTCGACAAGGATTACAGGTGTGTATCTCAGCACAGTCCAGATCTCAGCAAAACATCTCATCTGATAGATAGCCTTGCAATGAGCCTTGTCTTAAACAAACTCTGCATATATGTATATTTGTATGCATGTGTGTATATATGTATGTGTATGGGTATGTATGTGTGCATATATTTGTATTTGTGTATATACACATCTTTGCCTAAAATCCTCCCATACTAAGCTATGTGAGATTGCTTTTATACACACATACACACATGTGTTTATGTGTGAATATATAACATAATTTATAACATAAATAATATGTACATATTTATAACGTAAATATATTGACCATCTCACAGGTCTGCTGGGAGGGGAATTTTTATACGTGTATACAGATATACTCAAATACATATAAGTAATCAGAGTTAAGAGGAATTCAGTTGGACTTTTGAGTTCTGATTTTTTCCAATGCTGGAGAGACTTTAGCTTGCCCTATTTGGCATCTTTATTCGCTTTCTTTGAGAAGCTAGGGGCTCTTTGTCTTTGCCTTCTTGGAAACAGCCTAATTTATATGACATAACAAATGCTACTAGTGAAGGAAATGGTTGGTCATCTTAGGAGCTTTGAAGATTCTTCAATCTGAATGCCCTTCAAGCCAGCCCCCAAAAGCCCCAGGATCAGGTCTTGAACATCTGAAGTGGCACACATTTGCTCTTGCCATGGAATGTTCCAAGATAGCTTTCCTGCCTTAACCGCCTATCAATTGCCACCCCATGCCCCCTTCTGCACTTAGGGTTGCTTTCTAGGCTCCTCAATATTTGACACAGACTTAGCTTAGAAACAGTGGATTCTTCTGCTGTACTGAAAATTTGAAAAAAAAAAAGCAGTAATCACTAAAAACTAGTGCAGTTTTAACAAGAACAAACCATGACAGATTAACCTCATTTCCTTTTCTAACTTGGTAACTAACTAGGGAAATGCTAGAGGCATACTTAGCAAAGTGTTTGCCAGGCTTTCTCAATGCTGTTCAAATGCAGAACATGGAAAGATTACTGGGTACATTTGGAACTAGTTAGAAAACAGAATTCAAAAATAGTCATGAATGGGTCACTAATGAAGTGCCCTAGGGATCTATCCTTGCCCTGTAATGTTTGTCATTTCTATTAGTGATCTTGTTGAAGGAATAGATGGTGTCCTGGTTAAATATACAGACAACAAAAAGTTGGGAGGGATAACCAATAGGATGAATGACAAAATCAGGGTGCAAAAAATAGGATCTCAGCAGACTAGAATTGTAGACCAAATCTAAGATAAAGTTTCCTAAAGATAAAAGTAAACTCCTACACTTTGAGTTCAAAAGATCAATTTCACAAGTACAAGTTTAAACAGAAGTGGCCTAGTGGGGAGGGGAAGGATTGAAGATGTTAATAAACTGTAAGTTCCTCATGAATCATCAGGGCAAGATGGCACCCAAAAATGCTAATGCTGACTTAGGCTGCATTAAGAGAGTTAGAGTGCCCAGAACAGGAGAGGGTTATAGTTCCATTATACTCTGCTCTCAACAGACCTGATATTGAGTAATGCATCTAGTTCTGGAAAGAACATAGATCAGCCAGACCTATGTTTGCAAAGAGAGTTATCAAGAATGTAAGAGGACTGGAGAAAACATGCTATATAAGGAAAAGTTGAAGGAATTGGAAATAATTATATTAAAGAAGAGAAGACTTAGGGCAAGAATCATGTGGGAACATTATTAGATTTTTTTTTTACTGTTTCATCCCAGAAAGTAGAACTAGGAGTTGCAGATTTAGAAGTCACAGAGAAGCAGTTTTTTATCCTAGATGTAAGGAAAAATTTCACAACAATTTAAGCTATCAAAATAAAAGGGAGAGGAGGTTGTCCTTGGAGGTAGTAGGTGCAAAAATCCTTAATCCTTACTTATTTTCCTCTAAAACCTAGAATCTAGATTTAGGTTCTGCCTTTTGACTGAATCCAACTTTCACAGAACAAATCTTTTTATTAAGGGGATTTGTTCCGTGAAGTTTGGAGTCAGTCAGAGGCTGTACTCGAGAACCTAGAGGACTTGTGGCATTGAGAAGGCAGGTTCCTTACCATTGGCCTAGATTTGTTGGGTATGCTGTGGATGGCTCAAGTATAGGTTGGACTAGATAGCTTCTGAGGTCCTTTCCAGTAGGTCATGACACTCTCTCCTGGAGGATGTTCCTCTTCTCCTGACTGTTGGATCTCTACAGCCCTTCCTTCTTCATCCACTATGACTTTGCCCCTTCATCAGAAATCTCTATTTTGTCCTATTGTGCTCCAAGCCCTGGAGAATTCAGGGGGAGCAATACCTCCCCTCTGTTGATGTGACAAGGCACAGCATCTCATCAATGATGCAAGGCACTATAAGATGACTGGATGTGTCAAACTGTGGTCTCCAGTAACAACTCTGTTGCCATTTGGGTCACTAAAAGCCACTTTTTCCAAATTATCTATGGATATTTTGCCAGGCTGCCCACATCTCTTCAGATAAAAGGGAACTGTTTTCTTCACCATGTAGAATAATTTATGGGTAGGGACCAATTTGCTTGCTAAAAAACAGCAGGTAGTCTTCTCTTTTCCCAGTAGAAAGTACATTATGCTAAACATAGAATAGGACTCTGATGTTCATGGGTGGAGAGGAAACCTTTTTAATTAATTAGGTAGGGTTTGGCTTTTTTTTTTTTTAAACAGCCTGTGTACCATACTTTTTCATCAAAGTTTATATTTGTTTGTTTTTTAAAGAAGTATTGAATTCTTTATGACTTTTTTTTTTTTTGCCAATTGAACAAAACCCACCCAAGACAAATCTGTGAGATAAGTGAAGTTTAAATTTTATTTTGGGTGTATTATTTTGTCTCTTCTGTACTGCCCTGTACTGCCCCCTTCCCCCGTGGCTCAAGCCTTCCTCACCCTATTTTTACTAGCTGATAAAAGTCTTTCACAAGTAAGAGGTAGAATGACTGATTATCATTGCTTTGACCTAAACTTTTGTCTTTGGTTAAAATCCAGATGCTCCTGGGATGGATTATACATTATGGAATTTCAGGCACAGAAGAGTCATTGAAAATACAAAGCTCTTTTGGTAGCCATGAAATCATATCATATAGTTGAGAGCTTATTCCTAAGGCCATCCTTGCTATTAAAGGCATATTTCTTAGTCTTCTCACTGTACCTACTCATCTATTTCTTGTGATGGTATCATTGGTATGTTTTGGGATTTTTCACTCCATAGTCATTTTTGTATATGCTTCCCTTCATTGAATTCTATATTTTAACAGAGACAGTTCAACAAAACTCATTGATAAAATGAACATAGGTGATAGCTTATTCAACATTTTGGATCTATTCTACCAGTATGCAAAGGGGAAAGATATATGCTACATCACCTGTTCTCTGGGCCTGGTCCTTGTGATTTGATCTAAGTTTGTCTGTCTTTCAGTGTTATTTTTATTGACAGCATCGTAGGCGATATTGTGTTGCTTTCTTGGTTCTATTTAATTCTTATGTAAGTTGACAAAAATCTTCCTATGTTCTTCTGAATTCTTCTATTTTTTCTCATGGTAATGGTTTTTCATGATAATGACTGCATTGCATAAATACACCATAAATTATTTAACTATGTTTTGGGACTTAGCACCCATTTTTGTTCAGGTTCTTTTGGCTCCTTAACCACATTAATAATTATTAAATAGGAAAACAATGTCATTATCTCTTAGATCCAGGCCCATTTAAATTTTGTGAGAATCGCTGACATTATTAAGAGAGAGCACAGTCTCAACTTAAATAATGTGTCTTCTTGTAAATAAAGAGTGAGAGGATCAATGAATCTAACTTGCTTCTAGTTAATGAAGATTTTTGGAAGAGCATCTAAATTCAAATGTAATTGCTTAGCCTTTGATTTTCCTGGCGTATTTTACACTGACTCGGTCTTCCCAGTCCTCACATTTTGCTTTTAGGTTTGACTTCTTTTCAGTAAAGAGACTAGCACAGTGATATATTCAAGAGAGCACTAAATTTGAAGTCAGTGGGCCTTTGAATCTGCCTCTGACAACTTACTACCTATGTGTCCTTGGGCAAATCACTTAACCTTCAGTTTCTCTATCTGTAAATAATGAGAAAGTTGAACTATATGGTCTTCCAGGCCCTGTCTAGCACAGAGTCTTAGGATCATCCTATAAGCAAATCAACTTTCTGGGTAACTTGGGATTAGTAGGGAATCAGATTGAAAACCAATGAAACTATAAATAGTGATTTCTCATTTTACATGCGTATTTAGTGTCCTATAAAGCTGATTGCCTCTGTCTCTCTTTTCTATGTCAGTCTCATTTTCCTCTAATGTTGTTTGTTTTTGTTATCTTTTTTCTTTCTATTTTCTTTTAATTGATTGGGATAATTTTGCAGCTATGTTATCACCCTCTAGTGGTACTTCAGAGTAAAATCAATCTGATTTTCAAGAATGGACTCGCAGGGGTTTAATCATTTGTTATAGTGTATTAATAAAATAATAACTAAAGCACGATAATTAAGGTAAGATTTTCCTAAGCTTTTTCACATGTGAATGTTTTCTTTTTAGATAACTTACAAGGAAAGAGTTGATTAACAATTACTAAATGAGAAAATAAAGCAAATTTTGTATGGAAAGAGATACAATAACTACATTAAAGCTCTGGTGTCCATATTTTTTCCTTCTTTCAAATAAAAATGGTTTCCCAGGTCTACTTGATCCTTCTAGGAGCTCTGTGAAGCTGGCATTATCAAACTTACTACTATTGACTCAATCTACTAGGACCATCAAAGTAGATGTGATAGAGATACTTTTTTATATCAAACAACGAAGAAGCATATATTAAGTTCTTACTCGGTAGCAGGCACTCTGCTAGATCCTGGGGATACAAAGGCAAAAATTAAACATCCCTTGCCCTCAAGGAGCTTACCTTCTATTAGAATTAGTATCTAGACTATGAAGAAAGAACTTAAAAGATTTCTTTTCCAGTTGGCTAAGTCATTTTAATCATTAAAATCTTGAAATCATTTAATTGATTAGCCCCTTTTATTCCTATAACTGTTGCCTTACCTGAGCTCTGAAGATATTATTCTGAACGTTTTGGAAATGTTTTATATTTTGCTTTTACTATGTCTTGGTCATGCTCTTAGGGGAAAAAACCCTTTAGGAAAGTAGAAGATCAAGGCCAAAGCATAATAATAATTCTCTTTCTTCCTTTCTTTTCACCCTCTCTTTACCAAATCCAGATATATATATATATATATATATATATATATATATATATATATATACCCACCCATAACCCAGGACTGCAGTATGACAGGTGTTCACAAAAATGAGAAGTATTATAAAAGCATATTTATTCAGAGAGGAAAATTCATACCATTTAAATTCAGATCCATCCCTATCATACTGAAATAGGCTTAAGCAATGAATTTTTCATTTTTTTAGACTCAAAACCAGATAACTCACCTGGAAATACACACCAAGTAATTTCATTTCATGGTCCTAATCAATATAACAGAAACCAATCTATATTCTAACTATGGAGACTCAGCATTTTGTTTCTATATAACTATATATGTGTATATATAGAGAGATATAGATATATGTATACATGCACACATATGTGTATAAGATTTTCTGATAGTGTATATGTACATGCACACATTTATATATACGTGTGTGTTTGGTGTGTGTGTGTATGCACAGGTGTGTATATTTATGTGTATGTGTGTATGATATATACACATAAGAGTATGTGTGTGTATATATAGGTACAGATATAGATGATAGATATAAGATGATGAATTTCTATAGGTAGATTGGTTTCTGTTCTATTGATTAGGACCATGTAATGAAATTACATTGTGTGTGTACGCTCATGCACACACACACACACACGTATAGTAGTTTAGTTGTTTCAGTCATCTCCAACTCTTTATGACATCCCTTTGGAGTTTTCTTGGCAGAGATACTAGAGTGGTTTGCCATTTCCTTCTTCTGCTCATTTTATAGTTGAGGAAACTGAGGCAAACAGGGTTAAGCAACTTGCCCAGGATCACAGTGCTTGTAAACATCTGAGGCAAGATTTGAGCTCAGATCTTCCTTACTCCAGTGCCAGCACTCATCCACTGCACCACCTAGCTGTCCCTACACATAAACACATGCACATGTATACTCATAAATGTACATACATATATGTATATTTAAATGTTCTCCGTACATGGAGCAAATAGTGTTTATGTGAAAAACATAGAATGTTTATATTTCTAGATTCAATGTAACTTTTCTTTGGAACTTTATTTTACAATATGATAATTGCAGACCTATGATTAGACCTTGGTGAAATAGTCACAGTGAATTTAGGTTAACTTTCAGGGGTGGTGGAAGTTATTCATATTATATGATCAAAACCACTCACAGGACTTTAGTAGACCATTTAGACTTACCTGAATCCAGGTCAAAACAAGGCAGAATTGGGAAGCTTTACTTTGCTTTCTGTTTGTTCAGACTTTTTAACACTCAACATAGGTTTGGAATCCTGGGCCTAAATGGCCCCAATTTGAGCTTTGAAGCTCAATGGGGAACTTGAACTTCGACCATAGGTTGCAATACCAGTTTGGCTCCTGAGATAATGGAAGGTGGTTCCTCTCCTTCCTCATTTTTTCCCATGAGTTCTAGGTCTGTTATAGGGGTGAACAAAGCACAGGTATCTTTCTGGGCAAGGATTTTATTTTATTTTTTTGTTAGAACAAGTTAGGACAGAGTACATAGCTAAGAAGACAGACTGAAAATACATACACACTCATATGTATGTATATGTATATATGTACATATATAATATATACACTCATATATTACATATAGGATTCTTATATAGATAATATATATGGATTCTTATATAGATAATATATAAATAATAATTCTTATATAGATAATAATATAGAAAATAATTATGATAATAATAATATAAATAATATGTAACCATATATATGTGTATGTAAATAGATAGATAGATAGATATACAGATAGATAAAAAGATAGATAGATATAGGATTCTTTTTATTGATCCCTTTAAGGCACCTAAATCCAATAGGTAGTGAAAGAATGTCAAACATATTTCATAGTATCTTAGATTTTAGAGGCCTCTTAGAGGTCACTTACATCCAGTGCCCTCATTTTTACCCATGAGCTCGCTGAGGCCTAAAGGGGATAAGCAACTTAATCAAGCTCACAAAGGCAGAATGTGACAGAATCAGGAATCTGATTCATTACCTCAGAATCCAAAGAACCATATATTAAATAGGAACAAAAATGTTAATCACATATAATCACTTGGGGGCCTCACTTGGAACACTACAACATATTTGAGCTCTTTTTATTTTTTCCTTTCAGGTCAGCATCTCCTATTAGTGAGAAAAAGATTCCCTATGTATATAAGTCCTGTGGGCACCAGCAGAATCTATACATGAGGGCATTCCAGGTGAGAAAACAGTTTAACTAAAGGCAAAGAAGTAGAATTGAGCATAATCTGTTATAAGTGAGTATAAATCCAAACAGTTTTTTTTTGAGTGAGTACAGACATAGGCCTCTGGAGAGAATAATAAGGTTTAATGCATTGAATGGTTGTGATTATTAAGTGTTAGCTTCTCAGCCTTTCACTCAGGCCCCTTTTGACTTGAGGAAGCATATAATGTGTATGTAGGTGGTGCCATCCCTGGGGTGAGGTAATCTGGGTTTAATTCTGCAGGCTTTTAACTTTTAGGAGGCCAATGCAATTGGTAGGTAGGCAACAACTTGAAGCAACTGGTAGGAGGAAAAGGAGGTGGTACTATTAGTGCCAAAAATATATCTGAAGATTATATATTGGCATCATTGCTTTTCTTCACACATGACATTCCAAGTCCAATGTCCTTGCCTATCACGCACACCTGAAATGGCCTCCCATCTCAACTCACTGTCTTTAAGAATCCATCCCTTTCAGAGTTCAGCTCAAATGCCACTTTCTACATGAGGCCTTTTCTGCTTCCTGAACTTTCTGTGCTTTTTGGTAAGAACAACAAAAAAGTTACCTTGTATTTATTTTACATATTGTTAGATATATATATGGATTACTTAATGATTTATGCCTCCTCAAGGGCAAAGATTTTATATGTTTGTTTTTTCTGTACAGTGCTGAGTGCTGGAGATACAAATATGAAAAATAAAACGATATCCACAAGGAGTTTACAATCTAAGGAAGGAAGGCTACATACAAAAGGAAATTAGAAAACAGAGGATCAGCAGGGAAGATACTTGATTGGGGGAGGGGTGTAGTGTGGGAAGAGGGAGGTTGGGACTGGTGGAAAAGTCCAAGAAATCCCAAAATAATGCAGTTAGGTGGGAAATAAGGAGATATTCTGATCTAAGCTCCCTAGGGACCAAGAGATTTAGGAATTCATGGCTCCACCCTCCACCTAGAGGAACAAAGTGTAGTTATGAGGTAGAGTTTCAAGTCTCATGGAATCTTGCTGGATGTAGAATAATGAGTGTCCTGGGGCAGGATAGAACATATTTACTTACATATACCAGTTTAAAACTATGACCCTTGGCTAGGAAAGGGGGTAGTGAAATTGTCCTTGGTGCTTCTCCATCCATCCATCCTGCCTTGTAGGACTTCCTGATTCTTTTCTATCACCATTCTCTACCAACCCCAAAGCCTATTTGTCTACCTATAAGTTTGGGACAGTAACATGTACTCCACAGTAATTTCAAGTGAGATTATATGAGTAAGTGTTTAACAAACCTTAAGAGCTGTCTGATGAGCTAACTTCAGTCTTCCAATGTCCTTCTTAAAAGGGCATGCCTAGAACTAAAAACATTGTTCCTTGACCCAGCTTACAATTCATAATGCTTTGAGAAAACCTTCAAGGAGTCACACAAGTGCTAGGGATTTTGGTAGACTGGTCTCATATTGTGGAAGGGGAAGGAAATATTTGAGGTCAGAGACACCTCTCAGATTGGATTCTATACCTTACCAACACTCACATATGACCTATGTAAGTCATTTCCTCCTTCATAAAGATGCATCTCATCCCCTTTCAAAATCTATGTATTAAAGAACCCAAACTCTGAAAATCTCTCTCTGTCTCTGTCTCTCTCTGTCTCTCTCTGTCTCTCTGTCTCTGTCTCTGTCTCTCTCTCTCTCTGTCTCTCTCTCTTTCTCTCTCTCTCTCTCTCTGTCTGTCTTTCTCATACACACAGAGTTTAGCTGACTGAACTAGTTGGCAGATCCGTCAAATGACAATTCTTTCATCAAAGGCTTTGATAGCTCATCGGGGAAAATGTTCCTAAGGGCATTGATTGAACCACAAGTTTACTATGAGCTAAAACTGTGATGTGTTTTCTAATAAAGCTTACTATGGTCTTGGGCTACATTAATAAAAAGTTTAAAATCCAGATCACAAGATGTAACCACCCCACTGCACCCAACACTGGTCAAACCACATCTAAGGTTTTGTGTTTGGTTCTGGGTATCATGTTTTTAAGAAGAACATTTAAAAATGAGCACATTCAGAGACTGGAATAGTGAGGAATCAGAAAACTGTCTTATATGAAAAATTAGGGAAACTGCTTGAGGTGGTTAGCCTGGAGAAGATGAGACTAAAGGTGGGGAAGTAGAGTATGCTACTAGTTTTCAAGTATTTCAGGGGCCATCATATGGCATAGGGAATTCATTAGTTTTGTGTATCTTCAGAGGGTAGTTGTAACCATGGTATGCCCAGATCTGTGCCTCACACAAAAATTCATATTTGGTTCATGTTTGTTAGACTAAAGTGAAGTTTTGTGGCAGATTTCATCTCAAAAAATAAAAATAACCTAAAGATGAACCAAGGCTACTGCACTAGGTAGATTGTTAATGGAGGTACTCATAGAATTAATGCTTATCTTTTAAGGATATGTTAGCAGAGATGGGCGAGAGTTTTGATTAGATGTCAGAGGATCCTTCCAACTCCTAAAATTCCAATAAGTTACTTACCATGTTGATTCCCTTCATTGAACCACTTGTTCCTGCCCATCTCAAAAGGAGGTAAATACGTTTTAGCAGCTTGCTGCCATGGAAAGAGTCAGAGGGTCTGAGCTGAAATCCTAGCTCCCTCACTTAGTACCTGTGTGACCTTGAGTAAGTTACTAAACTTCTTTAACCCTCAAATTCCTCATCTATAAAATGAGAAATTTGGAAGGAGTGATCTCTCAGGTCCTTGATTCTAAGCTCTGTAATGCTATGCTGAGAGCACTGAATTTAGTGTTTATTCCTACTTGTGTAACTTTGGGTGAGTTATTTTTTTAGTTTTTTGGGGGGGGGGCAGTTGGGGTTAAGTGACTTGCCCAATGTCACACCTCTAGTTTTGTATTAAGTGTCTGAGGCCAGATTTAAAGTCAGGTTCTCCTGAATCCAGGGCTGGTGCTCTATCCACTGTGCCACCTAGATGTCCCCCTTGTGCAAGTTATTTGACCTCAATAGGCTTGCGTTTTCCCATTGATAAAATGAGGGTATTGACCTAAATGATGTTATACTCTCTCCTTGCTCTAAGTCTATGATTCTGTGATTTGCACTATGTAACCATAAGTAAGTCATTTACTATTTAGCCTTATAGACTCATTGATTCAGAACCTGGGAAGGGATGTCAAAGGCCATCTAGTCTAATTCTCTCTATGTTTAATTGCTTTTATTTTGTTCAGTATTTTCCAATTATATTTTCATCTAGTTCAGGTTGGGAGTGTTGAGCTCCATGTGACCCTTAGTATTCATATTTGCCAAGTCTATTCTAAAGTCCTTTATGAAACCTACAAGTACTAAATAAATGGATGCTAATGATGATGATGGTGATTCATGTTCATGGTGATAATTATGATAAGGCAGCTAAGTGGCAGTGGATAGAGAATAAAACTTGGAGTCAGAAAGGCCTGAATTTGATTTTAGATGCTTATCAGTAGTGCTCTACTGGGCAAGTTACTTAACTTTCTGTTAGTCTTATTTTTCTTCATCTGTAAAATGGGAATTATAAAAATACCTATTTCCCTGAGTTCTTAGAAGGAGGGAATAAAATTATATATGTGAAGCCCTTTGCCAATTGCAAAATGCCATGCAAATATTGGCTATTAGTATTGTATGCTATAATTAATAATAGTAGCTATTATCATCATCTGTTAGACATTATCTTTTGGGGGGCTGGTCCCCTTGATTCAACAAAGCATTTCTTCCTAAAATTCTTCACTATCATTTTCTATTCAGTTCTGAAATTAAACACAGTTAAGCATCATACTTAATATCATAGACTGTACTTAAGTTTTGCGTGGAATTATGAAATTTTCAATGGGCCCTCTATGTACCAATTGTGGGCAATATGTGGTACTACTATCAAGTGGGCCCCCAGAGGTGAGGAGTTCAGATTTATTTGCTCATGGCTTTAATATTTGGTTACTGTCCCAAACTTGACCATGTTATCTGAACTAACTGGGTTAGAAACCACAAGAGGATTCCTCTTTAAATAAGTTCAGCATTTTCTACTTGCCAGGAGAATGGTCCTTTTGGTGGTATTTTAATGTTTCCAAATCTAGACTGGCTGGAGCCAGGAAGTTCTGAGGTGTTAAAAAATGTTCTTAGGAAAATAAACATCTAATCAGAATTTTCCAGAAATTTGGTGCAGATTCTTCTATAAAGGAATCATTTCAACTTAGAGGCTAGTGGGTGTTTGTTTTTTTTCTTTTTTTTTGCTTTGCTAATGGGAGTTTGGTGCATGTGCAGAGCCCAAGTAACAACCTTGTGTCCTCCACGCTAGCTAATGGGATCTGCACATGCACCAGACCCCCATTACATTTTTTTTCAAATCATTTTGCTGATTCTTCCTTAGTGACTGGCTAACTATACATTGTAGGTTTCAAATGCAGTGTCCCTAACTCATCTTTGGGGATATGCAGAAGGTTGATCTACAAGTCACTTTTTGGTGTTTACAGACTTTTAAAAATGCTATCATGGTGTCTTTACTGCTACCCTTTTATACCTTCATGTTAAAAAGAATATAGAATCCTCAACTTTCAGTCTGTATTAAGACACATATCTCTTCATGGAACCAAACGATCACAAGATTCTAGAAGCAGTGAGATCTTGTCTTGCTGGGAAGACTTTTCAAGTCAGCTTTTATGTATACTCTTTGACACAATTCTCTGTCCTCTCCAATCACAACCAAAGCCAAAGCCATTGAGATTTACCTTGTATTTTTGTGTAATGCAGTCAGTAGGGCTTGTGGACAATTCCTGTTTTCTATACCATGTATTTTTTTATCTTAGTTTATTAAACACTCCTGGAATGTGATCTCCTGAAATTAATCAAACCCCTCAACTAACCCAACAGTACTAAGAGAGAGACTCTTTGCAGAAAGCTTTTAAAAGATTTATGCACTTGTATGCCAGAATCTCTGAAAAGAGTTAAATTAAAGCAGCTTCTCTGTTTTACTGTCATCTGTAAGTGGCTGGCATGGAGTCACCAAAGAACATCTGTTGCGTGGTGGTTTACCCCCAGGCTTTTGAGGTTGTATTGCCTTCTATAAAAGCAAACTCCTGTATTTATCCAATGCCTTCCATTCAATAATTCTCAATAAACTCCAAAGTTTCCTTGAAGGGAGGGTGGGGAAGAACTTGCTTAATGTTTAAATAGAAAAAGAAAACCTTACTCTTCACATATTTGAGGGGAAGATATTTGTATTCCTGACCAAAAAAAATTGTGACTTTAAAACAGCTAATAACTGAAAAAACATGTATTTGTTTATTGTCATCAGGGTGGGCTAATATCATGATGAGAATGAGGCCAAGTAGGGGTAACCACTATACAGTAGAATCTTTATTCATCCACTTTCAAGCTTTCTGTGTATCTTACAACATTGGCTGCATAGGCAATGCTTATTCTACCATGGATATTGATTGTTTAGCTAGTTTTCTGCTATGTAAACTTGATCTAGTCCATTTTCTCTGACAAGAAGTGATTGTCAATTCTTCTTTCTTAGAAGTTCATTTGATACAAGAAATTTTTAATAGATGGTTTGAACACAATTTGACTTTCCTCTTTGCATTTAATATCAATATTGAGATACGAGGCATTTTCTTTCCTCAGAATGGGAGTCAGCAAAAGCTATTTTTTGAGAAATGAAAAAAGAGATATTTGGACTAGCAATTGTCCTATTTGACTTTTTTTTTTGGTGGGGTTGGTAGGAAAATGATTCTTTCTGAGGTGCTCTCAGAATTTACAGAGTTCGTTTTATTTTAACAGAAATACTGTGTGATGTTAGGTACATTCAGATTTTCTTATTATTGGATCACATCTGATCTGAACTGTTTAGAAGTATAATTTTGTGGAGATTCCCAACAACAATCCAAGAATTCCTTTATTGAAAATTGAACTTGTCATGACTGATGAACTCGATGTGATCTAGATAGGACTTTTCTCATATTAAAGAGGATAAACAGTGACAGTTTGAACCATGTAATCCTGTTAGGGGCTTTCTTCAGTATCACGTCATCGAGCACAATTATAAAAGAGCCAGTCATGAGTGAAATAGACCTACAAGAGAGCAAGGCCTTCAGCCCTGGATTGGCTGATGGGGCTTTTTCTATAGTTACAGAAGACACAGCCCAGCAAGTGGAAAATTTACTATTTGGTTGCATAATGTTAGGCTTCAGGAATAGTCCAGAGTTCTTTGTGAATTTCCAACTATATTAGCCTCAGGGTCTGATACCTGATGAGCTTTCTAAGTAAGTGCAGTAATCTTTAGGCATAGAGTTTGCTCTTTTTAGGCTATAATATCTTGGCTCATAAACACAGTTACAGAACATCCATTTTTTTTTAAGCCTACCTACTTTGGAGTCCCCAGGGTAGCCTTTTAGAAAATACTGCACATAAGCTGTGCTACTACTGGCATGCATGACAAATCTTTCTACATTGCTTAGAATGTACTTTGAACCTGCTTTCCAATCTTGCTGACGGCTGAATGCAAACAGAATCAGAATTTTTTTTTTTGAGGAGAGGTGTTGGCAGGAGTAGGGGAGGTGAGGTGTCTTTTTATTAAAAACCAGAATCTCTTGAATGCAACCAACATTTCTTTATAAGATAACTTTTACAAACAGTTTCTTAGCCCCATTGAATCTCTCAGTAATTTTTTTCTATTATTGCAGAAGCTGTATATAACTTGACTTGCGATTTCATTGTAGGAAATTCCCAGAGTCGTAAGGTTATAACTCCTTTGTGACTAAGAATCAGTCAGGCCTCTTAAGAGTTTCTTGCCTTACCCCAGTAAGTACTTTGATGCTACACACCCATACCTTTGGTTTGGTGGGGGAATAATATTAGTAATAATTTAATATTCTGAATAATGAAATATCTTTATGAAATAATGCAAAGTGGAAAACGGAACAAAAAGAAAGAAGCATGTGCTAGTCATAATCAATTAATAAGCATTTATCATGCATCTCCTACATGCCAGACACTGTGATAAGCACAGAGGATACAAAAAAGAGGTAAAAGACAGTCCCTGATCTCAAGGAGCTTGCAGTCTAATGAATCATAATCACGAAGGAAAATGAATGGGAATGAATGGACCAAAGGAATTTTGGGGAGGCATAAAAGGGACTGAAAAGGTATTATTTTATGCAATGAAATATATGTAAATTGTTACTAAGCACATCTTATTATTTCTATTTATATTTCATGCTGTTTCTAATGAAATATTAAATTTTAAAAATGAAAAAAAGTTTCTGTGCCTTGACCACATGGCTACATATCTAGTATGAGCCAGAGGTTGGTTGGATCTGAACCCCAAACTTCTTGACATCACTGAGATATGTATTCTACTGCCAGTTAACTCTTAGGAGCAGGGGTTGGGAAAGATAACTTGTAACTCTTCCTCAGATGGATACTCCACACACTCTTAGATTCTCTTTCAACTTAATACATTAGAATATTGGAATAAATGAAGTGGTCAGCCATTGTCTATGAAGGAACTCTTGAAATAACTTAAGACATAAATTAATGATCATTTATTGATAAAATAAAAAATGCTTCCACCAAAGGCACTTCAAATTTTTTGCTCTGTCTCCCTTTACTGATTCACCCTTTCTCTGATGCTGATCTGTGTGACCTTGGGCAAGTCAATCTTCCTTGCCCTTGATGTCCTTGTCTGTACCATTGAGGTTCATTGCACTTCTAGATCTGTCATCCTATGATTGGCCTTTGGCCTTTTTTCCTGGAGAGTAGGGGATATTATAGTTTAGTGACATAGCACTTGCTTGCATGCGAATCACAGTTTTTATAACTCTGTTTTTTTCTTTGCTGTGATTCTAAAACAAGATGATCCTTTAAAAAATGCACAAATTTACATGTCTGTATACATTGTATACATACATGTGCATTTACACATGTGCCTGTGCATGTGTATATATATTATAAAGTAGAAATATATGCATGCATACAAATAGAAAGCAGAAATAAATATCTACTTTCTAAAGCAGAATTTCTACATAGCTCCTCTGGTACTTAAATTATAGGATGTTCATATCATATTTTGCTGGTTGTTGTTTTTTTTTTCTTTTTTAATAGAGTTTCTTCAAGTTGTTAAAATAACTGTCTCAAATAATTCTTTTGTGCTTTTAGGTTTCAGTGGCTTCAATTTCTTTATATTGGTGAGAATTAAGAGACACACAGCTTACCATGTCCTGACATGTTGGTTTTATAGGGAAATCAAAACTGGTACCTTTCAATTAACTCCTTTATTTCTTTCATCTCAAAATTGATGGCTTGAAATTTTGTGCAAGAAAGAATAATTGGCTTCTTAAAAGTACATTAATTCCCCCAAATATTCCTTCAACCATAACAAAATGATCTGAGAACATTCTTCCTTTGGGGACATAAGGGAACCAGCTAACTCAGTGGGGGGAGAGTTCATGCCTGGGCCTGGATTCCACAATTCTGTCTGGTAACATCATGTGTATGGATCACTTGAGAGGGGGGCTATTTGACTTGCAGGTGTCAGGCCCTGGAGTTTACTCTATCCAGGAACTGGGGTGTTGAAGGATGAGCATGGGGTATTGTGGGGAAATGGAAAAGAATGAGTTGTTATTTCCCTGTCGCCTTTCATAAAAATGGAAGGAGACATTTTATATGCTCGTGAGATAGTTTGTAGAATGGAATTAGGGGAATAATTAAACAGTTTCAACTAAACTGCTTGTTATTTCACATTTGTTTGTGTCATGATAACTCTTAAGAAGGAATTATTTGATTTTTGATCAAATGTGGCACATTATTATTTATATCTTGCTGTTATTTAAGTCTGACATGTGCTTTTGTCTACTACCTTCTTGAAATAAAACATAAATAAAACAAAATTTTAAATAGCCAGTAAAAATTTCAAATAGATGTATTTTCAGTAATTTTACATACAGTGATTTGGCATATGGATAGAAGTTACAGGTAGCTATGCAAAGAGGCAGAGAAGTCTTCAGGTCAAAGACTCGATGCTGCCGGTTGAATGTATAAATATGGTTTTTATTTTGCATTTCATCCATGCAGTCATTAAGTCCCTGCTGTATATCCATATTTTTAAGCACAATTTAGAGTCATTATCCAACATGTGTCCTTGATTAAGGGTAGATTTTCATGGCAATTATAGCTATTTAACTCTAATCTTTTTTTCTTTTTTTGCAAAAAAAAAAGGTTGAGGGAAGAATTATGATTACTATTCCTCTTGTCACCAGTTTTACTGATATCTCTTTCTTTTTGTTCTACAACAGATCAAGAATTGAGCTGAATTGAGATGCTCACAGGCTGAACAACACTGACCTGAACTACAGCAGAAGACAGAAGCCTTGCCAGTACTTTGTGGTTCCTGTTGGTAGTGAGCACGTTGGCATCACCTATCACCTTTTAGGGGAAAAAAATCATCTTCTGCATTTTAGTGCACATGGAGGAAGGCAGTAAAGAAGGCAATTCAAGAAGGATAATGAGACTGGGGCTTCCCTAGCTGATACCAGAAAACAACAGCAAGAGGATTGTTTTCTACTCCCCTTCAGGACTTTACTCTTGCTTGAGTGTCGGACACTAACAGAACTGATTTTCTGCCTTTTCAGTTTTGCCACCTGCCTTTATTATTTCCCATCCCAGAGCCACTCTGTATTTTTTTTCTTTACTTCAGAGATGGGCCTAAAGACTACGAAGTGGCCAAGCCACGGGGCTTTGCTTCTGAAATCTTGGGTTATCATTTCCCTGGGGCTTTACATGCAGGTTTCTAAAAACATGGCGTGCCCTAGTGTGTGCCGCTGTGACCGGAACTTTGTCTACTGTAATGAGCGAAGCTTGACCTCAGTGCCTCTTGGGATACCGGAGGGCGTAACCGTACTCTACCTCCACAATAACCAAATTAATAATGCCGGATTTCCTGCAGAACTGCACAATGTACAGTCGGTGCACACAGTCTACCTGTATGGCAACCAACTGGATGAATTCCCCATGAACCTACCCAAGAATGTCAAGGTTCTACACCTGCAGGAAAACAACATTCAGACCATATCTCGGGCAGCTCTTGCTCAGCTTTTGAAGTTGGAAGAGCTACACCTTGATGACAATTCCATCTCTACAGTAGGTGTGGAAGATGGGGCATTCCGAGAAGCTATAAGTCTCAAGCTGTTGTTTCTGTCTAAGAACCATCTGAGCAGTGTGCCTGTTGGCCTCCCTGTGGATTTACAAGAACTGAGGGTAGATGAAAATCGAATTGCTGTTATATCAGACATGGCCTTTCAGAATCTCACAAGTTTGGAGCGTCTGATTGTGGATGGCAATCTCCTTACCAATAAGGGCATTGCTGAGGGGACCTTCAGCCATCTCTCAAAGCTCAAGGAATTTTCTATAGTGCGGAATTCACTGTCCCACCCTCCACCTGATCTCCCAGGTACGCATCTGGTCAAGCTTTACTTACAGGATAACCAGATAAATCATATCCCTTTGACAGCATTTTCCAATCTCCACAAGTTGGAACGGCTGGATATTTCTAACAATCAGCTGCGGATGTTGGCTCAAGGGGTCTTTGATAATCTTTCCAACCTGAAGCAACTCACTGCACGGAATAATCCTTGGTTTTGTGACTGCGGTATTAAATGGGTCACAGAATGGCTCAAATCCATCCCTTCATCTCTTAATGTACGTGGTTTTATGTGCCAGGGACCAGAGCAGGTCAGGGGCATGGCTGTCAGGGAGTTGAATATGAATCTGTTGTCATGCCCTACCACTACACCTGGATTATCTCTCATTACCCCACCCCCGAGTATTGTCCCTCCAACCACACAGATTCCCACTCAGACTGCAGCCACCCCTAGCAGAAATTACACTCCTCTGACACCCACTGTATCTAAACTCCTCCCCACTGTGCCTGACTGGGATGACCAAGAAAGGGTGACCCCTCCCATTTCTGAACGAATCCAACTCTCAGTACATGCTGTGAATGACACTTCCATTCAAGTCAGTTGGCTTTCTCTCTTTACTGTGATGGCATACAAACTCACGTGGGTGAAAATGGGCCACAGCCTGGTAGGGGGCATCGTTCAAGAACGGATAGTTGGTGGTGAAAAGCAACATCTGAGTCTGATCAATTTAGAGCCCAAATCTACTTATCGGGTTTGCTTAGTGCCACTGGATGCTTTTAATTACCGAGCTGGAGAAGACACCATTTGTTCTGAGGCTACCACTCATGCCTCCCATTTAAACAATGGCAGCAACACAGCTTCCAGCCATGAGCAGACAACTTCTCACAACATGGGTTCCCCCTTTCTTCTGGCAGGTTTGATTGGGGGTGCAGTGATATTTGTGCTGGTGGTTTTGCTCAGCATTTTTTGCTGGCACATGCACAAAAAGGGACGCTACACCTCCCAGAAGTGGAAATATAATAGGGGCCGGCGGAAAGACGACTACTGTGAGGCAGGCACCAAAAAGGACAACTCCATCCTGGAGATGACAGAAACCAGCTTTCAGATTGTCTCCTTAAATAATGATCAGCTCCTTAAAGGAGATTTCAGACTGCAGCCCATTTACACCCCAAATGGGGGCATTAATTACACAGACTGCCACATTCCCAACAACATGAGATACTGCAACAGCAGCGTTCCAGACTTGGAGCACTGTCACACGTGATATCGAGGGGGGCAGGGAGACACCGAGCGGACAGTGAAACTCTTAAGAACACACACACAAACACACACATGTGCGAGCATAGAGACACACACAAATTACATTTGATAAATGTTACACAGATGCATTTGTGCATTTGAATACTCTGTAATTTATACGGTGTACTATATAATGGGATTTAAAAAAAGTGCTATCTTTTCTATTTCAAGTTAATTGCAAACAGTTTTGTAACTCTTTGCTTTTTAAATCTTTAAAAAAAAGTTGCTGAAGTACTGTACAGGGTTGTACAATGAGAACCCAATGCCATGGCAAAGGAAAGAGTGATTCTTCCGTACAATGTACATTAACCATTTTGCTGTCGAAGCTGTCAAAAGAGATTTCCTTTTTCAGAGCCACTGGTCAAGGAACAAGTACAAATAGAGTGGATTCATTAGGACAGGATAATTTAATTTTTATTTTTTTAAAAATCTGACTGAGCAATTCCATTCTATTTCTGCACTTCCCAGGGACTTTTTTTTTTTGTGGGGGGGGGGTGGGGAGGGTGGTGTGAAAGTAGAAATTGCAAAATAAGGGATGGGCAAATTGTACCAAAATTGTGGTTTGACCCAGTGCAGGAAATAACTGCTAAATCACAAGGAAAGAACTTCATTCTCGTGAGATAATTTGGCCCACTTGGCAAAGCCCAAGAGGATTAATTAAAATTTCAAAAAGCCAGAAAACTTTGGAGGTAGCTGGGTAAATGGTTTTTTAAAAAAAATTATCATAGTGTCCCAACCCTATATAATTTGACAGAGTTAAAGACCAGAGTTATAATTAATTCAGACATATCGAGGAGCTGATGATCCAAAAAGAAAATCAACTCCCTTTAAAAGTGTTTATGTTCAAATTAATATAAGGCTAAACCAAATTCAATTTCCAATGCATTGTTTTAAGAGAGAGACTAATAAAATAGGATAAAATAAATATTGAATTAAATTATTTTTGATAAAGAAGATTATTTTGGGAAATTCAAAATGGCTGTGTCTACATGACTGACCAAGCAACTGAGTGGAGAAAAAAAAATCATTCAAGGTAGACTTTTGGTTTTTGTTATCATGTAGTTTAAAAAAATCTTGATGTAGTTATTTTACTTAATCTTTTGCTTTTTAAGTCAATTGTGTTGGTCTCATGTAGACAGAGCCCAAACTCATGCCTTTCCTTCTCTCAATTTCTTGTCTTCCATTGAGACATTTTGTTGGGGGAAAACCCCACAAAATTCTGTTAATAATACTCCATTTGGTTCTCATCTTTCCTCAGTTTTTCAGGAAAAGTTATTTATGACACTCTGGGATGCACAAAGACTCACCCAAGTGCACCTATAGCTTATGAAACTCGTGTCCGTTATCACAGCTAATAGTAGATCATAGACGCTAGAGTTAGTTAGGAGGGACCTTAGAGGTCACTATTAAGGCCTACCAGTGCTGGCCCAAAACATTATATGTATTTATATATCTTCCCCCCACCTTCCCAAGCAATTCCCGTGTTCAACAAATACATCAACTTTCTTTCCATTTTGTAGTTTACATTTAATTGATGGGAAAATGAGCAAACAGGATGTTTTATAAATTTTTCTACCCAATCCTGTCAGAGCATGGAATAGAGCAAAAGGAGGATTAGGGGAGGAGTGGTCTAAGTATAATATGCTATGTTTTTTTAAGCTTTGTCCCTTCTTCACAGAATTTCATGTGATCCTTGGGAAGACTAAATCATTTTCTCCTTTTCATCCCCAAGACATAGAAGGGCTGTGGATGGAGATGGTAGGCATTATCTGAAAGTTTGCATCCTTTTGAAGTTCTAGTTAAAAAATCAAATTAAGAAATCTCACTCTATACTATGTGTTGTCTATTTCTCTTGCTATAACAGGTATTTTAGGGAGCCATGTGGCAAGGGTCACAGAGTTGTCTTTGTTTTTATTTTGTTTTGTTTTTAAAGGAAAGAAAAAGCTGTGATGTGTCTTCTTTGTATAACCTTAGGTATAAAATGCTATGCAAGTTTTTTTTTTCTTTATAGTAAAAGCCTTATTTCCTCAATACTTTCTCTTTCCCCAGTATGTTTTAACTCCTTTGGCCCTTTGGGATAAACAAGAAAAAATGTAACTAGCTATATATTGTTATAGGCATCAGTGTACCAGTGTGCATTCAGCCAAGGTGAAATTTCAGGCTTTGTATAAATTCTAGAGTGGCTGAGATTTTCAGGGTAGTCTAGCACTTCAATTGTTGGGTTGCTTACTTGACACTGTCTCTACAATAAGAGTGAAAGGGGTTAGGTTGAGCAATGAAAAAGCCCAGTCTGGAAAATTCAGCTGAATACCCAGGGGGATCTCACTTAATTACCTAATCACTTCAGGTCTCCAACATACTTAGACTTCATAGACAACAGTATATTTTCCGGAAGGATGTTTTGGCTTCTTATTAAATATAGATTCACAATATTACTCATTTATTCTCATGTGACTTCACCCCCAAAGGGCCTCTGGCCATTGAGCCTCCAAACTCAAGATGGATGGGTTTCCTATTTTCTTAAATTTTCCCATGGCCTACACAGTGTGTGGGATTATTTGACACTAGCAGGTACAACAGAATTCTTGGCCTGGAGAATGAGTTACAGTTGCCTGAATGGGGGTACCAAGCCCATCATGCTAGAAAGATGAGTTGTAAAAGTTCCATTTACCAACCTTGCTCATTTTGATTTTCCGTATGACATAGCAAATGCTCTGTTGAAAATAGGATCTTTTTTGAATATGGTATTTGGGAATCTCACCTCATGCTAAATGCTGTCATTTAATAATTTTCTGTTCTATAATGGGCCCATGTTGCTGCTGCCTCACCACAGGATTTCTGTTTGAAATTGTTTCAAGTATGGCCATATTTGCAAA
The DNA here is from genome assembly GCA_011680675.1 of Gymnobelideus leadbeateri. Classification (NCBI taxonomy): domain Eukaryota; kingdom Metazoa; phylum Chordata; class Mammalia; order Diprotodontia; family Petauridae; genus Gymnobelideus; species Gymnobelideus leadbeateri. The sequence goes on from WOXC01010726.1 coordinate 846,032, forward strand.
TCTGTCTGCATCCTAAATTGGTCCCTCCTGTGGTCGATGTACACTGGGAGATAGGTGGTCAGGATTAAGTGTGAAGTTAAATCCATAAAGCAGAAGGATGTTCACTGGTTCATACATAAAGACAGACCTATGGTCTTGACTTCCATGCCATGGTGTTTTAGCCAACCGAGTTAATTTGATTCATAGTGTATACATTCAGAAGTAAATGACTCTCTCCTGGCAAAGAAGAAATACTAAAAAAAAACAGAAATCAATATCTAATGACAGTCATTATCCATATCCACGGATGCCATTTAATACTGATGATGTTTGGAAAAGAGATTTGATGATGGAGATGCTGCAACATTCCCTCCCAGTGTCAACTACATTTGTCTATTGAATTTGCAAGTTTGTTTTATGTGTTAGCAGGAAGGGACACCTGGTGTTTCCCTGCCTTTACTTTCCCAGGGCTTCTGAACAAGACTACTGCAAGTGAAATTAATTTTCCTTTGTGAGCACTATTATATTTTCTAATTATCAGGATGTTTGTGGAAGATATATTAGGAGTTTCCCCCAAGGTGAAAAAAATACAATAGGACTGGTCTGAGGAAAAAAAAATTAAAAAGCCTAATGAAGGAGCTAATATTACAGCTCCATTTTCTACTAGAGCAGATCATAATCTTTTTAGTCATTTCATGGGCGTTAGAAAATACTTCCCCACTGGGAGAAAACCTCTTCATGTTGTGAGCAAAGCATCCTTACAAATCACAAGGCAATATTGTTGTAACCCACAGGGAGAACAAAATGATGAATTTTATCTGCCAATCTTAGCAGCGGGTTCAGCCACAGCTATTGACAGCGAAGTGGTTAATTTCCATTTAATCCTTTGTTCATAGCATTTCTTTATTCTAATTTATAACGAGGAGACATTAAAGTTTTACTTTAGAACATGAGAATAATGGTTTTATTCATGACTTATCTTCCAGCCATACAAAAAAGCAAAACATAAGTGAGTGCCCCAAAGAGAAAACAAAAATAACTTGAGTGCTAAGCCTCATGCGGCCTTGCCTAATGCTTCTTTTCACACAAGGAAGCTGGAGTTTTCATCCTTCCCCAGTGGTACAACAGGAGTCGCTTTGGTCCCTGTAGTTGTAAGGGGAAACTGATTGAATAAAGTTTGACAAAACAGTGATACTGTATATATAATGGAATCTAAAGGCTTGGTTGTTATTATTTCCCTAGTAGCACACCCACCAGACTAGCACAAAGAAGGGCTTGTAGAGGTCATAGATTTTCCTGGTATTTAAAAACTTCCCTGGGGCATTGGAAAACTATTCCCTAGGATGTAAAATGTATATCAGTTTAGAGGCAAAGCGAGGCGTTAGGCCAGTGTGTGTCCCTGATATAAGTAGAGTGGCATAAAATATACTCATTAAAAGTTTATCATGATGATTTGTTATTGATTGAGCCATATGTTGATTTGGTTCTTGTTTGCCTTGATATGGGACTTCAAGGGGCTGGAAAACCTGCATTATACATCTTCTGAGACCTACCATGTTGCACATGTTAACTTCAAGACTTCACTCTACACTATACAGTACCTTGTTGATATATTAAGTAAAGACTTATTTTAAAAAAATATATATATTGTGTTTATTTGAGCCGGTTCATTGAAATGCAGTAGTCATAGTTGTTTTGAATAGAAGAAATGAAAAATGGTTCTGGATGATATAGCAGGATGATAGGATTTTCATTTTCTTGTATCCATGGTATATACCTTTATTTTAAAGGCCAGTTCATATTTGGTTTTGAGGTGCTTTTTAATTTCCTGACAAGGGCATGTGCAGTCCTATGTGTATCTTTCCAATATCACTGATATATCCTTTTATAGGGGGATAAAGTAATCTCATACAATTATCTTTCTACATCAGAGCTAGAACAATCCTTTTCCACATGCCAAATGTCATATACACCATTTGTTAATAGCTCACAAGTCTATGACATTTTATGGTTTCCAAAGTATTTTCCTCACAACATCTCTATACAATAGTACAGGCAGATGAAGAAACAGCTTCGATGTCTAAGCTGTTTTAAGTTTTGGAACTACTATACAAATCTCTATCTTCTAACTCTATTGTTCTTTATAGTATGCCATCCTTTCATAGCTCTAAGCACATGCTTTTCTCCCTTGGAATGCTTTATATCGAGGTTCAACTTTCTATTCTCAATGGGTTAAATTGTACTTATCCATATATATATGTATATAGTGTATGAATGACATATAATTATATGTGTGTTTCTATGTTGCACACACGTACATACACAACACAGATATATCCTAGATTTACATTGCTTATCTATTAACTTTACTTTATCAATTCTTTACTTAATGGATCATTCACATTTCTTTTTTTCTGGCCATTGGACTTTGGACTATTTTGACTCAAGGAATAAAGAGATGAATTTGTGATTTAATTCATTAAGCATTTATGAAATGCCTAGATGGCAGATACTATACTAGATCTTGAGAATGAAATTCCTGTCCTAGAGTAGTCTGGGAGGGAAGAGAAATATAACCTGAGATAAGTAATGACTTTTTGAAAAGTGATTTCAAGAAGAGACTAGGAAAGAACATTCATCCTTGTGGGATCAGGAAACATTTTAATTCTTGTCAAAATCTGTTAAAAGGTTTTGCTGTAGGAAACAGTAATATTTAGTAACTGAAATGAGGTTTGAGGAATAGGATACCATATGACTGGTCTTAAAGGGAATGTGGGGGGCAACTACACCATTCTATTTTTGGGAAGAACTAAGATTCTGTGATTCTAACTACCCCAAGCTGCTCAATATAGCCATCTACTGAGTCCTACCCTTGGAAATAACAATAGGTACCATTTATATAGCACTTTTGGGGTTTGCAAAAAACTCTTCAAATGCTATCTCAATTGCTTTTCACAATTCTGTGAGATAAGTGCTATTATCTCCTCTTCACAAATGAAAAAACCACACACAAAACAGGCTTAGTTTCAGTGATTTGCCCAGGGTCACACAGTTAGTGAATATCTCTGTTAGGATTTGAACTTAGATCTTCCTGAGTCCAAATATAGCCCTCAACAAGAGACAGAGACAGGTTTTAGAACCACTCTTACTCTTCTGACTTCTCACTAACCACACATGATTTAATAAGCCAGCATAAAGGGTTCTTAGAAAACCATGACGTTTACCTGCATCTCCCCCACCCTCACTGGTCTAAAGACGTGAATACACTTTTCAGAACAGAGTATCCTTTTCTTAAAAGAATTTTAGAATAATAACCCCTAATCTATGGGAACTTTATTTTATTATATGTTATGATTATGTTCATAGAATACATTGCTTAAGGAAATACTTCCTCCATTTTTTAATCCTTACCTGTGATTTCATTATCTAGAGAACTCAGCATCTCCAAAGTGAACTCATTTTTTCCCAAAAACCCTTTTCTTTTTCCTAACTTTCCTACTTCCCTGTTATTCTCAAGGTTCTTCCCAATTGCACAGCTAGGTATTATCCATAACTCTATATTCTCCCTCGAATCCCCATATAATCTATTGCCAAGCTCTGTCAATTTTAACGTTCTTGAAGTTTCTCACATATGTCTCCTGTTCTCTGACACTTCTCCCACCATGGTGATGATTCTCTTTACTTCATGCCTGAAGTATTCTAATAGCATGCTTGTTGGGCTCCCTCTCACAAGTCTCTCCCCACTCTGGTCCATCATCCACTCCCAGCTGTCAAAATAATCTTCCTAAAGTTCAGGAGTGGCTGTCACAGCTCCTACACCCCACTGCATAAAGTCCAGTTGCTCCATATTACCTCTAGGAGAAAATAATAAAATCCTTTGATAATCAAAACCATTCATAATGTGCCCCCACTTACTTTTGCAATCTTCTTACATGCTTCCCCACTTACCTCACGATCCATTAACTGGTCTGCTCACTGTCCCTCTTACAAGGTACTCCATTACCCACTCTACACATTTTTACTCTGTCCCCTTCTTGAAATACTCTTCCTTATCTCCACTTCCTGGCTTCCCTAGATGCCTTCAAATTACACTTTCTACAGGAAATCTTTACCGATCCCTCTTAATTCTGGTGTCTTCCCTAGGTTATCTCCAATTTAGCTTGTTTATACATAGTTGTTATATGTTTTTTCCTTCATTAGACTGGGATCTACTTGAGACTAGGGATTATTTACTTTTTTTGCCCTTCTTTGTGTCCCGTACACTTAACACAGTATATTTAATAATATTTATTGATTTGAGAAAAATTCCCACTACAAACAAAGATTGGCATCATTTCTGCAACTTGTAACTTCCCATGCTTAGACAGTCAATATATATTTTGGAGATAGGACTTAAGCCAAGCTCTTCCTAATTCCATAATAGTTGGTTGTTTCTGTTGAAAGCTGAGGGAGCAACCTTAATCATGTCTTATTCTTGATAACTGAGACAGTGGAAGTTTATTTTAACTACACCTCTGACCATCATGCTTTTATCCTACTTGAAACATAAAGTTTCAATTTAAATGATATTATTAAATATCCTTGTATTTGGGTGGCCTAGAAGTCATGAGAGGAACTTCAGTCCACTTCAGTAGTTAATTTGCTTTATATCTGGAGCAAAATTAGCAGTATCACTAAGGATTCACAAATTTTGAAATACATTAGGACCATGTCAAATTGACTTTCATTATCATGGACTTTAAGATTTAGGCTGACTATTCTCCCTGAATAAAGATATGTTATCTTTACGGGATGTTATTAAGTTTTGAGTATCTCAAACTTTACAAATGAGGTTTACATTGATAAAAGTAGAAATAATTTCAAGAACAACAACCTACCATCCTAATTGTTAATCAGTGTGGATCTTGTTTCAAAGCAAATATAAAAGATGAAAGTCTCCATGTTTTTAAAGGATTGCTAAAATAATAATAATAGCTTCAAATTGTGCACCATAAAAGTCATCAACATTGGTCCAAAATCTTCCCTGTTTATGGATAATTATGCTGGCACTGTTCTCTTGAGCCCTAGAGTCAAACCACTAAATTCAATGCAATGGTCTATTTCTTGTTCTGGCAGCTGAAGATATATGTATATATATATATATATATATATATATAATATATATATATATATATATATATATATATATATATATATACACACACACATATATGTGTGCTTTGCAAATATCTCATTTAATTGTCTAAATAGCCCTGGGAAGTAGATGCTATTATTCTCATTTCACAGATAAGGAAACTGAGGTAAATGGATTAAGTGACTTACCCAGTATTACATAGCTAATAAGTATCTGAATCAAGATTCCAATTCAGTTCTTCCTGATTCCAGGACTGTTTTTCTATTCATTGAGCCACGGAGTTGCCCTTATCATATGGTACCTTTCCTTCAAGACCTCATCCTTGGTAGAGCTGGCATGGAATCGGACAACTTAGGCTTTAATTTTCACCTCTGGCATACGCTGCCTGTGTGTCTTTGGGTAAGTTATTTAACTTTTCAGTGTCCTAGGCAACACTAAGATTCTGAGATTACAGAGTGCAGAACAGGTGCCAAAATGGTGTGGTAAGAGTTTCCTTATTAAAAGTTCTCTATACAGATGAAATGGTAGCTCCGGTATGAAAAATAGGAACAGCAAAAATCACCACCTTTTGTTGTATCCCTCTCATTTGTTTGGTTTTGTTTGGTTTTGTTTCGATGGGATAGGGTGATCACAGGATTTTGATCTGGAAGAGACCTTAAAAAATTATCTTCTCCAACTATCTTGTTTTATAAGTGAGGAAACTAGAACTAGATAGGTTAAGTGACTGGCCCAAGGTAGCATAAATAATAATATACACATACATACATACATACATATATATATAAATAATATAAACATAAATAAAAAATAAACAACCAAAATTCAACTCAAAGCCAAGGGTTTCTGACTCTAAATTATTCCAGTAGCTAACCAGAAATATATTTGCATTTGTCTCTACCCCTTGTTAAATATCTGGATGAGCAAAGTTATGAAGAGATTTACGAAGTTTTCTCCATAGCATATAGCACCCTTAACATGTATTTAAGGCATATAAATCAAAACAATACATTAAAATTATATACCTATAAGAAGTAAATTTTCCCAGATGATATATAAACTGTTCATAAAAAATGCCAACAAAACCAATTAAAAGGGGAAATTTTGGTGATTTTTTCCCCCTTAATTTTCCCTAAGGCCACATTTTTTATTTCTTTATTTTTACTTACCTGGTAAGGTAAGATCCTAGATTTAAAACTAGAAAAAAACCTTCAATATCCCATTCATGTTAGAGATGAGGATACAGGCCTAGAGCAATTAAATTACTTACCTGAGGTCACAAAAGTATTAAGTAGCAGAGGTTATATTTGAAACCTGGTCCTCTAATTTCAAATCCAACCTTCTGTTCACTGTTTCAGATTGCTGTAGCAACCCTTTGCTTCCCTTCCCCCCTCCCCCTTGCCTAGGAAACTGGAACTTATATTATATGAACAAAACCATATTGAGCCTTTCATTCTAAACGGAAAAGTGTTTCAGGTGGTAGAACAATGTAGATCTGCTATGTTGTAATAATAATTATGCTAATGCCTACCATATGTGTATCACTTTAAGGTTTGTAAAACATTTTTACAAATATTTATTTTAACCTCATAACACTGAAAGGAAGATATAATTATCCCTATTTTACAGATGAGGAAACAAAGATAAACAGACTTACCTAGGGAGGCTAGATTTGAATTCTCATCTTCCAGACCCCTTAGTCTAGTACCAACTAGCTGCATTGTAATTGGTAAAGCAATTGGTTTGGCAAATACACACACACACACACACACACACACACACACACACACACACACACACACACACACACACACTCTAAGCCCACTGTGTTTGGCTACAGGAGGAACAGACAAAGTTACTTTCTAATCACAGAGGACAAATAGTTAAGGTTTCCACTGAAGATCAAATAATGAAATGTTTATACAGTTTACAATTGATTCACAAAACCAGAAGTTCTTCAAAATCAGATGTATTTCTTTTATTCAAATAATGGTATAAGTAAATGATCTATGAATTAAACAGTGTAAGAAATTTCCTTTGTGAAAACTCCACCAATGCAATCTACCTTTTCCGACATAACAGTCCTAGGAAGTTAGTTTGACTGTGAAGCTCATAGCTAGGAAGTGTCGGATCGGTGGTATAATGGACTGAGTTCTGAATTTGGAATTGGGAAGATATAAGTTCCATTCCTGATTTGAAATTTATTAGTCATGTGATCCTGCACCAATTACTTAAACACATTCTACCTCAGGATCAAACATGATGAAATGTATATAAAAGCACTTTGGAAACCTTCAAGTACTATGTAAATGTTAGTTATTATTATCATCTGAACCCAGATATTTCCAATTATATTCTCCATATACTCTCTATTATATCACATTACTTTTCTACATCAATAAAATGATGTCTGTAAAAGCACAGAGTGTGGGATCACACATTGTTAGGGCTAGAAGGGGCTTTAGAGGTAAGTTAGTACAAATTTCTTTATAGGTGATAAAACTGAAGCAGATAGAAGAAAACCCCAGGTCACCCAACTAATAAGAGAAAGAAGATTTTTGATACTGATCTCAGGGACTCCAAAATCAGTACTAATTTTTCCTGCTGCCAGAGGCATTGTGTTTAATGCCAACAATTGTTAGAATAAGCATGTTGCCTCCCAAGACTTCGATGTCTGCATTCCAGTATTTGTTGTCACTTATTAATCTATGATCATCCAACATACATTGTTATCCTACCTGAAAAAGTATGAAAAGTGAAATTATCAGGAATATTATTTCATCTATGCATGTTGCAAAAATATGCTTCAAATTTGTACTTATTTGGAAAATTTTGTTGCCATAAGAGGCTGTGTAGGCTAGTCCTCTTTCTTTTCTGTTTTATAGACAGGCATAGCATCCAAACCATTTGCTATGCAGTTCTATTTAGAAATTTGTCACCACATATAATGGGACCATTATTCAGAATTATACTGTTCCAACTGAATGTTATCCCACTTTTTTCTAAGTGGTATGGCTATGGCAATTTAAAAATATCTTAAAATATTGTTATCTTTTAAAAATCATTACCTATCTTTGTGGTGATAATATCCTATATTTCTATAATCCTTCCAATCATAAATGTCATGGATAGTGGGGGACCAAATAAATCAACTGGTACTATAGAAAACAGATGATGTTTTGAGTTTAGATTCTAGCATTGTGTTTTAGGTCATAGGTATCTGGCTCTAGGACTAAAATTTTTAGTCACTTTAATGTGTCAGAGGTTCTTTTAATTCTGAGACAGTCTCAAACCTATTATTTCTGTGTCTACTCTGTTAAAATTGAAGAAAAATATGTGCAATGGGGACTGGTACATGTGACTATTGAATATTAATGAGTGAAAAACATTAAGCATGTACCATATGACAAACATTATACTAAGCAGTGGGTATGCAGATGGCAAGGTGACACCGTTCCTGCCCTCAAGGAACTTCCATTCTGATAGAGAAGAAAATGACGAGGAGTGGTGTCCCAGGAAGGTAGTGAGGGCCCAGAAACTCTCAAAGGTGATGAACAGAATAATAGCCCATAAAAACACAGACTTTGACATTGAAAGAACACTGGGAACCCTAAATCCTCAGAGTTAGAAGGTACTGTTCAGACCATCTAATATAATCTGTATCTGAACATGATTACCCTCTATGAAATGCTAAACAAATGTGTGTCTACCCTTTGATTGAATAGGAGGTGGGAAAATGGAATCCCAAAAGTTTTTGAGGTAACCTATTTTTGGATGGCTTCAATTTTTATTAAGATTTTTCTTCCTTTAATTTTATTTTAAGTTTGTCTGCTAATACCCAGATATGGTTGCTAATTCTTCCTTCTGGGACCAAGTAGAGCAAGTCTTCAGATAATTGAAGAAAACTGTCACATGCATTGTAAGTATTTTTTCTCCAAGTTAAACTTTCCCAATTCATCTGCTGATCAAAACTGGCATGATCCCAAGGTTCTTCACTATTCTCTCTCCCTTCCTGGTTGATAGCCAGTTGGCATAAATATCCTTCTTGAAATGTGAAGCCCTAACTTGAAGAACATAGTCCAAATGTGGTCTCACCAAGGAAGAATGGCATAGCACAGCAAGATTATAATCTACTTAGCCATGTTCTGCCCCTCCCCAATTAGTTTTTTTTAATTGTTTCTGTTTTTGCTACTACAAGACACTGTTAACTTGTAATAAAATTGAATTTTACTTATACCTCCATAATCCTTTTCCAAATAAGTGCTAGCTAGTCATGGTTCCTCCACCTTACACTTGTGAAGTAGAATTTTTGTTTTCTTTGTCCCCGTTAGGACATTACATTTAACCTTATTAAATTTCAGCTTATTATATTCTGTCTAACGTTCTGGGCTGTGGATCTCAGACTTTGGGGATCTCAAATCTTGGCTCTGTCATCTAGCATATTAGCAGTTCTTTCCAGTTCTGTGTTGTCTGAAAATTTAACGAGTAAGGCATCCATTCCTTTATCTAAGTCACTAATAAAAAAATGGAGACTAGCACAAAGCCAAACACAGATCCCTGAAGCTCTCTGCAGGAGAGCTTCAGGGTTGATGTGTGTCTGGCTATTCAGCCAGTTCTGAATATATATTATTGTACTATTGTCTAGTCCAAATGTCTTCACCTCATCTACAAGAATAGCATGAGAGAATTTTTTCAAATGCTTTACTAAAATCTAGGTGTGCTGTAGCTATAGCATTCTCCTGGAAATCTCATAAACATACGAAAAAAGGAGATGAGATTAAACGATCATGACTTGCCCTAATGAAACCATATTGGTTCTCCAGGATCATGGCTTCAACTCACAAACTTACTCTTTGGGGTAGAAAACACTACCACAAGTAATATAAGTACTGGAGTATGGAAAATTATGGAAAAGGAGGAGAATGGAGCAGAGATCCATAGAAGACAGCAACAATGATCTGGACAGGATGGAGAAGACTTTAAAGGTGGTTGCTGGATAAAAAATGGCAGAAGAAGAATCTGAAAGAGGTAATGGGGAGCAATGAATATGTCAACTTATTTTGGCTCTGTGTGTGGAAAGAAGGATTGCAGAGGTATGTTACATCTTTAGGAGGAAGCTAGACTTCAGGGAGAACCAGAAGATGGAATTAATGTGAAAGAAATGGATCGAGGATGTAAAAAGAACTTTACAAATAATCTTTAACCCCTTTATTTCCATATGAGGAAAATTAGGCCCCAAAAGTTTTGTGACTTGTCTGTGGTCATACAACTAGTAAGTGACAAGGTTAATATTTGAAATCAGGTCCTTCAATTTTAAATCCAATGATGTTTCCAGGGCTCCACAATAGATGACCTTGAGAACAAGCATAGTGAAAACAGAAGGCAGAAAGGATTGGGACCAGGAAAAGCTGGTTCTAATTTTACTGAAGTGGTCAATGCATCCAGAGATGGCTCATTTTGACCCTGAAAATCACATTCATCCTGAGCAGAAATGGTCAGCAGTGTAGTCATCCCTAGGTCTCTGGGAGGGAGCATGCAGTTTGCCCTGACTAATCTTAGTGAGAAAGTGTCAGGGGAGTAGGATTTGAGGGTAATTCAAGAGCAGGGTCTATCTTTCCATTTGTATCCCTAGCACTTAACACACTGCATTGCACATAGTAAATGCTTAATAAAGGGTTCATTCATTCATTCATTCATTCATTTCATTCATAATCTCTGGAGGTGACAGATGAGTGAAAAGGGTAAGGAGAAAAAAAAGAAGGTAAGAAGTACCTTAAGTATCCTGGATGTGTGGACATAAAACTGAGCCCACTAGCTCCAAGGTAGCCCCTGATAGTTCCAACTCTGCTATGTCCTAATAATTTTATTTTAAAATGACTTTGTACTTGTAAGTCTTCTGTTGAATATTCTAGTCTCTCTGGGTGCACCTAACAATTCACATTTCTTTTTTTTAAATTTTTTTTTTAACAAATGCTTTATTAACTTCTGTTTTACATCATTCATTTCTGCCAGATTTTGAGTTAGAATCATTTTCCCCCCGTTATTCCCCTACCCAACCTCCTAGAATAGCAGTCCCACAAGATATCGCTTCCTCCAATCTGCTCTCTCCCATACCTACTCCCATACCCCCTTCGACTTTTCCATTAGAGGAAGGTGAATCTTTGTGTCCCAATGCCTGCACATCTTATCTCCCAATTATAAGCAAAAGAGTATTAATAATAGTATTTATATATATTTGAAACATTTAATGTTAAGACCTCGAATTTCAGATCCATTTCCTTCCTCCCTTGTCACCCATTCCCTCTGGGGAGATAAGTAATTCAGTATATGTTGTACATGTCTATCTATGCAAAACATTATCATAGTAGATATATTGTACAAGGCTGCTTATAATTCCCTCCCACTCATCCCACCCCCCACCTGGTCCATTCCCTACATGATCCTGTCCCTCTTCTATAGTGGGTACTTCCAACCTCCCCTCCCCCCAAGGAAGCCCCCCCATCAATCATCCCTCCTCTCATCCGCCTTCCCCCTATTCTGCTGCAGGTTGAGATATCCCATTTAGTATGTATGTCATTCTCTCCCTGAACCAAATTCAATGAGAATGTGGATTTGCCTTTTTTTCCCCTTCCTATTCTCCCCCTCCCTTACAACCACTTCCCCTTGCTTCTTCTACATGAGATAGTTTACCCTACCCTGTCTTTCCCCATCTCCTCTTGCCACTTTCCTCTCTCACCTCATAATTTCATGCCTTGAGTATTCTCCCTTCCCAACAAATTCAACCTATGCCCTCTATCCATATACACACACCTTCACATATGTATTCATATGACCACACACCCTTCTTCCATTATTTTCATAGTGAGAAAGATATCATCAGTCACAGTTATTGTTTTTCCATATAGGAATGTAAATAGTTCAACTTTGATAAGTTCCTTTTGATTTCTTTTCCCTGATTACCTTCTCAGGCATCTCTTCCTTCTTGTGTCTGGATGTCAAATTTTCTATTCAATTCTGGTTTTTTCCTCAAGAATGCTTGAAAGTCCTCTATTCCACTGAATGACCATATTTTCCCTGAAACAAAATACTCAGTTTTGCTGGGTAGGTGACCCTTGGGTTCATTCCCAGCTCTTTTGCCCTCTGGAATATCATATTCCATGCCCTTCGATCCCTCAGTGTAGAAGCTGCCAGGTCCTGTGCTATTCTGATTGTGTTTCCACAATATTGAAATTGTTTCTTCCTGGCTGCTTGTAGTATTTTCTCCTTGATCTGGGGATTCTGGAACCTGGCTATAATATTCCTGGGAGTTTTCTTTTTGTGATCTTTTTCAGGAGGTGATCTGTGGATTCTTTCAACCTCTCTTTTGCCCTCTGGATCTAAAACATCAGGGCAATTTTCCTTGAGAATTTCTTGAAGGGTGATTTCTAGGTTCTTTCTTTGATCATGGCTTTCAGGTAGTCCAATAATTTTTAAATTGTCTCTCCTGGATCTATTTTCCAGGTCAGTGGATTGTCCTATGAGATATTTCACATTGCTTTCTAATCTTTCATTTGTTTTGATCTGGTTAACAGTATATTGATTTCTCATAAAAGTCATTAGCTTCCATTTGCTCCAGTCTAACTCTGAAGGAATGAATTTTGCCAGTGAACTTTTGAGATTCTTTTTCCATCTGGCAAATTCGACTTTTTAAGGCATTCTTCTCCTCATTGCCCTTTTGCGCCTCCTGTGCCATTTAAGTTAGTCTATTTTTTAAGGTGTTGTTTTCCTCAGTCAGGCTGTTGACCCTCATTTCATACTTTTCCTGCATCCTTCTCATTTCTCTTTCCAATTTTTCCTCCACTTCTCTTATTTGATTTTTAAAGTCCTTCTTAAGGTCCTCTATGGCCTGCAACCTGCTCATGTTTTCCCCTGGGGCTTTTGGAGCAGGACTTTTGGCCTCACAGTCATCCTCTCTCTCTATGCTTTGATCGTTTTTGTCCCCAAAGTAGGAGTCCAAGGTTGCATTTTTTGTCTAATTTGTTTCCTTTGCCTTTGCATGTTGTTACTTAATTACTTGACTTTTGGGCTTGTTGCCTCAGTATGGCCTGGTGCCAGACAGGAACTTTTGCCCCAAATGTGTGTGTGGGGGGCAACTTCCGTTTCTGGCAAGCTGGAAACCCACCCACAACCTCCACCCCAGATCACAATCCAGATCCAGGGAGGTTAAAGCAAGAGTGATTACCCCCCAAGACTGATCGCTGGATCTCCCTACAGTTTGCAGGCCAGGAGCTGGAGCTGCCTCTGAAAACTGCAAAATGACGTGTCTCCTCAGTGGCTTCTAGCTCCCAGGGGAGGAAGCCAAAGCGTTCCTCAAATACTGGTCCCAAAGTCCATAGGGCACTAACCTCTCACTTTGTCCTAGGCATGTCTGTGTTGATAATTCTGGAGTCTCCACATCTGCTGGTGTTCTGGGGTCCCTCCAGCCGGCCCCTGGCCCTGCCGCCCTGGGGCTAAAACCGAGACTCAGGTGCTCGGCTGTGCTCGGCTCTCTGCACTCTGCGCTCTGCACTGCCAACTCCCAGACCACTGAGCTGGTCCTTCCTGCAGGGCTGCTGGGCTGTCCTCAGTGGGAGGTTAGCTTCTCTGTGTTGTTCTGTGGGTGCTGGGGCTCCAGAAGTTGTTCAGAGTCTCCTTTTACATAGTTTGGAGGTGATCTGGGGGCAGAGTGTCTTGGACTCGCTGTTTCTACTCCGCCATCTTGGCTCTGCCCCCCCCAGAACAAATTCTTTTATTAAGGAGATTTGTTCTGTGAAGTTTGTATTCAATCAAACAGACACACATAAGGACCTAAAGGGCCACATGTGATCTCAAGGCCATGGGTTCCCCACCCCTGAGTTAGAGTATGGGTTCTTAAATTATAGTCTAGAATATTTTTATATTAAGAGAAAACATCTTTGTCCAATATCCAGCTTTGCATGCATGAAGCAGTATTATGTAGTAGAAAATATTGGGGTCAGGAAGGATTAGAGTATAAATCCTACATTTGCTACTAACTGCTTGTGTGATCAAAGGCAAAATCAGTTAACCTTGTGGGAGCCTTCATTTCTTCATATATAAAATGAGGATGGATATTAATATCTATCACAGAATTGTTGAGGGGAATAAATAAAATGAGTGTATCTAAAACATTTCCTAAGCCTTTAATGGCACAATAAATGTAGGTTACTACTACTATTATTGAGATAATTTGCAGTAAAAAAAAGAAATTCTGGTTGGGTTTTTTTTTTTTTGATCTTTTTTTGGTGGGGGAAGGCAGGGCAGTTGGGGTTAAGTGACTTGCCCAAGGTCACACAGCTTGTAAGTGTTAAGTCTCTGAGACTGGATTTGAAAGTAGGTCCTCTTGACTCCAGGACTGGTACTTTATTCACTGTGCCACCTAGCTGCCCCAAGACAGGAAATTATAAGGCATATCAACAGTGACTTTGAATAATTAGATGGTACAATGGTTATAATACTGGACATGAGGTCAGGAAGACCTAAGTTCGAATGCTGCCTTATAGACTTCCTAGCTATATAACCCTGGGTAAGTTGCTTAACCTTTTTCAGATTGTTTCCTCATCAGTAAAACTGGGATAATAATAGCACCTACTTCACCTACTTTTATATAATATATGTAAAGTCCTTTTGTGAAATTTTAAAAGTCATATAAATGGCAGTATTATTTAACCTGAACCCTCCAGGTCATGCATAAGTCAGAGTACCATTGTTGTTTTTAAGTTATGTTTGACTCTTTGCAACCCCATTTAGGGTTTTCTTCAGAGAGATACTAGAGTGGTTTGCCTTTTCCTTCTCCAGCTCATTTAACAGATAAGGAAACTGAGGCAAGTAGGTTTAAGTGACTTACCCAGGGACACACGGCTAGTAAATACCTGAGGCCGGATTTAATTCAGGAACATGTCATTCTGAATCCAGAACAAGTTTTCTATACACTGTACCACCTGACTGCCCAAGTTTATGTGTATGCTTTGCCAAATCTTAATCTATGTATTAAGCTATTATTGCTTTGCAAAACTTAAAGTACTATATGTTAGCTGTATGTTACTTTAAAATGATAGTTCATATTTAGAGTGGAAATGTGGCATAATAGCAGACTGGCTTTATAATTTGGAAGATCTGGATACAGCTCTTACCTCTGATATACACTGGCTTTAAGACTCTAGGAAAGAAACTTGATCTTTCACTGTTCTAAGGTGGCTTTCCTGCTCTAAAATTATAGAAATATTGCTATTCTGCATTGATGGAGGGAGTTTCCTCACTGAGAACCTCCCTTTACCAATTAAATCACAGATCCAGGCAATATTCTAATTCTTATTTGTGTAAGGTATAATTGTGTATGGCTACTATACACACACATAAGTATATTATGACCTTTCCTATCCTAAAGAGAGAGACAGAGACAGAGATGGAGAGAGACAGACAGAAAAAGAGAGACAGAGAAAGGCAGAGACAGAGAAAGGCAGAGAGAGAGAGAATGAGAGAGAGAGAGAGAGAGAGAGAGAGAGAGAGAGAGAGAGAGAGAGAGAGATTAATTGATTGCCTATCTTTGCAAGAACCACATTGACAATGTCAGCAGGCTATCGGGGGAGGAGGGGAGTACTAAAAGGATCTAAGACTGAAGTGGCTAAGTGACTTCTCCTAAAGCAATCTCTCTTAAGAATCTCAATTCTCTAAGAAGGTATCAGGCTAGAATTATATCTATTTTTAATCCTCAAATAAGTCTAGTCTAAGAGCATGAATCTGGGTTCAGGATGGAAACTACTTCTCTGAGCCCTCTTAAGAGGAGAAGGTAGTCCTTAGCTTAAACTGTATTTTGACTATCCATTGAGAAATCACCCCCAGATATACATGATGCTGACAGGATTATAAAGAAAACGAAATATACTAGAAATCCTGTTCAGTTCTATAAAGGTTGAAAGCTAAGTTCAAAGACAAGAGAGAAAGTGAATAAGATGCACCCTTTGAATAAAGCATGTATTATTAGTTAAATATGAAATACCATCTACTAGAAAAATGCCAATACAGCTAAGCAATATTATGGGATAAGCATTTCCTGTAGCTGTAAGCACTGAGGTGAAAACAAGATGCATGCTCTCAAAACAGGATCCATTTTCTAGCCATTTTGTGATTAAATTATTTGTAATGTGGCAATTAGGTTTCTCAGATTTACTTGTTCGTATCATAGATATAAAGACCCAAACATAAGGTTCACTGTATCCTCATCACTGTTTCTTTACAACAGTACTGATGAGTTCATTAAATCAAAAACCAACTTGCTTATTTGCTTTTCCTTTCCTTTTTAATATTTTTAAAAAGCAGGCAAAATCTCAAGAAGGGAAAAAAAACAACAACAGAATTTGTTTTTTATTGTAGAACAGGGGTCTGTGTGTGTGTGTGTGTGTGTGTGTGTGTGTGTGTGTGTGTTTAATCACAGTTAATAGCAAAGTTATGAACACTGGCAAAATAGATTGTAAAGGTAAGTGGCAACTTTTTCAGCTGAGGAAGACCTTAGGGATTTTTAGTAGATGGTAAGATCAATGTGAGACATTAGCAGAAAATGAAACACCATCCCCCTGTAATGGGAATGGGAATTGGAAGATCTTCGCTGCCCCTAATAGACCTGGGGGGGGTGGTATTTGAAGACCTTCCTTGCTTTGAAAGAAAACTCTGCCCCCTAATAGATGCATGTAATCACATGGAGCCTGTGATGGAGGGAATTTGCTGAAGTGGGGAGCAGAGCCCAGAGGAAACTTCCCTGCTGTGAAGATAAACTATGCCCCCTGATAGGCTGAATATAGTCACATAGAGCCTGTGGTGGGAGGAGTTTGCTGAAAGGAAGCAGAGCCCACAGGAAGCTTGTTCAGAGCTAGCCATAGGTTGGGGGAAAGAGGAGGACCTCAGGCAAGGAGATAGAGAGATTTGTGAGTAAATATTGATTTTGTATTGGTTTGTAGGAGGGCTAAAGTATGGCATGGCTCTCAGTGTTATTATTATGGCTTCTGAATATCTTTGGTACTACGATGGAATCAGTTTACTGGTTTTGGGATTTGTTTTTCTGGTATCTAAATAAACCTTTCAGTTCTGTCCTCTATCTGGAGAACCTGGTATATTTTACAATTGAATGTCATGTGATACTTATAGTCAAGGTTTTTATCATGATTGTGGGAGCTGTAAATATTGCATTGACACTACACCTGCACCTCCCACACCCCCCACACCTCCCAGAAGCTAATGGACTGAATTCAATGTGGCATTGTGTTTAGAATGAACAATGTGAAAGCTGTATCATACTGCCTCAGTTTACATCTGGAGAATTCTGTTTGGCTCCATGTACCTTGTTTTAAGGATAAATGGACAGGTTCAGATGAGGTTGACCAGGAAGGTGAGAAAAGTGGACATCATTCAGTCTAGCGACCAACATAAGGAAATGGGTATATTCCAGGTGAAGAAGGAAAATTTTAAAAGGGACATGGTTTCTCTCTTTTAAGTATTTGAAAAACTGTCATGTGGAACAGAAAATAAGCTTGTTCTGAATTGAGAGAGACTTCAGCTACATGTAAGGGAAACCTTTTGAACAATTATAACTGTCCCAAAGAAAAATGGGCTGCCTAAAAATGTAGTGTATTCCTCACTCAGTTGGGGATGGGGGAAGGGTTGTCAAATGTGACAAATTGCAGGAGAGTTGGTAAGATTCTAGTTTAGGTTTTGGTTGAGCTAAATTACATGTAATTTAAAATTAAATGTGATTCTATGATTTTCTTTTTAAAATCTTTATTGATTTTTTTGTTTTTTCATTTCTATAATTGTTAAACATATTCTACATCCATGTATTTAATTCTTTGATTTTTTTATGCCCATATGCAAGGAAAGAAAATATTTGTAAATATTGTTTGCAATTCTCTTTTGCTTTTTTCTGTGGTATTTATGCTTCCTAGTGTTCTTAAAGGTAGTAACAACACACAGTTCAGTCAAAGCCCCTAAACAGGTGTTGAATTTTGTCCCATCAAAACGATTAGAGAATATATTAAAAGTCTATTTTGATTACTGTTTCCAAGAGGTGGAGCTAATATGGCACTCAGCTGAACTCTCCCAACATCACCCACCGAACAACTTTAAAATAATGCCTCAAGTCAAATTTTAGTTTGGAAGAGCCAACAAAAGGTCAGAATGAGACATGCTTCCAGCCTACGACAACATGGGAAGTCAGAAAAGAGATCTGTGACACAGGAGAGGAGGCTGACCTGGAGACCATGTGACTAAAATACCAATAGTGGAACTAGATGGGGGTGACATTAGCTGCAGCATCTTTGAGAGCTCTCAAGCTGCAGTTGGTCAGGCGACCAGGCAACTGATCAGAAAGAGATTACAGGGTTCCTTTGTGCTAGCACAGGATGAAGAACTAGATTCTGTTTGGCATCTCCATAGCCTATATCCATTTCTGAGGTAGGGTTCAAGGGAAGAGAAGAACATTTTTGATTAAGAGGAAGTGGGAACCTGAGAGAGAATTCTTTGACAACCCCATTGTTTATACTCACTTCTGGGTAAGAGTTTAAAGGCAGAGAGGAACACTTTCAGTTAAGAGGGAGTGGAAACCTTAGAGGAAGTATTATTTCTAGTCCCAAGGCATCAGGGACCCTGAAGAACAGTATCTTCTAAGGACCAGAGTGCAGACCAAGAAAACAGTGACCATACTTCTACCCTTGGGAGTGCTAAAATCTTCTAAAGCAGTGGAAAAAAAAATCTGAAACTAAAGACAGATCCTCTCCCAAACTCCCCTATGCTGGGAATAGCATCCAACATTGATATAAAGTGCCAAATCAAGAAATAGGGTGGAAAAATGAGTAAACAATTTAAAAAGAACATGACCATATAAAGCTACTAATAGTTACTAGGAAGATCAAGACAGAAATCCAGAAGACAGGGAAGTCAAAACAGCTATAAGGAAAGCCTCAAAGGAGGCTTGGATACAAGACCAACAAGAATTCCCAGAAGAGCTAAAAAGAAAAAAATATTTTCAAAATTAAATAAGAGTAGGAGAAGAAACATTAAGTAAAGATATTAAAACAAAGAAAAACATTATGAAAAGATAATAACTTAGTAGAAAAGTATAAAAATGCTGAAGAAAATGACACCTTAAAATTGATGTAATGAAAAAAGACATAAAAATCACTGATGGAAATAACTGCTTAAAAGGCAGAATGGAGCAAAAGGAAAAAAAGAGGCACAAAAAGTTCAATGAGGAAAATAATTACTTAAAATTAGAATTGGCAAGTGGGAAGTAATGACTCTTGGAGACAGCAAGAAACAGTAAAACAAAGTCAAATGAATGAAAAAAGAATAGAAGAAAATGTGAAATTTATCATTGGAAGGAACATCTGACCTTGAAAATAGATAGATTTAAGATGAAAGAATTATAGAATTACATGAAAACTATGATCAATGAGAGACTGTGGAATCTGATTTCAAGAAATCATGAAGGAAAATCCTGATATCCTAGGACCAGATGGTAAGATAAAAATCACAAGAATTCACTGATTGCCACCTGAAAGATATCTCTAAATGAAAACTCCCAGGAATGGTATAGTCAAATTCCAGAATTCCCAGGTCAGAGAGAAAAATACTTCAAAGAGCAAGAAAGAAACCATTCAAATACCTTGTACCATAGTCAGGATCACACAAGATTTAGCAGCTACAACATTAAAGAAGCTGAGAGCTTGAAATATGATATTCTGGAAGGCAAAAAAGCTCATATTACAACCAAGAATAGCCTACCCAGCAAAATAGTACAATCCTTTAAGGGAAAAAATATAGATATTTAATGAAACAGAAGATTTCTGAGCACTCCTGATGAAAAGGCCATAGCTGAATAAAAATATTGACTTTAAAAAACGAGATTCAGGGCGGCTAGTTGGCGCAGTGAGTAGAGCGTTAGCCCTGGAGTCAGAAGGACCTGAGTTCAGATCTGGCCTCAGACACTTAATGCACACACAAACAAAAACCTAGCCATGTGACCTTGGGCAAGTTACTTAACCCCAATTGCCCTCCAAAAAACAAACAAACAAACAAACAAACAAAACAAGATTCAAGAAAAGCATAAAAGCGTAGGTGTGAAATAGAAACCATAAGGGACTCAAAAATGTTAAACTGTTTACCTTTCTATATGGGAAAATTATATATACATATTTGTACCTATGTATATATATATACGTATATATATATATATACGTATATATATATATATATATATATATATCTTCTTAGAACTTTATCATTATTAAGGAAGTTAGATGGATTCAATTTAGAAAGAAGATACAGGAATGAGTCAATTATTCTAGGATGATGTAAAAATATAGATTGACAAGAAAGAGGGATACCTTGGGAGAAGGGTGAAGGGAGAGAAAGAATGAGGGAAATTATCTTACATAAAAGAGGCATGCAAAAAAGAGATTTTACAGTAAAATGGAAAATTGTGAGGGGGCAAGCAATGCTTGAATTTCAAGTCTAAATTGGTTGATAAGGGAAAACTCACACACATAATTACTCAACTGGTAAGAGAAATCTATCCTACACAATAGGGAAATAGGAGGAGAAGGAGATAAGAGAAAAGGAGGGTGATAAAAGAGAAGGCCGATAAAAGAAGGCAGTAGTCAGAATCAAAACAGATTTTAGAGGAGGGCCAGGATAAAAAGAGACAGAGACAGAGAGAAACAGAGAGAAGAGACAGAGACAGAGAGAGACACAGAGACAGATAGAGGTAGACAGAGAGAAAGAGAGAGAGAGAGAGACAGAGAGAGAGAGACAGTGACAGAAACAGAGAGAGATAAGTAAAAATGGGGGAAATGCACAGTTAGTAATCATAATTGTGAATATGAATTTGGTGAACTCCCTCATAAAACTGAAGCATTTAAAAGAATGGATTAGATTTTAGAATCCACTGTTTACAAGAAACACTTGAAGCAGAGAGACAAACACAAGGTTAAAGGACTGAAGCAGAATCTGTTATGTTTCTGCTAAAGTTAGAAAGCACAGGGATAGAAATCATGATCTCAAAGCAAAAGCAAAAATCAACCTAGTTAAAAGGGATAAGCAAGGAAACTACATCTTGTTAAAAGGCACCATAGACAATGAAGTATTATCAATACTAAACAGATATGCACCAAGTTGCATAGTATCCAAATTCATAAAGGAAAAGTTTTAAATGACTTATAGGAGCAAGTAAGACAGTAACATTTCACTAGTGGGAGACCTCAATGTTGCCTTCTAAGAACTAGATAAGTCTAACCATAAAATAAATTAGAAAGAAGTCAAAGAGATAAGAGTCTTTGAAGAATTAAATGTGATAGACCTCTGGAGAAAACTAAATGGGAATAGAAAAGAGTATACCTTTTTTCTTAGCTGTACATGACACCTTCACAAAGATTGACCATCTATTAGGGCATAAAGAATTTACAACCCCTTCCTTTCCGCCGGCTCCGCCATATTCCAGTGAGTTGCCAAAATGACGAACACAAAAGGAAAAAGGAGAGGAACACGATACATGTTTTCTAGGCCCTTTCGAAAACATGGTGTTGTCCCTTTGGCTACATATATGCGAATATACAAGAAAGGTGATATTGTAGATATCAAGGGTATGGGCACAGTTCAGCAAGGAATGCCCCACAAATGTTACCATGGCAAGACTGGACGGGTCTATAATGTTACTCAGCATGCTGTAGGCATTGTTGTAAACAAACAGGTTAAGGGCAAGATTCTAGCTAAAAGAATTAATGTGCGTATTGAGCATATTAAGCATTCCAAGAGCAGAGATAGCTTCCTGAAGCGGGTAAAGGAAAATGATCAGAAGAAGAAGGAAGCCAAAGAAAAAGGCACTTGGGTTCAACTGAAACGCCAGCCTGCTCCACCCAGAGAAGCACACTTTGTGAGAACCAATGGCAAGGAACCTGAGCTGTTGGAACCAATCCCCTATGAATTCATGGCATAAGTGACTAAAAATAAAAAAAATCTTGGATTATGAAAAAAAAAAAAAGAATTTACAACCTAATGTAGAAAAGCATACATATTAAATGTACCCTTTTCATACCACAAGAAAAATAGAAATTATATTTAATAAAGAGCTATGGAAGCATAGACCAAAAAAAAAAAAGTGGAAACTAAATCTAATTGTAAAGAATGAGAGGGACAATGCAGCTAGGTTTAGTCCAAATATGGCCTCAGATACTTGACACTTATTAGCTGCATGACCCTGGACAAGTCATTTAACCCCAGCTGCTTTGTCCCCACCCCCCACCCCCCCAAAAAAAGTGAGTGGGTCAAAGAACAAATCATAAAAACCGTGAATAATTTCCTTGAAGAGAATGAAATGATGAGACAACATGACAGAACTTGTGGGATGAAGTCAAATCATTGCATTGGAGGAAAATATATATCTTAAACACATATCAAAAAAAAGGGAAAAAGCAGATGAATTAATTGGGCATGAAGCAACAACAATAACAACCACAAAAATACTAGAAAAAGGACAAATTAAAAATTTTCCAATTAAACACCAAAATGGAAATCCTGAAAATCAAAGGAAAGATGAATAAAATTGTAGATTTAAAACAATGAACTAATAAATAACACTAGAGACTGGTTTTATTAAAATTAAAAAAACATAAAATAGATTTATTAAATTAACTATTGGTTAATTTGATTATTAAAAAGAAGAAAACAAATTACTAGGATCAAAAATTAAAAAGATGATGGTACCACCAAAGATGATGAAATTAAAGAAATTACTAGGAGTTATTCTGCCCATCTAAATGCCAGTAAAACTCCCAATGTAAGTGAAATGGATGAACATTTCCAAGATTAAAAACTGCCCATGTTAACAGAAAAGTAAATACGATCTATTGTTGAAAATTAAATTGAACAAGTTATCAATGAGTTCTCTAAGGAAAATTCCCCAGGACCAGATGGATTCACATGTGAATTCTAATAAGTATTTAAGGAACAATTAGTCCCAATACTATATTTTTTTTGAAAAAAAAAAATAGGCAAAGGAGAACCCCCAAATTCTTTTTATGATACAAATATGGTTTTGATAACTAAATCAGGCAGAACAAATACAGAGAAAGAAAACTACCTAAATTAATTTACTTATTCAGTGCCAAACCAATTAGCCACCAAAGAATTATTTTATGGATCTATAAAAAATAAAAAAACAAAATTCATCTGAATAAACAAAAGGTCAAGAATATAGGGGGAATCAATGTGGGGGGAATTAAGAAAGGGAGTCTAGCAGTTCCAGGTTTCAAACTATATTACAAAGCAGTAAATATCAAAACAATCTGGTACTGGCTAAGAAATAAAGTATGGATCATTGGAACAGATTAGGTACACAAGTCAAAGAAGAGTGGCCTTAGAAATCTAGTGTTTGATAAAACCTAAGATCCAAGCTCCTGGGGTAAGAAATATTTGATAAAAATTGCTAGGAAAATTGGAAAGCAATTTTGCAGAAACTAGGCATAAACCAACACCTTATACTATATAACAAAATAAGGTCAAAATGGATAAATTATTTAGACATAAAGGGTGATAGAAATAAACTAAAGAGCATGGAAAAATATACCTATCACATCTATGGATAGGAGAAGAGCTTATGTCCAAATAAGAGATAGAAGGGTTTCTGGGAAGTGAAATAGATTATTCTGATTATATAAAATTAAAATGCCTTTGTACAAACAGGCTAATACAAACAAAATTCAAAAAAAACCAGGAAACTAAAAATTTTTGTAGCAAGTTTTTCTAATAAAAGCCTTGTTTCTCAAATAGGAAGCCAAGCCCAATTTATTAAAAAAAAATTAAGAGTATTTTCTCAGTTGATAAATGGTCAAAGGATATGAAAAGGCAATTTTCAAAAGAAGAAATCAAAGCTATCAATATTCATATAAAAATGCTGTAAATCACTACTGATTAGAGAAATGCAAATTAAAACAGCTCTGAGATACAACCTCACACCTATCAAATTGGTTAACATAAGGGAAAAGAAAAATAACAAATGCTGGGGAGTATGTGGAAAAATTGGGACACCAATGCACTGTTGGTGGAGTTGTGAATTGATACAACCCTTCTGTAGAGCTATGGCCAAAGGGCTCTAAAACTATGTATATAGCCTTTGGTACAGCAATACCACTATTAGGTCTGTATACCAAAGATATTTTGAAAAGGGAAAAGGACCAATGTGCACAAAAATACTTGTAGCAGCTGTTTTTGTGGTAGCAAAGAATTGGAAATCAAAGGGATAATTATTAGTTGGGGAATGGCTGAACATGTGGTATATGATGGTAACAGAATACTATTGTGCTATTAGAAATAAAGAGCCAGGATGACTTCAGGAAAACCCCCAGGAATACTTATATGAATTGACACAAAGTGAGGTGAGCATAAGCAAGAGAATATTATACACAGTTACAACAATATTGTATGGATGATCAACTGTGAAAGACTTAGCTACTCTGTTCAAGACAATGATCCAAGACAATTCCTAAGGACTCATGATGAAAAATGCTTTTCACCTCCAAAGAGAGAATTCATAAACTCTGAGTGCAGATTGAAGCATACTTAAAAAACCCCCACAACAACAACAACAAAACTTTGTTTATTTTGATGTCTCATTTTATTTGTGCTTTCTTTTGCAACACGTCTAATATGGAAATGTTTTGTATGACTTCACATGCATAATCAAAATCAAATTGCTTCCCTTCTCAAGGAGGGTGTTGGCCTGGGAGGTTGTGAGAGATTTTGGAAGTCAAAACTGAAAAATGCTTGTTTCACTTTTTTATATGTAATTGGGAAATATTTCATGAAATATATTTTTAAAAAGTTTATTTTGCAGTAAAGTGTCCATTTTTATTTTGTTTGTTTTCTTCTGTTCATATAAGTGTGAAAACTCTGTAAGCTTTTCATTTCCCTACAGAGAAGTAATAGCAATGACCATGATGTGGATTTTTTTGTCTGAGATGATCCCAAGGGTCTTAGTCTGGCAGTCATCCAAATACCTCTCAGGTTCTGTTTGGAATAATATTATGGCTGATTATATTGTTTGCAGATTATACTCAGTATTCTCTTATTAACTCCAGGGGGAAATGTAGTCATCTGTCAAGTAAAGACCAAACATAGGTTTCTTCAGAGGTTTAGTCCAAACTCTTTTAGGAGTAGGATTTGCAAAGTAACTGAGAGGTTTCTTGCTAAATGAATTCTAGAATGGGCATAATTCATAGAGGCTGGTGGTATGGGGGATAGAGCTCTGGAACTGGAGTCCTCCTGTTTTCATCTTTCTTTTATGTGTTGTCTTTCCTCATTAGAATGTAAACTCCTTGAGGGTTGGAATTGTATCTCTTTTTAGTTGCATTTTTTTATACACAGAACTTAGTACTGTGCCAGGAAAATAGCAATTACTTAAAAATGCTAGGTGGAGAAGTAGATTGAGTGCTGGGCCTGGAGCCAGGAAGACCTGAATTCAAATGTGGCCTGAGACACTTGCTAGCTGTGTGACCCTGGGCAAGTCATTTAACCCTATTTGCCTCAGTTTTCTCATCTGTAAAATGAGCTAGAGAAGGAAATGGCAAACCACTCCAGTATCTTTCCAAGAAAACCACAAATGCTGTCACAGAGTCAGATACAATTGAACAAAAGCAGAAACAAAATGCTTATTGACTTGACTTACAAATATGTTTTGAATTCTGAAACTTGGGCATTTTCTAGTACCCCAGAAATACTTTGTTTTATATTAAAGATGAGCAGTATGGAACAGTGGAAAGAGCATTGACTGGAGGCCCTAGGTTCAAATGGTACTTTCAATGCTTGCTGCTTTTGTGATTTTGGCTACATCACTTATCCTTTCTGACCCTCTTTCCTCATATGTGAAGTGATGGGGCTGAATGAGATGTCCTCTGAGGTCCCTTCTACTTCCATATCTATGATCCTATGATTTTTTATTAAAAAGAGTAAGAGCTTCTTAGTGAGAATATGGGGAAAGCTCAGTATTTTTAGTAATATTTTATTTCTTCCAATTACATATAAAGACAATTTTTAACATTTATTTCTTACAAAATTTTGCTTTCCAAATTTTCTTCCCTCTCTCCCTCCCCTCCCTTCTCTTCTTTCTGCAAAGGTAAGGCATTTGATACAGGTTATATATATATATGTGTGTGTGTGTGTGTGTGTGTGCGCGTGTGTGTGTGTGTGTGCGTGTGTGTGTGTGTAATCATGTGAAACATATTTCCATATTAGTCATGTTAAAGAAGAAACAGAACAAAAGGAAAAAAAGATGAAAAAATTAAAGTGAAAATAGTATGATTTAATCTGCATTCAGACTCCATCAGTTCTTTCTCTGGTTGTGGATAGCATTTTCCATCATGGAAAACTTAGTGTTTTATTTGATATTTTTTCATCACATTAGATCAGGAAGCTGAGAGAATGAATGCCTATGAATTAACCAAGTGTTTCTTAAGTATCTAGCCAGGGCCAACCTCAGTCAAATTGTGAGGTGAATATAGGTTTTCACTGCTTACTTTCTAACATACTACGTTTTAGGAAACTGATTCTTTATTCCTCACCCTTAGCTCCTTCTTCTTTCTCCTCCCCCACCCAGACACTTGCCCAATTCCTGCAAAGATTTTAAATGAGAAGAAAATATTTTGGTCAATAAGAGCTTAATGGGATATCCCTTTCCTAGGGTATTAGAGTGTTAATATAAAATTCTTGGAGAAAGATAAGTCTTTAAGGTTCTGATGAATGAATGCTTATATGTAGATAGAGATAAATACAGATAATGTAGGTATGGAGATATATAGATTATATATACACACATAGAGATATATCTATATCTTTCTTCCTTCCTTCCTTCCTTCCTTCCTTCCTTCCTTCCTTCCTTCCTTCCTTCCTTCCTTCCTTCCTTCCTTTCTATCTTTCTTTCTCTATCTTTCTATCTATCTATCTATCTATCTATCTATCTATCTATCTATCTATCTATCTTCATCATCATCATAATCTATCGCTATCTTTAGGGAATGGACATTCTTACCTTCCTCCATTCCTTTAAAATTCCCCATTGCCTTAAATTCTTTTGGCATGTAAAGTCATCTTTGAGCATGTATTGTGTTACTGAACCTTCACTGTGTCCTGAATTGTTTCTCTAGAGCCAGAAAGTTTTTCTTGCTACTGGCCTCCTGGGTTTGTACTAAAAACGAAACAAAAAGAAAAAACAAAACTAAATAAAACAAAAAAAAAACCAAACTTTATACCAAAATAATAATAGCTTTATTTAATAATTTATACTTATTAGGCACGTTATAGAGAGACTCTGTGTGACAGAATAATAAGTATTAGATTTTAGGTCAGGAGACCTCAGTTCAATTTCTTATTTAAGCAGCCTTAGCTCTTTGACCATAGGCAAGTTATTAAAAGTCTCAGAGCCTCTGTTTATTCATATATAAAATGGAATTATAGATTAGACATATAGAGACCTTAGAAGTCATTTGGTCCAAATTCCTCATTTTATAGATTAAGCACCTTGCCCAGAGTCAAACAGCTAACAAGTATATGAAATGAAATTCAGACACAGTTCTTCCTTATTACTTAATTCACCTCCTTAATTGTCCCTTTACAAAAATAATGTAATATGCTAGTATCATAAACATTTTACACTTGAGGAAACTGAGATTCATGGGGAATAAGTGAAAGTGCTTCAAGGTCTTCCATCTAATAGACAGAAGCAGACAAATCTTGATTGTGTGTCTTTTGACTCTGAGTTCAAGTTCTTTTTATTGTGTCCCACCTTCTGACTTTATGTGACTTTAATTATCTCTGCTTCAGCAATTAGAAATTCTGTTTGTGCCAAATGTGGTTGTTTATTCACTTTGTAATACTTTCCTATGTGTCCCTGGAAGGGCCTGGGGAAAAAGGCATGGCAGGCAAAATTTGACTTTGGTTTTTCCCTAGCCCCCCACCATAGGTTCATATCTTGGGCTGCCTACTCAGTTTAGTGCCCCTGTGCATCAATCCTTTTCTGGTTTTGCTCTTTCTTTCCAAGCTTCTTTGACCTATCCATCATTTCTTCTTAGCATTGCTCAGTGTTATGTGACAGGTGGCTAATATGATATACTAATCTAGATTGATGTACTAATGTGTACTGGGTACTAATGTGTTTCCTATTCTCAGAAAGATGGATATCTTAATGAGAATAGTCTGGAGAAAATTTCTTAACTCAGAGAAGTGGTGGAAATTTCAGACACCATAGCAGATCAATTAGAAAAGAATCCTTCATCAGAGAGGCCTTAATGCACACCACTCCCTACCCCCATCCCTATAATTAACATGCTACATGTAGTCACATGTATATTAAGCTGCCCTTTTTGGCATATGTAATGTATATGTGTGTGCATACACATATGGATTTGTGTCTATTCATGTACATATTTATTTGCATACATATGTTTTTGTTCAGTTGTTTCAGTTATGTGCAACTCTTCATGACACCATTTGGTGTTTTCTTGGCAAGGTACTGAAGTGGTTTGCCATTTCCTTCTCCAGTTCATTTAACAGACGAGAAAACTGAGGCTAACAGGGTTAAGTGACTTGCTTAGGGTCACATAACTGCTAATGTCTGAGGTGACATTTGAATTCAAGTCCTCTTGACTCTAGGGTCAGCGTGCTATCCACTGTACCACCTAGCTGCATAGAAACATGTAATACACATGTGTGTATGTTTTCCCTCCAGCTAGGCTGTAAGCAATTTAATGATAAGGATCACAGGGATTATATCTATATTCTTTTTCTCTTTCCCTTTAACCCCCTTCTGCCTCATAATACTTAGTACAATGATCTGCCCACAGTAGATGATATCACCTGATTATAATTCCAGTGAGAAAATTGATGGTATAGTGCCTTTTTAAGAATTGTTATTGCCTTATTTTGGTTTGAGATGGTCCCAAATCGGATAGAAGCTTCAGAAACTTGCTTAGAAATGATCTTAGAATCTTTAATTTTACAAATTATTAATTCTTCCTTCACATGTTCTTTCAGCAAACCCCTGTGTATTTGCTGTGGAGAATAATTCACTTGAGCAGAAGTCACTTGACCCAAATTTCAATGATTTAATAGCTCATTTAATGAACTAGCCTGAAGCAGACACCAAAATTTGTAGGAGATGCAGCAATTCCTGTGAATCTCCATTGGTTCTTTGTCATATATACCTTATTAACTTGAAAACAAAAGGATACAAGTGAGACAGAATATCTTGTTTAATGTTGCTGCTGTACATCAAGACTGAGCTCAATTCATAGGGGTTTAGATTTAGCATTTGGACAAGAACATCTAGTTGAACCTCCTCATTTTTTACAGAAGAGGAAACTGAGGCCCTAGGGAGGTTAAATGATTTGTCAAATTCAAAATGATACAGAAATCTATTATCAAAGGAGATTCCAAACTGCTTTCATTATCAGAAACACAAGATATAGTTTGTCTTTAACTAATGTGCAAGAATGAAGTCAGATTGACCTTATAGCATTTAACTGTAAGTTCAGAATCTCATTCCCACCAGAGATTTTATGTTTAGAACATATAACAACAAGGTTATGTTTTTCTTATTAAAATGGTCTATTTTATTGACCTGTCTCCGTTTTAGTGAGTTCTTCTTGGTTGTGAGTATATATTAAGTACTGCAAATATATTGGAGGAATATATTTATTATAGAAAAGGTACTTTGGGAAGGGTAGCAATTTGTTACTTTTTTTTTAAAGCACATATATTTTTGCTCATGCTATTTTCTCTTCTGGAAGAAGGAAAATAGTACCTTCATTTTAAGGAGTCTATACTGAATTCTTTCTTTTTTTTTGTTTTTCTTTTTGGAAGGCAATGGGCTTAAGTGACTTGCCCAAGGTCACATGCTATATTCACTGTGCCACCTAGCTGCCCCTCTATACTGAATTCTTACCTAGCCTTTAATTACTGAATGGACATTATTTAAGACAAACTGAGACTTGGAAAAGACGGCTTAAAAAAAACTGAGATCTCCCAGTGCATACCAGGTCATCGCCAGTTATCTTAACCTGTGTCTTGCCACTGGATCCTGATAACTCTGCAGGAGAGAGTGAGGCTGATGATTTTGAACAGCTCTGCCTCACTTAAATCCAATTCATTAGCAAGTCAAGACATCACCCCCTGATGTTATTAGTCCTCAAGAACAAAGGAAAAGCAACAATAAAGGATTTTTTAAAATATTATGTGCTTTATTACCAGTCAATCAATTAATGTTATATTAAAGCACTGAAAATACTGTCATGAGAGTGGAAGGGGAATAAAGAATGACCTTTAAAAAAATTAAAGTTGAAACAAATGTTATAATTTAGATCCCAGTTAAAAATATGCTCCACTTCTCTAGGTGTCTCACCTTTCCAGTGACAATCTCACCTATGCAGTCCACATGTGATAATCCAGAAGCAAATACATTTTTTTTAGTATGTCCAAAGAGATGTCCTAAAAGGCTTCACTAAATTGAGTGTGCTCTACTTATAGGAGAATTCTTCAGGCCTTTTCTTGGAGCTTTTTTGTTCTTATTTTAGAAGCCATTCTAATAAGTTTAGCTACTTGGTTTCTTAGCGTTTCACAGATGAGAGTTAAATTAGAAGTGGAGTATAGTTAACTGCTTAAAGGTAGGTCCAATGACAGTAGCAAGTGGTGACAATTGGTAACTTAATAGTGACTAGCAAAGATAAAAAACAATTTAAAAAGCAGATATAGGAATTAAAGAAGAGGAGCAGCATAGAACCATTTAACAAAGAAGGAAGCTGACACTTGAAGAGAGAGACAACATGATAGAATGGAAAATATGATGCACAAATCTGGTTCTGTCACTTACTAGCTGTGTCACCTTAGGCCAAGTCACTTAACCTCTCTTGTCCTTAGCTTCCTCACCAATAAAATAAAGGGGAAGGAAGTAAGGAAGTTTTAGAGTGGGCTAGAAGGCCTCTAAGGTACATTCCATCTCCAATACCATAATCGAATACATGGTTATTACCAAACACTTAACACCATGGCATTTGTACCATTGAATTTAAATTAAGAAAAGTTGAAATTGCTTTCAGTGCCTTTTATTTGATAAGATAGATGTGTGTGTAGTATGCTTTAGAAATATTTACATCCAAAATGGTTGAGATAAAAAAAGACATTTTGACTGATAGTATCAGTCATATGGATACTTACCTTATACTTACCTAATGCAGGGTAAATAAGGAGTTATTACATTAAAAAAATGAGCTTCTATTCTCACTCAATAAAAAACTAAGAAAATGAAAACTGAAAAATGTATTCAATCAACTAGTGTGTTAAAAATAGCAAAATATCTTTTTAATTGACTTTTTTTTACTATGTTGATTGACTTTTAAAAATGGAATTAACACAGTTGATTGATTTCTTGGGTATCATATAGACATAGCCTAAGCTGTTGAATTTTTTAAAAATAATATGAATGGCAAATGTTATCATGAGAGTTTATATAGTTTATAATATGAGCCCAGATTCATCAAAAAAATCATTCATTCATTCATTCATTTGTGATTGCAAAGAATACAGGGTATTTCCTAGTCAGAATATTTTCTTTGTAATCATTTAATAGATTCCTGTATAACTATTCAGAATATTTCATTTGTAGCCTTTTGTATGGTTGAGCTCTTTCTTTATTCTTTGTCCAGTGAGGGTTGTTGTGAGCATCTGTATTAAATTTGTATTTCTTTCTAACAATGTGACATTTTACCCAGTAGATTGCAGGTATGCTAGAAGAACTTTGGAATGGTCCTTCAAACTCTAGTGTGTTGGGCAATTAACAAGCATTTATTAAATACAGGTGCAAGACTCTTACATATTAGACCCTGCTTTAGGGGTGCTGGGGATACAAAGATAGAAATCTAATAGTCCTTGCCCTCAAGGAACATACATTCTCATGGGGGTAAAAAGCATGTGTGTAAAAATATTATATACAAAAAAGGAAGAATTGATTTTTTTTTTATTTGAAACATTTAATGTTATGACCTCGAATTTCAGATCCATTTCCTTCCTCCCTTGTCACCCATTCCTTCTTGGGAGATAAGTAATTCAGTATATGTTGTACATGTTTAGCTATGCAAAACATTATCATGGTAGATATATTGTACAAGGCTGCTTATAATTCCCTCCCACTCATCCCACCCCCCACCTGGTCCATTCCCTACATGATCCTGTCCCTCTTCTATATTGGGTACTTCCAACCTCCCCTCACCCCAAGGATGCCCTCCCATCCATCATCCCTCCTCTCATCCCCCTTCCCCCTATCCTGCTGCAGGTTGAGATATCCCATTTAGTATGTATGTCATTTTCTCCCTGAACCAAAGTCAATGGGAATGTGGTTTTGCCTTTTTAGCCTTCCTTATTCTCCCCCTCCTTTGCAACCACTTCCCCTTGCTTCTTCTACATGGGATAGTTTACCCTACCCTGTCTCTCCCCATCTCCTCTTGCCACTTTCCTCTCTCACCTCATAATTTCATCCCTTGAGTATTCTCCCTTCCCAACAAATTCAACCTATGCCCTCTATCCATATATAACTGTAACCATATACACACACATTCACATATGTATTCATATGACCACACCCCCTTCTTCCATTATTTTCATAGTGAGAAAGATATCATCAGTCATAGATATTGCTTTTCCATATAGGAATGTAAATAGTTCAACTTTGATAAGTTCCTTTTGATTTCTTTTCCCTGATTACCTTCTCAGGCATCTCTTCCTTCTTGTGTCTGGATGTCAAATTTTCTATTCAATTCTGGTTTTTTCCTCAAGAATGCTTGAAAGTCCTCTATTCCACTGAATGCCCATATTTTCCCCTGAAACAAAATACTCAGTTTTGCTGGGTAGGTGACCCTTGGGTTCATTCCCAGTTCTTTTGCCCTCTGGAATATCATATTCCATGCCCTTCGATCCCTCCCTGTAGAAGCTGCCAGGTCCTGGGCTATTCTGATTGTGTTTCCACAATATTGAAATTGTTTCTTCCTGGCTGCTTGTAGTATTTTCTCCTTGATCTGGGGATTCTGGAACCTGGCTATAATATTCCTGGGAGTTTTCTTTTTGGGATCTTTTTCAGGAGGTGATAGGTGGATTCTTTCAACCTCTATTTTGCCCTCTGGATCTAAAACATCAGGGCAGTTTTCCTTGAGAATTTCTTGAAGGGTGATTTCTAGGTTCTTTCCTTGATCATGGCTTTCAGGTAGTCCAATAATTTTTAAATTGTCTCTCCTGGATCTATTTTCCAGGTCAGTGGTTTTTCCCATGAGATATTTCACATTGCCTTCTAATCTTTCATTTGTTTGGATCTGCTTAACAGCATCTTGATTTCTCATAAAGTCATTAGCTTCCATTTGCTCCAGTCTAACTCTGAAGGAATGAATCTCCTCAGTGAACTTTTGAGATTCTTTTTCCATCTGGCAAATTCGACTTTTTAAGGCATTCTTCTCCTCATTGCCCTTTTGGGCCTCCTTTGCCATTTGAGCTAGTCTATTTTTTAAGGTGTTGTTTTCCTCAGTCAGGCTGTTGACCCTCATTTCATACCTTTCCTGCATCCTTCTCATTTCTCTTTCTAATTTTTCCTCCACTTCTCTTATTTGATTTTTAAAGTCCTTCTTAAGGTCCTCTATGGCCTGCAACCCACTCATGTTTTCCCCTGGGGCTTTTGGAGCAGGACTTCTGACCTCACAGTCCTTTTCCCGCTCTATGCCCCCAAAATAGGAGTCTAGGGTTGCATTTTTCTGTTTCCTTTGCCTTGGCATGTTGCCACTTAATTGCTTGACTTTTGGGCTTGTTGCCACACTATGGCTTTAAGGCCAGATAGAGGAATTTTCATCCCGAACGTGTGGGGGGCAACTTCCGTTTCTGGCAAGCTGTAAACCCACCCACGACTTCCACCCTAGATCACAATCCAGATCCAGGGAGGTTAAAGCAAGAGCGATTACCCCCCAAGACTGATCGCTGGATCTCCCCACGATTTGTAGGCTGGGAGCTGGAAATGCCTCTGAAAACTACAAAATGGCGTGTCTCCTCAGTGGCTTCTAGCCCCCAGGGGAGGGAGCTGATGCATTCCCCAAATACAGGTCCCAAAGTCCATAGGACACTAAACTCTTACTTTGTCCTAGGCATGTCTATGTTGATAATTCTGGAATCGCCACAGCTCCTGGTGTTCTGGGGTTCCTCTAGCAGGCTGCTGGCCCTGGTGCCCTGGGGCTAAAACCTCGGCTCACGTGGACCTGGGCTCCGCTCAGCTCGGCTCCTGCGCTCTGCGCGCCGGCTCCCAGACCGCTGTGCTGGTCCTTCCTGCAGGGCTGCTGGGCTGTCCTCAGCGGGAGGTTAGCTTCTCTGTGTCGTTCTGTGGGTGCTGGGGCTCCAGAAGTTGTTCAGAGTCCTTTTTTACATAGTTTGTGGTGAATCTGGGGACAGAGAGGCTTGGACGAGCTGTTTCTACTCCGCCATCTTCGGAAGAATTGATTTTTGAGGGAGAGGAGAGGATAGGCAGTAACACCAGAAAGGGGGAGATCATCAGGAAAGGTCTAATGAAGGTAGTATTAGTGCTTGAAATGAACTTTGATTCAAGCTATGGATTATAAGACATGGAAGTACAGAAAGATTCCATTCCAGATATGGGAATATGGACAGTTATGTTCAAGGAAGAGCAAGAAAGACCATTTGACTAGTCTATCAAATGCATGAAGAGGAATAAGGTATGATAAGGTCTGAATGATAGATTGGAGTCTTATTGAAAAGAGCTTTAAATGCCCAACAGGAGTTTTTGTTTGATAGTTGAAGCAATAGGGAGAAACTGGAGATATTGAGCAAGGCAATGACAGGTTTCCTAAACCTGTGATTTACAAAAATAGCTTTGGTAGTTCTATGGATTGAAGAGGAAGAAGACTGATGGCAGAGAGAACTTTTATGGGGCTGTTATGGGAGTAAAGGTGGGAGTGGATGAGTGTTTGAATTAGGATTCATCACAAGATATGGTGATGTAGTGGAGGAGATAGTAGCTTTGCTCCTTAATTAGATGCAATTCTTATTCAAGTCACTTATTCTCTCTGTATCTCAGTTTCCTCATCTATTAAAACTATCATAGTAGATGACCTTTACAGTCCCTTGCAGGCCTAAAATGCTATGATTTTATGAAAAATGCTCTTGAAGTTCTTTCTTCTTTTTGAACTTTGATGGCTGAGTGTAGGTTGAACTGGCATGAGGAGAGAAGGGAAGGGAAAGGGAGGCAAGGGAAGGGAAGAAAGAAGAGAAGACAAAATGAAGAAGAATAAAAGAAAGGAAGAAAAGAAAGAAGGAATCATGGAAGGAAAAAAAGGAAAGAGAATCTGACTTCAAGTATGAAGGGTAAAGACATTTTTACACCAAGTTGCAGAGAGAGGCCAGTATTGATATTTCTGACAGTACCTTAACTCCTCATTTATACTCACTTCTGAGTATACAATATGATGCTTAGTCTTATAGTTTCCACCTTCACAATATGTCTCCAACATGTTCCCTTCTTTCCATAGATAAATCACATAGATGTGCCTGTGGTATAGGCCCTAGGTTTATTGAAACATTCATTTGTGTTAGTGTGTATGCATGTGTGAATTTCATTTTGAAACTAGGAAGAGACAGTACAATCTCAAGACCAATTAACTCAAGTGCATACATTCAAAGAAAATCATATGTTTCCAGGAATGAACATGCAATGAAATAAACACCACATCAGAAAAAAAATTAAACGTGTTAATCTTCAAGAAGATCTTTCAGAAATCATGCAAACCAATTTAGCTAGCTTTTCTTGAATTGAATTTTGTTGGTCTTGGTGTTTCTGTCCTAAAGGTAGTTTCAGAAGTGGGGTAGCCAATTGTTATCTTCTTTCTGCAGCTCTGCATGCTTGTTTAACTGTCTTTTTTAGCGACAGGTAGAAGTTCCAGAGTTTGGACTTCATCTCAGCTTTTTAAGCTCTAAAATGTACTGAAGGTTATCACCTCTTATGGGAAGGTACTGTTAATGTCATGAGTTTCCTCTTGCATCCTTGAAGCCAAGTTGAGTTGTGCTATACTACCACAAAAAGCAGAAATTTTCATTCCTGATGCAAAAGTTCCCAATATTTACCACAGAGTTTCCTATTTCAAATACGGTATTTAGCAATTATCCCCTGCAGTAGAGCATTGTAGTTTTCATGTTGCTTAACCAAGAGGAACCTCAGACCAGAGCTCTCCAACCTAGAATAAGTATTACTATCCTGAAAAGCTCCTTGCCCTTAAAAAACACCTTCTAAGTGAGTGAGCTGAGTCTAGTCTATGAGATCCTATCCTTTATTGTTAAATTAATTAGCAGAATTCTAGAATTTAAGTATAAAAATATAAATTTATACTCCTTCAAACTAACTCTATAGGGTTTATTGATAATATGCATGCAGAGGGTCAACCAGTGGTGTCAACCAGTCAGTCTGATAGAGGAGACAACATACAAGCAACTATGTACAAACAAGCTAAATACAGGATAAATAGGGCTAAGCAACAGAGGGAATGTACAAGATTAAGAGGGATTAGAAAAATCTTCTTGTAGAATGAAAGATTTTATCTGGGATTTCAAGGAAGCCAGGAAGCTGAGAGTCAGAGATGAGAAAAGAGAGAATTCCAAGGCATGGGGGATAACATCCAGTGAAAACACATAGAGTCAGGAGATAAGAGATAGAGTATATTGCTTGAGAGAGTACAAGGTATAAGTAAACTGGAGATATAGTAGTGATGGAGAGGGATAAATTATGAAGGAGTTCCAATACCAAACAATTTTTTATTTGATCCTGGAAGTGAAAGGGAGCCTGGAGTTTCTTAATTAAGGGGTGATATGGTCTAAACTATGTTTTAAGAAAAATCACTTTGGTGGCTGAGTGCAGGTTCAACTGGAATGGGGAGAGATTTATGGCAGATAGACCAACCAGCCAGCTGGTGTTAGGAAATGCACTCCTGTTCCAAGGTGGTGGCATGCATTGACAACAAATTAAGAGAAAAAGGTAGAGAGAAAGAGAGACAGAGAGACAGAGAAAGAGAGAGGAGTTGAAGACTTCATCTACCTCGTGAGCATAGGGGCTTTGGAAGAATAGTGGTACCTTTGACAATAGTAGGGAACTTTGGAAGGTGGGAGAATTTTAGAGGGGAAGACAACTGGTTCAATTTTGGACTTCATAATGATGGTTTTTAATTAATCTCATGAGATTATAGGGTGTTTGTTTAGAGGTATCTGAGATTCACCTCCTATATCACCAATGCAATACCCATAGCAACTGCTATATGCAGGCATATCTCCAGGTTTGAATCACAAGATATAACAGACTATCTTCTTCAAAGACAAAACCAAGATATATATTTATATACCAGAAAGCCAAATCCACCATGGTAGTAAAGAAGTTGGTACACGTTACCAATGCAGGAAGCACTGCTATCCCCAAACCTTCCTTCTGTCAAGCCTCCCCACAAATAAGTTCCCCTAGGCAAAATGCCCCTCTCTCTCACCCACACTAGCTGTTTTGCCTCTCTCTGCCTCTTTTCTCTCTCAGCTCCACTTCACTCTCCCACT
The DNA here is from genome assembly GCA_011680675.1 of Gymnobelideus leadbeateri. Taxonomy (NCBI): domain Eukaryota; kingdom Metazoa; phylum Chordata; class Mammalia; order Diprotodontia; family Petauridae; genus Gymnobelideus; species Gymnobelideus leadbeateri. The sequence goes on from WOXC01010726.1 coordinate 883,836, forward strand.
TTCTGCTCCACCCATTTGTCAAGTTCCTCCCACCATATGCTCCATGTGACTCAGGCTTCCATGTTACTCAGGATCAAAGCAGGTCATATAGGCCTATTAATGGGAAAGAAAGATCTTCCCATTTCATTAACAATACATTAACAATACACCTTCCCCAATTCTTGGTGATCTAGAGTTGGAGAGCAATGGGGTTGGGGTGGGTTGTACACAAAGCAGAAATGGTACATACATAAAGGTTACAAGTATACATATGACAATCATCTCTTCTCTGAATTTCTTTTTTTTTCTTTCCCCAGAAAGGCAAAGCAACATAAATAGCAGTACTGGGAAAAACAAAACAAAACAAAGCAAAAAACAATAGGTCTCTCCAAAACCAAAGGTTTGCACTGAGAGGTCATGGTGGTTTGGCACTATTTTATACTCAGAAAGTTAATTGCAGCTAAAGGGTTGTTTTGTTTTGCTTTTACGAATGTACCCATGTTTGATAGGTGTAAATAACCCAAAAACTTTTTTGATTATTCCTTTGATGAACAATTTTGATAGGGATACAAACCAGGGTTGATAGAGGTGCTTTTTTATTACAGGAGCTAGACTCATGGAGTCATCCTTGCTGTTTCTGTCCACCTATCCTCTCCTTCCTACAGGGGAAATGGGGGAAGGTGCCTGATCTGACCAGACTGAATCATTCAATCATATCCTCTAGTACTTATGGGCATAAACAACAAACATCATGAAGATAATTGTCATTTATGTATGGATGTTGCAAGAATAAATGACTGAAGGAAAGGGGGACATTTCACAAGATTCTCCAAATGAAATGAACATATACTTTGTCCCTTGATGTCTTTAATGCAAACATTGGTGCAAAGGACAGTGGTGAAAGGTATGCCAGAAAATAGAACTTAAGTTTAAAAAACAAGAGAGGTGAAAGGTGTGAAGTCTATTCAGAAGCCTATGACAAATAAATTCTTTTTTCAATAGATAACATTGCATTGATACCTTTGTTTTTCAATATAGACATTTCCAGATTTAGTAATGCAAACTCATTCAGGGATCCTTTCCTTACAATAAAAGAAATGCATTTAAGCATAGCTAAATTGCATTTTAACTAAATGTGACAGTGTTTGCAATGATGCAATGATGAATATTTTCTCCTAAAAGAGAGTTGGAAGACACTAGATGCATAAACATAGAATATAAAATAAAATTGCCCATATCTTAACAAAAAGGAAAAAAAAAACAGGTTACTATGGTGGAAGCCTTTTCAGACTTCAATTCAGCAAGCATTGGTTAAATACTTACTATGTGGAATAGTCTAGTCTGCGGGGATTAAAAAAAACAAACAAAAAACAAAACAAAAAAACAGACCCTGTCCTCAAGGAACTTTTGATTTACTGGAGAAGCAAACACTAATAATAACAAAAACAGCAGTGATAGTAACATCTAACCTTTACAAAGATTATCTCATTTGATCCTCATAACAACAATAAGATGTAGCTATTATTATCCTTATTTTACAGATGAGAAAACTGAGGCAAAGAAAGTTTAAGTGACTTGCCTAGGGTAATACAGTTAGTGTCTGGGGCTGGATTTGCACTCAGGTCTTACTGATTTCAGGCCTAGCAGTCTATCCACTGTGCCATCTAACTAACCTTCCTCCCCAAAAAGAAACTCCAGGTATCCCTTCCACATCACAACTTTCCCCATTGTGATCTCAGTTTCAATATATTGAGGGTCAGCATAAGAGATTAAATGGGAATGTGGGGGAGTTTTGTGGAAGCCACAGATAACACGTGAAGACCAGCAGACAACTCATAAAGAGTTTAGAAACTCAGAAATGCATTAAGTATAGTATTGTGTAATATCAACACATTTTATTTTCTTTTTCTTTTTTCTTTTTTGGAGGGCAATTGGGGTTAAGCAACTTGCCCAAGGTCACACAGCTAGGTTTTTTTGTTTGTGTGTGCATTAAGTGTCTGAGGCCGGATCCGAACTCAGGTCCTTCTGACTCCAGGGCTGTCGCTCTACTCACTGCGCCACCTAGCCACCCCCACATTTTATTTTTTAATACTATAATAATTCGTACTTCTTCTCTGGTATGAAGGGAGGGCCAAAAGATTTTATGTCGATTTTCTGGATTGTTGGGGGCACTGCACCCTACCCCATGATATAGAAGGAATAAGTATAAAATTAAATGTGCAGACAGATCAGGAGATAATAAAAGAAGAACTATCTATTCTAATCTCTTCATTTTACAGACGAGAAAGTTGAGGCCCAGGGAAGTGAAATGGTCTGCCCGAAATCATATAGATAATAAGCACCAGAGGCATAATTTGAAGATAAATTCTTTCTACTCCTACATTCACATCTAAAGGTATAAATATACATGAAACAGGAAGTCCAGAAAATAGAAGTAAATAAAATGGGAAAATTTTGAAGCCTTTTTATAATAATCTATTTTTATTATCAGTGACAGAATCTCCACATTTGAACTGTTGTTTTTTTTTTCTTTTTTTGCCTTTTGGAGGACAATTGGGGTTAAGTAACTTGCCCAAGGTCACACAGCTAGGTTTTTGTTTGTGTGTGCATTAAGTGTCTGAGGCCAGATCTGAACTCAGGTCCTTCTGACTCCAGGGCTGTCGCTCTATTCACTGAGCCACCTAGCCGCCCCCCACATTTGAAGTCTTAACAATTCAGTCTCATTAAATGGTGAAATCTTGAGAGGAAGAAATTAGGCGAAAAAATGGTGGAATTGGACCAAACATACGCAGGGGGAATTGGTTCTGGAGGTAACAAAGTTTTGAAAGCTTGGGGAGTTAATAGGATCATAGATCTAGATCTAGAGGAGACCTTAGAGATCATATAGTTGAACTATATTTTACTATTCCTCATGTGACACATCTTCAGGGACACTCTCCAATTTATACTTACATTAAAAGGTTAGGTTCCCATAGTACTCCCCACATTCTAGAATATAGTCTGTGGAATCAGGATCCTAATATGACTGCTCATTCAATTAATAGTAAACCAGTAAATAGAAATAATTAGCTCATAGCAAAGGCATTTATTAAACTGGCCTTTTAAAAAATAGTTGTTACATAGCTCTTTTTGTGATGGCTAAGAATGGGGAATGACTATGCAAATCATGGTATGTTATGTGATTGTGATGAAATATTATTGTGGTATAAGAAATGACAAGCGGGATGATTTCAGAAAAACCTGGAAAGATTTATACAAACTGATGCAAAACAAAGTGAACAGGACCAGGAGAACATTGTACACAGTAATAGCAAAACTGTACGATGAAGAATCGTGAATGACTTAGATATTCACAGCAATGCAATGATCTAAGACAATCCCAAAGGACTCATGATGAAACATGATATCTGCCTCCTGAGAACGAATCAATATTATCTGAATATAGACCGAAGCATACTATTTTTCATTTTCCTTCTTTCTTTCATTTTTTGTTGTTTTTGCATCTTCTTGTACAAAATGACTAATATAGAAATGATTTTACATGACTGCATATGTATACCAGATTATATGTATACCAGACTGCATTGCTTACCAGATTACTCTCAGGGGTAGAGAAGAGGAGAGAGGGATAGAATTTGGAACTCAAAACTTAAATGTCAAAAATTGTTTTAATATGATATTGATGAAAAATAAAATATTATTTAAGAAAAAGAATAGTAGTTACAAAATATTCCACCTCCACAAACCTAGGGTACATTTCCTCATAAATATACATAGCACCCAGTGAGAAAAGTGGACAAAAGTTTAGAATAGTGAAGCACATGGTAGGTAATGTATGTAAACAAGATTATTCAATCTCTTGGAGGGTGGGGCTCAAAGTCCTTTCTGGTATTTTACAATCCTCTCTGAAAACTAAGCATGGATTGCCATAGCTAGCTAGTTAACTTTCTTTTGAGTCAAGAGCCACCTGTCTTTTCTGTGGCCACAGGTCCCTTTACTTGAAATTAGCTCCTATATATTCATGTTCATCTGGAGTATGTGTCCCCAATTCCTCAACTATCTCTTGAACTAACTTTCCAAATGATGGATGGGATACCTCCCTCTGTATGAGTAGCTCTGTTGCTACTTATTATGGTTGATCTTATGGAGAATGGGTGTGGGTGGTAAGTGGGGAAGAGAAGAGAGAAAAATCTTCTCTTTCCTCCAAAGATATGAACACCTCCCCCTTCAAGTACTGGCTTCTCTGCTTCTACTCATATAAATTGCTAAATTGTGGCTTTCTCCAAGGCTTAACTATTTACTAAAGCATGCAAATTTTTGGAGTGGAGAAAAGGGAGAAAAAGAGAGACAGAGAGACAGAAACAGAGAGATGTTGATACTTTATAAAGGTATCATTAGGTGTCAATACCTTTTTTTTTTTACCACATCAATACAGCTGTGACTACATCAACAAGAGTGGGGGATGGAGAGGGAAGGAATTAAAGCCTCCCTCCTCTATTCAAGGAAGATAAGATTTTGAAAAAGAAAATGTGAAAAAAAATAAGGTTCAATATTACTCCCACAGACATGATGTTGAGAGGACATCCATAACTACCATCCCATATGCCTATTTTCTTTCTTTTTTTTTTTTTTTAGGCCTTTTTTTTGAGCGGCAATTGGGGTTAAGTGACTTGCCCAAGTCACTTAGCTAGTTTTGTGTTATGTGTCTGAGGTCAGATTTGAACTCAGATCCTCCTGACTCCAGGGTCAGTGCTCTATTCACTGTGCCATCTAGCTGCCCCATATGCCTATTTTCTTATCTTTATAGGAATCTATATGAGGATGTTCTAGGAATATATTGAGGGTATCTTTGCTAAATATAGCAGAAAGGAATGGGCAAACTTTTACAAAATCCTTGGCAACAACTCAGATCTTTTTTTTGAACAACTGACTGAAAAATGTAGAGAATAAAATATCCCACTGTGTTTATTGTTTGTTGCTATTGGAAAATACAGCATTTGACTTAGGAGGGCAAAATGCAGCCTTAAAGAGTCTCCCAACTAGTCATTCTTACATATAATAAAATTATTCAAGACACTTTCTTAAGTCCAACCACATATATAATGCTGTTCAATGACAAGCTGGTTTTAGCATTAAATGAGGTAAAAGGCAGAGGAAATTATATTTACAAAAAGGTATTCTGAATAATCAAAAAAGATGCTTTGCTTCTGATTTTCTGGGAGGGTTGTTTGTTGGATTTTGTTCTGTTGTTTTTTAGTTACTTAGAAAAAGTTACTTAGAAAAGAAACTCCAGTCTTGGCTAAAGGAGAAGAGATTTTTCTTTAATTAAATTTCCCTTTTCATTGTGAATTTAACAATCATCAACCAACAGAACCATTTCAGTAACAAAAGAATGAGGGACAGACTGCTTACATAAGAAACTGTGAATGTCTGTTACATTTCACCTTTCAATGCTAAACACTGCTTCTCTCATTGCAGACTAAGAGCACATCAGTTTTTGTGTTTGTCTTCAGGTAACAGATCAACAGTCAGTTAAAGGAAAATTAAATGTTCTTCATCAGCTATCTGCAATTTACAGTGTCTCAGAAGCTCTAAAACAGAAGTATGGACAGAATGTGTTCCAGCAATATCTATGGTTCTGAATGCAGCTATCCACTTTTGTTCTTGTATAGCTCCTTCCTTGCACGGTGTCTGGCACAAATTGTGTGTTCAATAAATGATTATTGAATGAATTAATTTGGAATTTGTAATGCAACCATTTTGCTTTCTTTGGGGAAATCTCCTCTTTACAAAAGTATAATACTCAGCAGGGCAAAAGACTTGGCTGGGGCAAATATTTTGAATGAGTACTGGCTGTCTTGAGAACTGTAGCCCTTCCTTTCCCCCTTACTCTAATTTCCCCACAGCAGCATGTTATTGAGGTTAAAAAAAAAAGAAGCCTACCCAACAGTTTCCAAATGGCTGAGTTTCAATTTTTGAGGAAAATCCACTGTGGCAAATAGTTTTTTTGGAGGATACACATTTAGCCAAATATCTTTTCCTTTGTAACTCTCTTTAGTTTATATAATGATATTAAAAAAAAATTCTCCATTTGTGAGGGTAGGGAAAGCTGTAAAACACAACCTAAAAAAGAAAAAGGGCCCTGAAGATCACTAACCAGTCGCTTTGCTGCATTCTTTTCCTATTTATGAGCAGAATTATAGCGGCTAAGCTCTTTTCTCAATTGCTTTTCGAAGAAGTGTGTAAGAATTCAGGAATAAATTGTACAGAAAAAAGGAGGCAAAGAAGGATTTTTTTTTAACATACACACACCAATGAGTTTACTTTTTGCTCTTTTGAACATTTTCTCCCTCCCAAATATTTCCAGTTGTTTCTAACAAGGAAAGGGAAGGAGAAAGCCACTTTTGGGCCTTTAATCATAATAATACCTGCAGAGATCCATGGAAATTTAACTCTTTCCTTTGATTCTCCTTTAGGGGATACTATATTCCATATTGTGAAAGGAAATTACTTTTAATTTTGAGAATAGTTAGAGAAAAACAAAGACCTTTGACCTAAGTTTGCTGTTAGGACTGAGGTCAGAGCTGTGATTGGTAACTGTGAAGACAGCAAATGAATCCAGGCCTTTTACCAGGATATATCTCAACTCTTGCAAAATGGGGAAGTTTGCTTTTTCCCAGTTTACCCTGAGAAATACAAAGTACATTGGTGTATTAAGAAGCAAATATTCAAACAATCCTATCCTTCTTGTTCCAAATCTGGATATTATTTAGTTACCTAGATATTGTGAGATTTGGTAGCTTCAATCCAGAAAGCTACCTGCAAATTTTTGCGTGGGGTAGAAACTACACCACTACTTTTTATCTTTGCTTTGGTGAGAAAATATATAACTCATTCAATCAAAAGACCTTTGACTAAGTATGAAAAAGGCATACAAACTGGAATGGGGTCAAGCAAGAATTGTGCTCTGATAGGCCCAGGAAAAGATCACATCCGAGGGATTATCCATGAATTAAGTGAGTTGAGGTTTGAATTCCAGAAACTGGAGCAAATACAACTTTCTAGAACCAATGTGACTTTCTTGCCCACCACTGAGGGCTGAGGAAGAACTTCCTGGCTGGGTGGGTTGGGGATGGGCAGGAGAAAGACTTGACTTCAGTGTGTTTCCCTTCTGTTCCCTTTCCCCTTTGACCAAAGGATGTTCCAGCTTTAGAAGGATCCAGAGGATGTATGAAATCCCAGCATCTCATCAGTTTCCTAAATGTTGTGCCTGGATGGACATGGTGGCAGCATATGCATTGGGAGCCAAGGACAAGAATTCTTTGAGTTTAATGGGAGCTTCTGGACCAAATGGGAGAAAAAAAAACTTCCAGCAACCAATATGTTACTCCATCTTTGCCACATATGCTTTTTAACTTGAGACTATTTTCCTTTGGACTGTAAATACTTAAGGGGAAGTGTATCACAAACAATTTTTGAGAGTGGGAATGTTTTGTACCTACTTTTCCTATTGTACCACCTTAGTAAATACCCCTATCAAAAAGCTACTTAAGAGTAGCTGACTGAATTGATTCTCAGCTGATGATCTTGGAGGGAAGCAAACCAATGGTACCTGGGACCCATAAGACTTGCTCCTGACCCCTCAGGTGTACCTTGGGAACCCTGAAGAGAAATGTAGCTGCTCAAGCTCATTTATGAGAATGACCAGAGTTTGCATGGGCTGCACAAATACACAATTTTGAACAATGTCACCTTAAGAAGCCAGAATAATTTTGGCACAGCAGCTGTTCCACGGTGCTACATGTTTATATATGTCTATCCAATCATCCAAGAATACAAATGCAAATGCATGCAGAGGTTGTTCCATAAAGTGAACAAGTGAAGAATCTCATGTGCTCATGTGATCTGAACTGCAAGGAACATCAAAGGAAGTTTAGGACAAGCCCCTCATAATGCAGATGGGAAAACTGAGTCACTAATAATTAGGAGAGACACTTTTAGCAAAGTTTCTCATACCTTTCCTAGTCGTTCTATTTGAAACACCCTCTGTTTCAGTCAAAGCCTACACTGCTTGTGAAAAGTACAGGATGGGAATGTAGGCCCAAGGGGAGCAATTCTGGACATTCCTTTTCTTCTTATTAGAGTACGGGAAGCCAAGTCCTGAAAGATGGATACCTGGTTTTTATTATTGATTCAGCTATAGACTTTGTTTCAATAGGTTACCTAGCTTTTTTTTTTTTTTCTGTGCTATGCTCTATGCTGGTTACATATCATAGGAATATTGTGAGAAAAAATGCCTATGGGATTTAAAAACTGCCAGTTATTTGGAATATGTCCCCAAATTACCATTTATGTTTTACAATTCTTTTATAAATAATTTATTCACATATAATTGCCCTCTTAATTGTCAAGGAATGGCTCTCAGTGTTTCATATTTGTGTCCATTCTCTATATATCTTGGGTATCAGATACTTATTACTGGTTTGGCATAAATATTTTAAAATTTCTATCATTTATTTTCTGTCTTTCCTGATTTTATTCTTGTGAAACCCTTTTAAACTTATGTAATCAAAATAGCTATTTTGTCTCTTTAGATATTTTCTGTCCTTTGTTTGGAAAAGAAATTATCCTTTCCCCCACTTACCAAAGTTGTGAATATTACCTCCTCTTGTTCTTTTCTTTCTCTCTCTCTTTCTTTCTTTTTCTCTCTCTTTCTTTCTTTCTTTCTTTTTATTTCTTAAAATAGTATTTTATTTTTTCCCAATTACATGTCAAGACAATTTTTAGCATTCATTTTTACAAGATGTTGAGTTCTAAATTTTTATCACTCCCTCCTACCCCTCCCCTCTTCAAAAATGGTAGGCATTTTGACATAGGCTATGTATGTGCAATTATGTAAAACATATTTCGTATTCATCCCAGTTGCAAAAGAGGAACAGATCAAAAGGGGGAAAAAGGAGAAAAAATAAAACCAATGAAAAAGTATGCTTCGATCTGCATTCAGAGTTCATCAGCTCTCTATATGGGGAATAACGTTTTCCCTTGTGAGTCCTTTGTACCTCTCTTGGGTCATTGTGTTGCTGAGAAGAGCTGAATCATTCACAGTGGATCAACACACAATGTTGATATTTTGTACAGTGTTATCTTGGTTCTCATTTCACTTTGCATCAGTTCAAAAACGTCTTTCCAGGGTTTGTTTGTTTTTTTTTTTTTTCTGAAATATGCTTGTTCATCATTTCTTATTGCACAATAATATTCCATTACATTCATATGCCACAGACTGTTTAGCCATTCCCCAATTGATGGATATCCCCTCAATTTTCCCAGCACTGGGGCTCAGGATCTTTCATTGGCTTCCTGGGAACGGAATTGCTGTTGGCTTGCTGGGACACTTCCTGTCCTGGACTGCACTCACCTTTTACCTGAGTGGGAAAAAACATTTCCTGCTGACTTTACAAGTTTATCAAACAAAATTATTTTTTCACCTGATGTTTTTGCTGGTTCTGCTATTCCAGGACTTTTTTGGGAGCTTTATTTTATGATTGTTTGGAGTTGAAAATAGGAGAGTTTTGGAAATTTCCTGCTTACTTTGCCATCTTGGCTCCCAAAAGTCCATCTTGTTCTTTTCTAATTAAATAATAATAATATGACATTTAAATTCAAGTGTATGCTGACGCCAAATTGAACCATTTGGCAAAAGTTGAATGTTAAATTTTCAGTGTGAGCAAAACTTTGGAAAAGAGCAAACATTATAAATCAAGGTTTGACTTATTATTTTGTTGACTGTATAGAAATAAGATGATAGAGAAAAGCTTAATAATGCAGATTAAACTTAAAAGTATGCCATGCCTACTTTTTTTTTACCTTCAGAAAGTCAACTAAGCATTTACTAGAAGACCCCTGCTTTTAATAATTAGTTCATGTGTCCATTTCATCTTATTGTGGTATTTGGCATAAGATGTTGGCATAAATCTGATTTCTGCCAAACTACTATCTAATTTTCTTGTCAGTTCTTGTCAAAAATGGAGTCCTAATGCCACCCATGTCTATACTTGGGCTTATCAAACATTGGCCAGCTTTTTCTAATAGTTCTTATTTATTACTTATCTAAACTTGTCTACTGAGATACCTTTATGATTTTTAACCAATAACAAATTGTTTTGATTATGATATTCTCTTCATTTGTACTTTTTCATGTGATTTCTCTTGAGAGATTATACTTTTTGTTCCCACAAATAAATTTTCTTTTAATTTTATCTAATTATATAATAAACCAACTTCTTAGTAATTTGATTGCCATAGTACTAAATATTTAAATTAAGTAAAATAATCTTTTTTTATATCTTCCTGGTCCACCTATTACCAAATATCTCTCTAATGACTAATAACAAATACTTTTTAGAGTGAAATAAGCTCCTCTATTCAAGGCAGAATTGTACAAAAAAAAGGTGGCCAAAAGAGAGGTAGGCAGATGTTGGAGTCAATTTGAACTGTCTCACAAAAGGTGATTGTTGAATTTTTCATGTGAGTATTTGTATACCTGGAAATCAACAAACACTATAAGTGAAAGCTTAATTTATTGTTGCATTGATTTTCTATACTAAAATGATGGAGAAAATGGTAATAATGCAAACTGAACTTAGAAGTATGTCATGAGTACATTTTCCCTCCAGTGAGTCAGTTGTTAAACATTTGCTGATAAAATACACAATCTAGGGAAGCTAAATAACAGCAGAGGTAAATATTAAAAAAAAAAAAGTAAAGGATAGGAGAGATGACCCTCCAATGGGGGCCAACTCACCCAGGAATCTATCATGAAATCTTGTACTGGAAATTATTAGAGGCACATAGAGAAGAGGGACTGGGTGAAATCTAGTATATAGATCTGAAGCCAGCCAGTGCTCTAAACATGGGTGTTGCAAGCCAGTGCTAGCTTCAATAATCTGGGACCTGAATTCATATCCTGTTCCTGATCTGTCAACTATGAGAGGTCACTTGCACAGGGAAATAGGGCTTAGACATACATCTATTTAAGCACAGGGAGACTCTGCAGACAATAGAACCAATTCAGACCTCCTAGTGCCAGAAAGACTGTGGAGAAGGTCTAAGACTGGTGTCTTACCAGGAGAAAGAAAAAGAGGTCAGCAGTTGAGCATGGGACCAGTCACCAGACAACCCATCCCAAAATGATAGTAGTTATAGTAGGAGCAAAGAAGGCCTACCTAAGATATCCAAGAAGGACAGAGGTTCTGGGACTGAACGAATAACCACAATGCAAGAACTGAAGCTTAAAATAAATATAAATGAAAGGCACTGAACATAATGAAAAAATTACTATATAGTTTAAAAAAATGCCTGAACTAAACCCTGAGAAGAATGTAACCCCATAATAATTTCTAGAACTTGAGAAAGAGAGAGAGAGAGAGAGAGAGAGAGAGAGAGAGAGAGAGAGAGAACAACCCTTAGCTACAAGGACTAAAATAGTGATTAGTATAACTGTTGAAGCAAAAGCTAAAAAAAAAAAAAAAAGAAATTAAAGTTCCTGAAGAAAAAAAAGTGAAAGGAGAATAAATAGTTTAGAAGGTGCATGCCTTCCCCAAAGATGAGACTCCCTGAAAAATGACAGTGTAAACATATCTCAATGACTCTACAAGACAACAAATATTTGAACTAAGTCAAAACATTCAAAAAATTAGAAAAACAAGGAGACAATTTAAAAAACTAATTAGAAAACGAAGAAAGAAGTCAAATCATAGGTACAGATTTTATTATGATGCTTGTGAAGGAGGAAAAATTATAGTTAAAATAGCCTTCTTTTTGAAATTTCTTTTGAGTTCATAGAAATATAAAAACTTGAACTAGCAAACTCTTTCTCCCATAACAGAGGTCAAAGATGGGGAGTGGTGGAAAGGCTATGTGAATCCTTCCCAGGGACCATGTTATCAAAGGCAGAACCATTAGGAAACATCCCATTCAATCAACAGAGGAGAATGACACCTAGTATTGAAATCATGAAAGTCTGTCAATTCATTGAATACTCATTTTTTTTCCATTCAGAATTATACTGGATATTGCTGGGTATGATATTTCCTACTATAATCCCAGTTCTTTTGCTCTTCAATATATACTGTTCCAAAACCTGCAGTCTTTTAGTATAGCTGTTGCTAGGTCTTGTGTAATTCTAATTGTGGCTTGGCCATGTTTGAGGTTTTTTTCTTTTTCTTGTTGCTCATAATATTTTCTTCTTAACCTGGGAGTTTTGGAATTTGACTATGATATTCCTGTAGGTTTTTCTCCAAGGATCTCTTTCAGGTAGTGATCAGTGGATTTTTTTTTTCTTTTTCTAATTTCCTCTCTTGTTCTAAACCTCCAGAACTATTTTCTTTAATTTTTTTTTTTTCTTTTTGGAGGGCAATTGGGGTTAAGTAACTTGCCCAAGGCTAAACAGCTAGGTTTTTGTTTGTGTGTGCATTAATTGTCTGAGGCCAGACCGAACTCAGGTCCTTCTGACTCCAGGGCCTACGCTCTACTCACTGCGCCACCTAGCTGCCCCTCTTTATTTCTTGCATTAATGTATCAATATTCTTTTTTCATAATAGATTTAAGGTAGTCTGGTTATTCTTATGTTTTCCCTTCTTGGTCTGTTCTCCAGATCAGTTGTTTTTCTTAAGAGATGTTTCACATTTTCTATTTTTTTTTCATTCTTTATATTTTGTTTTATTAATTCTCGGTCTTTCTAACTTTACTGGCTCCCCCTTGCCCAATTTTAATTTTCAGGGAATTATTTTCTCCTTAAGATTCTTGATCTGCTTTTCCAATTAATTGTCTTCCATAATATTCTTGTTTTTTCTTGAATTGTTCTTAATTTAAAAAATTAATCTCTTTTATTTGATTTTTGAAGTCTTTTTTGATTTCTTCTATGAATTCTTTTCGGGCAGGTGACCATTTGACATTACTCTTTGATGTAGGAGAGGCTTTTTTTTTGTTTGTTTGTTTCAGTATCCTCCTCTGAAGATGAGCCCTGGTTTTCTCTATTCCCATAATAATTTTCTATGGCTAGGTTCTTTCTTTTCTGCCTGATCATTAAAAAATCATAATAATAACAGCTTGTTATTATAATCACCTCGTCTTGCTGCTATTTTTTTTAGCTTTTTCCTGTGTCCAACCTCTGTACTCCTTTTCCATTCCAACCACAGTTAGGCCCCCCTGGCATACCAGGCCAAAATGTTCTTGCTCCCTGAGAATGCTCCAGTGGCTATGACTTTCAGCTCTCCTTTCTGGCCTGGAACTAAGAACAAGAATTCAGCTTTCCTGTAATAGCCACAGCCAGCAGTGACCCCACCCCACAGCTTCTGCTCTCACCTGGAGTGTGCGGGTTCCTTCATGCCCAAGACTGCATCCTGGCAGCACAGCTAGGCCTGGCGTCCCTTGTCAGCAGACACTCCCTCAGTCTTTCCCTGCTCAGATGCCCAACTCCCCACACAGTCTGGGAGGTGAAAAGGAAAATTCCTGTAGCTGAGTTTGAGGCTACCTCCCAACCCAGCTACTCCCTGGACTGACTGCTTACTGTTTTAGTGGAGCTAGCCTGGAGGTGTTTAAACTTCACTTGGGCTGAACCTCTATCCTGGGATCTTTCTTTGAATCTTCTTCAATTATCCCAGGGTGACCACTGTTCTGCCTCAACTCTTGTTTATTTTTGCTGCTCTGTTTGCTGTGCTATATTGCCTTGTCTGTGGAGGAAATCTGGAGGGCATGGGGTTTTCTGACCTACTCTACTATCTTCCCAGAATCCTCTCTCCCACAGATCTTTTTCAGATGCCCTGTGGTCTAGCCAATTCTATTTTAAATTGTGCTTCTGAAGTGCATTTGATTGTGCACAAGATAGAAACCCACAAGCCAATCAATACATTCCCTATGCATTTAATTCACACCTCTACCTCTTGGCATCTTTCTATTCTATCACAAACTCCAGAGATCTTTCACTTATCCTCCTTGTCTCTGATGCAAAATTGGAAGTGATCTCTTCTTTCTTAAATTTGTCTATTTCACGGGGTGGCTATGTGGCACAGTGAATAGAGCACTGCCCCTGGAGTCAGGAGGACCTGAGTTCAAATCTGGCCTCAGACACTTAACACAAAATCTGGCTTGTGACCTTGGGCAAGTCACTTAACCCTAATTGCCCTCCAAAATAATTTGTCTATTTCTTCTGGCCATTATCTCCCCCCCGCCCTTCTTCTGAGTTGGAACATAATCTTGAAAGCAGGGACTATATTGTTTGACACCTTTGTGAAACTGCTAAGCATGAAATTGCTAGCACCCAGCACAGTTCTTTGCCTGTACAACCTATTAATATTTGCTGAATTGAATTCTGAATCACAAATCACTGTACCTTTATGTCATTAAATTATATGCTTTTAGAAATAATATCAAAGCTTGCATTTCATTGTATTCCTCCTCTGTGATGTATCCTGGATGTCTACCTTTTGGTCCCCTTTGTAGAAAAGATAGAGAAATGATAGATAGATAAATAGAAAGAAACAGAGATATATATTCCCCTTGTTAATTATATAAATAGATACAGATCTATTGCTTTGTATTTATATACAGAAATATGCAAACATCTAAATACATATGCATATCTTTTATATCTATACATGCATATATAAATGATAGATGTACTCATTCATCTACACATATTCATGAACATGTATAATTTGTGCATGCTGTGTATATATAGACATACACATACACATATAATTATATATTTGTGTATATGTGTGTATGTTTACACATGTGTCTATGAATATATGAAAATGCATGCACACACATATGGGATCAACTGCACTTAACAGGTACACATACAAACACATATGTGTATATGTTTTACATACATGTACATGTATGTATACACAAGCTATATTTTTCAATTTGTGTGTGTACATATATATATATATATATGTGTGTGCACACATATTTGAAATCAACTGTACTCCACAGGTACATACACATAGATATACTGTGTTTATGTGTGTATAGATATGCACATATATACATATGTAGACATACATAAAATACTTATGTGCAGGCATACATATGTATATACACACATACAAATGTGTACATGTTTGTATATGTGCATTTCTCTTTCAAGCATCTTCCTTTGAGGCTTCAACTGTAGTAAAGGGATTGGCTTTAAAACATAATATCACCATTAATAATAGTACCTATCAGAGGCAGCTTTAAAATTCCATAATTTTAACGTCACACTAATTTGTTGGAGGTGCATTTGATGTATTTGTGTTACGATCATAGTAAGCACTGTTACCAGATGTTGGAATCATACCTTGTCATTAACAGCAGTGTAGTACAAATTGGAGCAGAGTTTTTAAGACTTGATCCTGGAAGCCACCACTCCCACTTCAACATCTGAAAAGCTTTAGGCAATAGAAGAAGAAAGAATGAATTAGGATGAACCTGGGGGTCCATATGCTGTCTACAAATCAGGCCTATTAGCTTTGCTTACCTTCTGGCTTGAATATCGTTTGTGAGCCATCTTTACTGCCAAGGAAAGATAAAAAGTGTGCATTAAAAATATATTACACCTTATCTCGGGGAAGCAGGTGAAGAAGCTTTCTACCTTTAAACAGGCTATAACTTCTTATTGCATATATTTAACAGGGACTCTGAGTACTAACCTAACCAACATGAAATATCCACTTGTTTCCAGGCCCAGTGTTTGCCAGCTGCTTGACCTAAATGGTACTGATCCCATCTTCATTTCTTTCCCCAAGATGTGACTACTGGAATTTAATTACACTGCCAAATTATTAAAGCAAAGGGATTGCAAGGTTACAGTTAATAAACTACTCTTCTGGCTGGCTTAACAGCTGGCTTCCTGGAAAATGGTTCCATCCTGGAAGGCCAAAAGAGAGGAGATAACATGCTCACCTGGGGATTCTGATGAACTGGTTTTTATTAGAGGTGGTCCTGGCTGTGAAATCATATTAATCCATAGAATCGACAAGTTCCCAAGCCTACAAAATGTATTTAGAGATGATTTTATTTCTCTTAGGAGAATACCAACTGTTTCTTTTTGCTCCCTTTGCCCTTTCTTACTTTTTTAAATAATGATTTTGATAATGGAGGAGACTAGAATTTTTAGTTCATCATGTTGGATATATGTCTGAGTGTATACGCATACATATATGTATATATGTGTGTCTACATGCACATCCATACACATATATAGATATAGATGTACTTATGGAATTTTAAGCTAGCAGGAGCCATGGAGATGATCATGTACAATCTACTCATTTTACACATCAGGAAGTTAAGTTTCAGAGAGGTTTAGAGATTTGTCCAAAACCACAAAGATCTTTCTACTGCATCAAGTCTCTCATTTTCTATCCTTAGGGAGTTCTGAGAAGCAATATGCTTCTTCAAAATGTTATCCTTCTATTTTGGACTCAGTATTCCTGTCAGCTGAACGTTAGCACCAGACCCTTTTCTCAATGGGGAAACCTCAAATCATTTTAACTAGATATCACTGATCTGTTAGAATTTGTAAAGGAGCTTATTCCCTACTTCCATATTTTGGGTTTTGCCAGTGGCACAGATTGAAATCTAATGTCACATTTTCAACCCATGCTATATTGTCAAGCCTTGCACACATTCTCATTAATCCAATCTAGGGCACCCACCAATGTACTGGGAGAATGTCTTCTAGAGTTCTTAAAATGATATGATTCCCAGTGAAACAAATGGGCTATCCATCTGTCATTCCTTTTTCTCATTGCATAACCAACCCACCTTCCCTTTCCAGTAATCCATTACTTTAACAATATCTTCTATTCTCATTCCTTGAAAAATATGTTCTATACCTACCACATGTCATTGCTCTTTGGATATCCTGCAGTTGTGAGTCATCAGAGATTATATTAGTCTAGGATTCACAGTGATAAATTATCATGTTATTGAATCAGGTTTAAAGTTCAGAGGTATTTCCTCCAGATGCACTCTGAGTGCAGACTGAAGTATATTTTTCACTTTATTTTTCTTCCTTTAAAAAAAAGCATAACAAATCATGGTATACACACACACACACACACACACACACACACACACACACACACACACACACATATATATATATATATATATATATATATAATGAGTATCATGTGTATCCAATTTCTTCTCTTCTCAATGAGTGGTCAAGGGCATTGTGGAAGGCAAATATTGTAACTGAAAATTCAAAAAAAGAAAGTAACAATCACACACACACACACACACACACACACGCACACACAATCCCAGAGGTGTTTCCAGGTGTTTGCAACTACCAATGCAGATCCAACAAAAAGTCCAAATGAAAAAAGAATTCTCTATTGATGGAGGGGTCCTACAGAGATTACTGTTTGTGGATGGTATTGTGTCAGTTACTTAAGGAATAAACTTTGTAAAGCTTCCTAAATGAGAAATACACAATACACATAAAAATCAAGTAAAAATGGTTATTTGTCCATACTTTTATAAAAAGTTATATAGACAGCAAGTAGGTAGGATAGTTTCCTGTATTCTCCCTGAAAAATTTTTTAACAGAAATATTCTTTTGATAATGCTATGTGGCTATGAATCATAGCCCACACAAGTAGAACATTTTTTTTTCTCTTTTTGACTTGATATTTTACATAATTACAAAAACTTGGTAGCTCAGATGAGTGAAAATAGAGGTCTGTCCCTCTGAAATCTTTATCATTGTATCTCATATAAGATCTCACACCCAAATCTTCCTATTTCAGGAAGTTGAGTCAACATATAGATTGACGGTAATATATTTCTGACCTGTGGCTAGAACTGCCTATTTACAGAAGGATGTGAATTCTCAGTTGTCCTAGAGAGTCAGGCATGAATGGATTGTGACCTGCATTATTGATGAAGGTACTGACATTTGCTGAGATTATAGATGTATTGGGATATTAGTCAGAATTTCTGGGTTTCAGCAATGAGCTCACCAAAACAATATTATTAGCCAACATTATCTTGGCTAGAGGAGAGGTGTGGGGTTATGGGGCAAAGAAAGTCATACTCTTCAGAATCTTTCCACTTCTACAAAGCAGTACAATAATAGAATTTACAGTGACAACATGATAAAGGTCAGGTTTTAGAGTTGTGGGGCCTGAGTTTGAAGATTGATTTTGCAATGTATTAGGAGTGTGTGTGTGTGTGTGTGTGTGTGTGTAAGAGAGAGAGAGGGGGGGAGAGAGAGAGAGAGAGAGAGAGAGAGAGAGAGAGAGAGAGAGAGAGAGAGAGAGAGAGAGAGAGAAAGAGAGAGAAATTGATTTGGGGCAAATAACAATACTTCTCAGTCTATTAATCTATCAAATGACTTTAATGATGCTTGTATTAGTTACCTTATAGTCTCAGAGTAAGTAAAGTTCTTTGGAAATTCTAAGTCATTTATATAAATGTGAACCTTGATATTATTTCAACTCTAGTTACCTCATGTTAAAAGTGAGGAGATGGGAATTTACAGAATTGAAGAGACTTTACCAAGATTCTTTAGGGAGCTGGAAAAAGACTGTCGTTTCAGACTTCTAATTACTAGTTTAATGTTGTACCCTCTATCTTCCAATAGCACCCTTCTACCTAGAGACCACTAACTTTATCCAACTTGACCTCCTTTGTGCTTATCATTACACTGTTTGCAATTGTTGCTTTCATTTATAAAATGAAATTTTTGATATTTATGAGCTGTAGGACAATTTGATGCTTATCTCTTGAAAACTATAACAGAGACCAGGACACTGCTTTTGCTAAGATTTAGGAGTGACAAAGGTCTGTCATATAAATTAACTTTTCTCCATCCCCACTGATAGCAGAACAAAGCAGGGAAGGAAATTATTGTGAAGAATTTAAATTAAGGACTTGTTGTTCAGTCATTTTTTTAGTAATGTCAGGCTCTTCCTGACCCAAATTGGGTTTTTCTTGGTAGGGATACTGAAGTGGCTTGCCATTTCCTTCTTGAACTCATTTCACAGATGAAGATACTGAGGCAATCAGGGTTAAATTACTTGCCCAGTGTCACACAGTTAGTAAGTGTTTGAAGCAAGATTTGAACTCAGGAAGTCTTCCTTAGTCCAGGACAGGTGCTCTATCTACTGTGCCACCTAGCTGCCTAGTAAATGCTAGAATGGATGGCTAGTCTTTATGGGATCTCCATTCATTCATTTATTCAGCGCTTACAAGTGTTTCATGAAACAAAATTTTTAGAATGTGATCTGCTAGGCATAACATGGGATTTATAGTCAATAAACTGGGTATGAGTACCAGTACTGCCACTTATTAGCCATGGCACTTTGGGCTAATCAGCCTCTGTGGGCTTCAGTTTCCTCACATAAATACTTGCATTACATGCCTCACTGGACAATTGTGAATATGAATTAAGATAATACTTATAGAATTCTAGAGAGGGTGGGGGATAGAGCCAAGCTGGTGGAGGAAGAACAGGAACTCCTCCCAGCCCCTGCTTCCAAAACCTCCAATACCTATAAAATATGACTTTAAACAAATTTTAGAGCTACAGAACCCACAATGTGACAGAGAAAAACAAATCTCCTGCTGAAGGCAGCCCAGCAGGCCACCAGGAAGGTTCTATCACACTGAGCTGGGAGCTGAGCACAGTCCCACATGAACCACCCAAGACTAGACACAGGGTGGCCCTGACCTGTGGCACAGACTGGCCTGAGCAGACTTCAGGAGAAAGAATCACCAGTAGCTGTGGGGGTTTCCAGACTTCTCATCCCATATATGTCAAAGAGAAAATAAAAAATCAGTGGAGAACTCTGTTGGAACTGGGTGATGGAAGAGTGTGGTCAGGCCCCTGCCCCCAGGGCAAGAGGTGGTAGAGGCACTGTGTTTGTAGCTGCTGCCTTGTGGCTGCCTCTGGAGCTCCTGCTCTGGAGATTGTAGGAGTCCAAGCGACCATTCAGAGAGTAATCACTCTTGCTTTGACCTGCTTGGATCTGGATCCCAGTCTTGGGTGGTGGTCCTGGGGTGTGTGGCCAGTGTGCTAGAGCTTGGAGTGTCTGTAGAGAAGGCACCCTCCTCATAGATGTGACATCTGTAAAACCCCCCACAATTTGGGACATAGCTCTCTACACTCTGGAAGCAGAGTTCTACCATGGCAAAGAGTTCAATAGTCAAGTAATTGGCTGGCAAGATGAGCAAACAGAGGAAGCACAATCAGACCATAGAATCTTTTTTGAGGGACAAAAAAGATCAAAACATGGAACCAGAAGAAGTCAATGAAGTCAAAACTCCTGCATAAAAAGCTTCCAAGAAAAATATGAGCTGATTATAGGCCATGGAGTAGCTCAAGAAGGATTTTAAAAATCAAGTAAGAAAAGTAGAGGAACAGTTGGAAAGAGAAATGAGAATGACACAAGAAAATCATGAAAAGTGAGTCATCAGCCTGCTAAAAAAGACCCAAAAAATACTGAAAAAAATAACACCTTCAAAAATAGACTAACTTAAATGGCAAAAGAGGCCTAAAAAGCCAATGAGGAGAAGAATGCCTTAAAATTTGAATTGCCCAGATGTAAAAGAATTTCAAAAACTCACTGAAGAGAATAATTCCTTCAAAATTAGATTAGAGCAAATGGAAGCTAATGACTTTATGAGAAATCAAGATACTATAAAACAGGTCCAAACAATTGAAAAAATAAAAGGCAATGTGAAATATCTCATTGGAAAAACCACTGACTTGGAAAATAGATCCAGGAGAGAAAATGTAAAAATTACTGGACTACCTGAAAGCCATGATCAAAAAAGGACCTAGAAATCATCTCTCAAGTAATTCTCTAGGAAAATCGTCCTGATATTCTAGAACCAGAGACCAAAATAGAAATTGAAGGAATTCACAGATCACCTCTTGAAAAATATCCCAAAAAGTAAACTCCTAGGAATATTATAGCCAAATTCCAGAGTTCCCAGTCAAGGAGAAAATATTACAAGCTGCCAGGAAGAAAAAATTTGAGTATTGTGGAAACAGAATCAGGATAACACAAGACCCAACAGCTTCTATACTAAGGTATCAAAGGGCTTGAGGAATGATATTCCACAGGTCAAAGAAGCTAGGATTAAAACCCAGAATTACTTGCCCAGCAAAACTGAGTATAATGCTTCAGGGGAAAATATGGTCATTCAATGAAATAGAGGACTTTCAAGTATTCTTTTTATTTTATTTAATTTTACTTATTTTGCTTTTTGGAGGGCAATTGGGGTTAAGTAAATTGTCCTACATAACATGACTAGTGAGTGTTAAGTGTCTGAAGCACTTGAACTCAGGTCCTCCTGACCCCAGGGCTGGTGCTCAGTATTCACTGCGCCATCTGACTGCCCCTGACTTTCAGGCATTCTTGATGAAAAACCAGAGCTGAACAGAAAATTTGACTTTCAATACAAGAAACAAGAGAAGCATGAGTAGGTAAGCAGGAAAAAGTTGAACTATTTACATTCCTACATGGAAAAATGATAATTGTAACTCTTGAGACTTTTCTCAGTATGAGGGTAATTGAAGGAAATATATGTGTATGTATAGGAAGGTATATGTGTGTATAAATACATATGTGAGTGTGTATATTGTGTACATATATACATGGACAGAGGGCAGAAGATCAGTTGAATAGGAAGGGATGATATCTAAAAATATAAAATTAAGAGGTGAGAGAGGAATATAATGAGAGAAGGAGAAAAAGAAAGATAGAAGGCAAATTATCTCATATAAAAGAGGAAGAGAAAACTGTTACAATGGAGGGGAAGAACAGGAAAGTGAAAGGGAATAGGTCAACCTTACTGTCATTGAATTTGGCTTAAGGAGGGAATAACATACACACTCATTTGGGCATATTACCCTACAGGAAAGTAGGGGGAGGAAGGGGATAAGAGGGGGGATTATAGAAGGAAGGGCAGACTGGGGGAAAGGGTGGTTAGAAGCACATATATTTGAAAAGTGACAGAGTCAAAATAGAAAATAGTATAAGTGGGGGCAGGAGAGGGTGGAGGGAAATATAGTTATTCATTCACAGTATAACTACTATGGAAATATTTTGCATAACTACAAATGTACAACCTATACTGAATTGCTTTTCTTCCCAGTGGGAGTAGGTGAGGAGGAAAGAGGAGAAAGAATCTGGAAAACAAAGTTTTAAAAACAAATGTTGAAAAAAATTATTTTTTACACACAACTTGGAAATAAGATATAAAGGCACTGGGGTATGGAAATCCATCTCGCATTACTAGAAAGTTAGAGGGAGTATGGGGGAGGATATAAGAGAAAGCAGATTGGGGGAAGTGGTATTCAGTAGGCTTGCTATCTTGGGGTGGGGTAGGGAAAATGGGGAGAAAATTTGTAACTCAAAATCTTGTGGAAATGAATGTTGAAAATAAAAAATAAATAAAAATAATTATTCTAGAGTTGAGAGGGACTTTGGGAGGGACTAATACCTGACAAGTAATTCTCTCTACAATATAGGCAAGAAATTATCATCCTGTATCTCTCTCTCTCTCCCCATATATATATATATATATATATATATATATGTGTATGTATGCATATATATACATACATACACATATATACATGTGTACATGTGTATATATACATATATGTGTATGTGTGTATATACACATATACATATATACACACATGAATACACACATATGTGCACACACATGCATATACACACTCACAAATATGCACCATGCACCTATGTATACATATGTATACATAACTGGAAAGTAGGAGGGAATATATTCTAAGCAGAGACTTTAGTGTGTGTAGGGGTGATGATGGTAGGATGGAAAGTATAGTGTGAGCAATAATACATAGGTAGAATGAGCAGGGAATAGAGAGTAGACCAGCCTGACTGGAGAATGATTCATGCTATGGTATAGTGTGAAACAGGCAGAGCTAGGATTAGAATTTTTGTACAAAGGGCAAAGGCAGAAAGAGGGTGCTCACTGGGGTTAGGGGATAGGCAAAATGAGCAAAAAAGGTCATAAATCACTGTAAAGTTCAAGCTATTATTACTGTTGTTATTACTATTAATGTTACCATATCTCCATATATCTAGTATAAAAATATTTTTAAACAAATGCTTTATTAACTTCTGTTTTATATCATTCATTTCCGCCAGATTTTGAGTTAAAATAATTCCCCCCCCCATTATTCCCCTACCCAACCTCCCAGAATAGCAGCCCCACAAGATATCGCTTCCTCCAATCTGCTCTCTCCCATACGCCCTTCGACTTTTCCATTAGAGGAAAGTGAATCTTTGTGTCCCAATGCCTGCACATCTTATCTCCCAATTACAAGCAAAAGAGTATTAATAATAGTATTTATATATATTTGAAACATTTAATGTTAAGACCTCGAATTTCAGATCCATTTCCTTCCTCCCTTGTCACCCATTCCTTCTTGGGAGATAAGTAATTCAGTATATGTTGTACATATCTAGCTATGCAAAACATTGTCATAGTAGATATATTGTACAAGGCTGCTTATAATTCCCTCCCACTCATCCCACCCCCCACCTGGTCCATTCCCTACATGATCCTGCCCCTCTTCTATAGTGGGTACTTCCAACCTCCCCTCCCCCCAAGGATGCCCTCCCATCCATCATCCCTCCTCTCATCCCCCTTCCCCCTATTCTGCTGCAGGTTGAGATATCCCATTTAGTATATATGTCATTCTCTCCCTGAACCAAATTCAATGAGAATGTGGTTTTGCCTTTTTGCCTTCCTATTCTCCCCCTCCCTTGCAACCACTTCCCCTTGCTTCTTCTACATGAGATAGTTTACCCTACCCTGTCTCTCCCCATCTCCTCTTGCCACTTTCCTCTCTCACCTCATAATTTCACCCCTTGAGTATTCTCCCTTCCCAACAAATTCAACCTATGCCCTCTATCCATATATAACTGTAACCATATACACACACATTCATATATGTATTCATATGATCACACACCCTTCTTCCATTATTTGCATAGTGAGAAAGATATCATCAGTCATAGATATTGCTTTTCCATATAGGAATGTAAATAGTTCAACTTTGATAAGTTCCTTTTGATTTCTTTTTCCCTGATTACCTTTTCAGGCATCTCTTCCTTCTTGTGTCTGGATGTCAAATTTTCTGTTCAATTCTGGTTTTTTCCTCAAGAATGCTTGAAAGTCCTCTATTCCACTGAATGACCATATTTTCCCCTGAAACAAAATACTCAGTTTTGCTGGGTAGGTGACCCTTGGGTTCATTCCCAGTTCTTTTGCCCTCTGGAATATCATATTCCATGACCTTCAATCCCTCAGTGTAGAAGCTGCCAGGTCCTGTACTATTCTGATTGTGTTTCCACAATATTGAAATTGTTTCTTCCTGGCTGCTTGGAGTATTTTCTCCTTGATCTGGGGATTCTGGAACCTGGCTATAATATTCCTGGGAGTTTTCTTTTTGGGATCTTTTTCAGGAGGTGATCGGTGGATTCTTTCAACCTCTATTTTGCCCTCTGGATCTAAAACATCAGGGCAGTTTTCCTTGAGAATTTCTTGAAGGGTGATTTCTAGGTTCTTTCCTTGATCATGGCTTTCAGGTAGTCCAATAATTTTTAAATTGTCTCTCCTGGATCTATTTTCCAGGTCAGTGGTTTTTCCCATGAGATATTTCACATTGCCTTCTAATCTTTCATTTGTTTGGATCTGCTTAACAGCATCTTGATTTCTCATAAAGTCATTAGCTTCCATTTGCTCCAGTTTAACTCTGAAGGAATGAATCTCCTCAGTGAACTTTTGAGATTCTTTTTCCATCTGGCAAATTCGACTTTTCAAGGCATTCTTCTCCTCATTGCCCTTTTGGGCCTCCTTTGCCATTTGAGTTAGTCTATTTTTTAAGGTGTTGTTTTCCTCAGTCAGTCTGTTGACCCTCATTTCATACTTTTCCTGCATCCTTCTCATTTCTCTTTCCAATTTTTCTTCCACTTCTCTTATTTGATTTTTAAAGTCCTTCTTAAGGTCCTCTGTGGCCTGCAACCTGCTCATGTTTTCCCCTGGGGCTTTTGGAGCAGGACTTCTGAACTCACAGTCCTTTTCCCACTCTATGCCCTCAAAATAGGAGTCTAGGGTTGCATTTTTCTGTTTCCTTTGCCTTGGCATGTTGCCATTTAATTACTTAACTTTTGGGCTTGTTGCCACACTATGGTTTTAAGGCCAGCTAGAGGAATTTTCGTCCCGAACGTGTGGGGGGCAACTTCCGTTTCTGGCAAGCTGTAAACCCACCCACAACTTTCACCCTATATCACAATCCAGATCCAGGGAGGTTAAAGCAAGAGCGATTACCCCCCCGCCCCAGACTGATCACTGGATCTCCCTACAGTTTGCAGGCCAGGAGCTGGAGCTGCCTCTGAAAACTAGAAAATGGTGTGTCTCCTCAGCTGCTTCTAGCCCCCAGGGGAGGTAGCTGAAGCATTTCCAAAATACTGGTCCCAAATTCCATAGGACACTAACCTCTTACTTTGTCCTAGGCATGTCTATGTTGATAATTCTGGAGTCTCCACAGCTGCTGGTGTTCTGTGGTCTCTCCAGCCGGCTGCTGGATCTGTCGCCCTGGGGCTAAAACCTAGGCTCACGGGGACCTGGGCTCCGCTCACCTCCGCTCCCAGAGCTTTGCGTGCTGTGTGCTGTCGGCTCCCAGACCACTGCACTGGTCCTTCCTGCAGGGCTGCTTGGCTGTCCTCAGCGGGAGTTTAGCTTCTCTGTGTCGTTCTGTGGGTCTTGGGGCTCCAGAAGTTGTTCAGAATCCCCTTTTACATAGTTTGGGGGGAATCTGGGGGCAGAATGGCTTGGATGAGCTTTTTCTACTCTGCCATCTTGGCTCCGCCCCCCAGTATAAAAATATTTAAAGCAATAAAATACAATAACTGTGAGGAATTTGTAACATTTATGGAGGCAAGACATGCCCATATGGAAACTAAAATTACTCTATGTGGAAGTATGCACATATTAAACTTGATTGGAGGAAATATTTCTCAAACAGGAGATAAGAGAATCTAAATATTATTTGTGCTTCTCATAGTTGGAGTCTTTGGAATAGTATAAAAAACAATTTTTGTTGCTCTGTGTAGCAGGGCTAGTGCCAGTTGATGGATAGAGACCAAGTTCAGTTTGGTATAAGGAAGAACTTTGCAATAATTAGAGCTGCCCTATAATGGAATCTATTATCTTATGAATGTGTGAAGTCTCTTGGAGATGTTCAAACAGAAGTTAGGGGATGAGGGAAGATGCATGATCAAAATGAAAAAAGAAAGTTTCTCAAGGAACTTAAAATTTACTGAGTGATAAAGTGTTTAGGCAGATACAGTCAGTATAATTTGAGGAGGTAGTGAGCACTAAAAATAAAAGATGAATAAGGTAATAATTCCTGTTGGATATAGCATATGAGCTCAAAAAAGAAGGATGCAAAAATAAGGTAGAGCCATATTCCAGATTTGATATTCAGTCTGTCCAAAGACATGGAAGAGGGTGATAAAATGCTGAGTTTGAAGAGTAAAGTAGTTTGACTAAATTGTAGAGTGTATGGAGAGAAGTGAAGTAGAATATGACTAAAAGTGTATGGGAGTTTTACTAGGAAGAACTTTAAGTCTTAAGACAAAGAGTTAATATTTTATTCTAGAGTCATTAAAGAAGCATTAAAGGATTCTTGAGCAGGGGATATTATTTTGCCAGCTCTAAGGAGGAAAATTAGAACAAGGAATAAGTGGGAATTGAAAGTAAAATTAAAAGACTACTTGTACTTCCAGGAGTAGAGCCAAGATGGCAGGAAAGAGAAAGCTGAGCTCTACCATATTTCCCTCAAAACAACTTGAAAATAACACCTCAAATTGATTTCTAGATGGGCAGATTCTATAAAAGGTCAGAGTAAGATATAGTCACATAAGAAAATCCATAAACAGAATGGAGAAGTATTGATTTGGAAAGAATCTTAGAAATTCTAGACCCATATCCTAATGTTACCAGTGAGGGAAAGGACCTCCAGAAGAGTAACTTCATTAAGGACATAAATGGAGATGAGGATAAGCACAAAATCTGAAAAGACTTTGATGTAGTATGACCGTATGGAGTCTAGATATGACTATATAAGAAAGACCATATTTTTGACTGTTGGGTTCAGCTTTCATTCTTGCTTGAGATTCATTTGGGGAGCAAACACAATGTATGTTAGTTCCTCCAAAAGATAATGCAAGGGTATTAGAACCATATGGATCTTGATGTTACCTATGATTTGACTGCCTGAAATAAATGTGAAAGCAAAGGATCTCTGGTTGGGAATTAAATAGGAAATCATAATGAATTTCTAGCTCTAAGCTAGGGAGGGCTTTTTGACCTAGAATCAAACTCCATTTACTAGGAAATAAAGTTTTAAAAACTGTGCCTGAAGGCACTTGCTATCTAAAAGTGACCTTGCTTGATATTCTGTAGACCTTGGTGATTATGACAAAAGGCTTTTTTGTGTGTGTGTGTGTGTAAATGAAAGTTTGTTCTGAAAGTTTTCTCTCTCTCATCCTTCTGTGGAGGTTTCTTTTTTTCCTTTTTAAAAGTGTATTTAGGGGGCCACTAGGTGGCATAGTAAATAGAGCACTGGCCCTGGAGTCAGGAGGACCTGAGTCAAATCTGGCCTCAGACAGTTAACACTTACTAGCTGTGTGATCTTGGGAAAGTCACTTAACTCCAATTGACCTCCAAACAAAAAGAGCAAAAAAAAAAAAAAGAAAAGAAAAGGAAAAGGAAAAGAAAATTGACTTTTAGCAAAAAAAAAAAAGAAAAAGAAAAAGAAAAATACTAGGAGCAGCTAGGTGGTGTAGTGAATAGAGCACTGGCCCTGGAATCAGGAGGACCTGAGTCAAATCTGGCCTCAGACAGTTAACACTTACTAGCTGTGTGATCTTGGGAAAGTCACTTAACTCCAATTGACCTCCAAACAAAAAGAGCAAAAAAAAAAAAAAGAAAAGAAAAGGAAAAGGAAAAGAAAATTGACTTTTAGCAAAAAAAAAAAAGAAAAAGAAAAAGAAAAATACTAGGAGCAGCTAGGTGGTGTAGTGAATAGAGCACTGGCCCTGGAATCAGGAGGACCTGAGTCAAATCTGGCCTCAGACAGTTAACACTTACTAGCTGTGTGATCTTGGGAAAGTCACTTAACTCCAATTGACCTCCAAACAAAAAGAGCAAAAAAAAAAAAAAAAGAAAAGAAAAGGAAAAGGAAAAGAAAATTGACTTTTAGCAAAAAAAAAAAAGAAAAAGAAAAAGAAAAATACTAGGAGCAGCTAGGTGGTGTAGTGAATAGAGCACTGGCCCTGGAGTCAGAAGGACATGAGTTCAAATCCGGCCTCAGACACAACCCCTTACCCCCCAAAATAGCCATGTGACCTTGGGCAAGTCACAACCCCAATTGCCCTCAAAAAAGGAGAAAAAAGTGTATTTAAATTGAAGCAGCTTGGTGGTGCAGTTGATAGAGCATTGGGCTCAGAGTCAGGAAGATCTGAGTTCAAACGTGGTGGCAGACACTTACTAGCTGTGTGATCTTAGATGAGTCACTCTTTCTTCCTCATCTGTAAAATGGGGATAATAATGGAACCTACCTCCCAGGAGTGTTGTTAGAATCAAATGAAATAAATGTTAAGTGCTTAGCACAGTGTCTTGCACAAAATAAATTCTATGTAAATGGTGTTTTAAAATATTATTATTTTATGAACTTCTATTTTCTTAAGGAGCTGTAGAAGAAGAAACTGCCTATGGAAGAACTGAGTCTTCCTAAGAAAAGGAGATAGCACAATAGCTAAAGATTTCAATAGAAGTGAAAACCTGGAAGCAAGAAGAAGTTCCACAACTATCTACTAAGTAGATCCACACTTGGCAAATCCTCAACACTGAAAAGCAATATATGAGACCAAGCAGAGAAATAGCCTAGTGGCATGTCTAGAAGAGGGTATTCAGCATGCTATGGGAAGTAGGCAGAAATAACTCAGTGAAATCAGAAGAGAGCAGCAGCCCTAGAGTATTAGAGACAAATATTTCTTCTCCACAGATTTGCTACAGTCACATTAACAAGTGAGTCTTCCTCCATACATGTAGCTAAGTTACATGTATGTGGTCCTCCATGTTTGTATCTTGCATGTTTCCTTTTTCCCCACCTGATGATGTGTGCATTTGTGGTGGTATATTTCCCAGGTTTACAAGGGAAAATTCTTTTAGTGACATTTTACTAACTTTACTAACTATGATATTTTGTTACATGCCTTTGCTTTGAACTAATGTATCTTCTGGCTTCCTGATAAAAGTAAACACATTAGTGGTGGCTCAAGAGCTTTTATTTTGAATGGATGTAGAGCCACAGAGTTCCTTATACCTGGGGTAGCCTTGTCTGAGGAATCCAGTTGGGAGATGGAGAGGGAGTGTATGTGTAGGTATGATATTTTGCAAAACTGGGATTTAAACTCTGGGATTAAAAACTGGGATTAAAGACTTCTTGGACACAAGATCCAAATCTGCTATAGTATAATGCCTTTGAAACTCAAAAAGAGTTAAATGTCTTGATTTTTAAGAAATGGGAGAAGGTGGATTCTTCAAACTATAGGCCACTGGTCTTAACTTTGATTCTTGGAATATTTCTAATATATGTTATCAAAACTATGCTTTATGAAGATTTAGACAGAGAAGATTTTAAAAATGAGTTTGACTTCATAAAAAACTTGTCATGCTAGACTAAATTAATTTCCTTTCTGGAAAGTTTAGTAGGCTGACAAATTATATATTTTTAAAATTTTTTTTCCCAATTAGATGTAGAAAGACTTTTAACATTCTTTTTAAAAAAATTGTGAGTTCCAAATTCTTTTGCTCTCGCCCCTTTCCCGCTCACTAAGGTAGCAATTTGATGTAGGTTATACATGCATATGCATGCAAAACACATTTCCATGTAAGTCATTCTGTGAAAGAAAACACAGGTAAAAAATCCTCAGGAAAAATGAAATAAAGAAGTATCTTTGATCTGTGTTCAGGCTCTATCAGTTCTTTTTCTGGAGATGGACAACACCTTTCTTTACAAGTCCCACAAAATTATCTTGGATCATTGTATTGCTGGAGATAACTAAATTATTCATGGTAGATCATCATATGATATTGTTGTTGCCATGTACAATATTCTCCTGGTTCTGCTCATTTCACTTTGCATCCGTTCATGCAAATCTTTCCATGTTTTTTCCTAGAGTATCCTGCTCATAATTTCTTAAAGCACAATAGTATTCCATCACAATCATATACAACAGCTTGTTTAGCCATTCTCCAGTTGAGCCTTTTTAAAAATATCTATAGAATACAAATCTAGCACATTGCTTGGTCAAAGGGTATGTATGGTGTTATAACCCCTTAAGTGAAGTTCCAAATAGTTCCCTAAAATGGGTTCAATGAGTATGCAACTTCACCAATAGTACATTAATATTTTAATTTTCTCAGTTTCCTCCAAAATTTGTCATTTTCCTTTTCTATAATATTAGCCAATCTGACAGGTATGAGGTAATAGCTCATAGTTGTTTTAATTTGCATTTTCTTCATCAATAGTCATTTAGAGCTTTATTTTTTTTAACATATGACTATGGATAGCTTTGATTACTTCATCTGAAAACTTCCTGTTCATATCCTTTGCCCATTTATCAATGAGGAATGGCTTTTATTTCCATATATTTTACTTGGTTTTCTATATGTTTGAGAAATGAAATATTTATCAGAGAAACTCACTGTAAATCTTTTTTCACAGTAATAACAACTATCTATTTCCTCTATTTCCCTCCATCCTATTTCCCCCATTTTTGCTTCTCTCTCTCTCTCTCTCTCTCTCTCTCTCTCTCTCTCTCTCTCTCTCTCTCTCTTTCTCTCTCTCTCTCTCACACACACTCTCTCTCTCTCTCTTTCTTTCTCTGTCTCTCTCTCTTCCTCTTTCTCTCTCCTTTTACCCTATCCATTCTCAAAGTGTTTAACTTTTCACATTTAAGTCCTCCAAATTTTTCTCCCTTTTTGTTATCTCCTTCTCTTCCTATTTTCCTGTATGGTAAGATAGATTTCTTTACCCAACTGAGTGTGTGTACTATTTGCTCTTTGAGTTGATTCCAATGAAAGTAAGTTATATGTGTTCCCCTCCCCACTTACCCCATTTTCCCCTCTGTAAAATTTCTTTCAGGTAATTATCTTCAGAAATATTATCCTATTCTATCTATTTCCCCTTCTCCCAGTGCATTATTCTTTCTCTTCACTTAATTGTATT
Source organism: Gymnobelideus leadbeateri (assembly GCA_011680675.1). Classification (NCBI taxonomy): domain Eukaryota; kingdom Metazoa; phylum Chordata; class Mammalia; order Diprotodontia; family Petauridae; genus Gymnobelideus; species Gymnobelideus leadbeateri. The sequence continues at coordinate 915,175 of WOXC01010726.1, forward strand.
TATTTAAATAATCATAACATCACATTTAACTCATACCTCTGCTTTCTGTCTGTGTATACTTCTAACTGCCTTAATGATGAGAAAGTTTTAGGAATTATAAATATTATTTTGCCATGTAGGAATATAAACAGGTTAACCTTATTGATTCTCTTATGATTTATTTTTCTCTTTTCCTTTTTATTCTTTTGTATCTTGTATCTGAAAATCATATTTGCTATTTAGCTCCAGTCTTTTCATTAGGAATGTTTGAAAGTCTCCTATTTCATTGAATGTCCATTTTTTGCTCTGAAAGATTATACTCAGTTTTTCTGGGTAGCTGATTCTTTGTTGTAATCCTAGCTCTTTTGCCCTCTGAAATATCATATTTCAAGCCCTTTTATCCTTTAATGCAGAAGCTACTAAATTTTTTGTTACCTTGAATATGGATCTACAATATTTAAATTGTTTCTTTTTTGTTTTCTGTAGTATTTTCTCTTTGATATGGGAGATCTGGAATTTGGCTATAATATTCCTGGCAGTATTCATTTGGTGATTTCTTTCAGGAAGTGATTGATGGATTCTTTTAATTTTTATTTTACCATCTGGTTTTAGAATATCAGGCTAGTTTTCCTTGACAATATTTTGAAAAATGATGTCTAGGCTCTTTTTTTATCCTGATTTTCAGAAAGATGAATGATTTTTAAATCATCTCTCTTGGATCTATTTTCAAAGCTAGTTGATTTTCCTATGAGACATTTCACATTGTTGTCTATTTCTTCATTCTTTCAGTTTTGTTTAACTGTTTCTTGGTGTCTCATAAATTTGTTAACTTCCACTTGCCCAATTTTAACTTTTAAGGAATGATTTTCTTCAGTAAGCTTTTGTGCCTCCTTTTCAATCTGTCAAATTCTACTTTTTAAGGAGTTCTTCTCTTCAGTGAATCTTTGTGTATCTTCTTCCATTTTGCCAACTCTGTTTTTAAAAGTATTATTTTCTTCAGTATTTTTTTGTGCCTCCTCTTTTAAGCTGTTGACTCTTTTTTTTCATGATTTTCTTGCATCAGTCTCATTTCTCTTCCCAATTTTTCCTTTACCTCTCTTACTTGATTTTTAAATTCCTTTTTGAGCTCTTCCATGCTCTGAGGCCAATTTGTATTTTTTCTTTGAGTCTTTGGATACAGACATTCTTTACTTTGTTGTATTCAGGTTGTGTGTTTTGATCTTCCTTGTCACCATAGCAACTTTCTATGGTTAGAATATTTTTCTGTTTTTTGCTCTTTTACCAGCCTATTTTTTTTACTTTTAATACTATGCTAAAATGGAGCTCTACTTCCCAACTGGAGGGGTACTGTCCCAAGCTTTAGGACTTTTGTGCAGCTGATTTTAGAATAATTCTGGGGACATATAAGTTTTTGGTTCTTCTTAGGTGTTATGAGTTAGGGAGAAGTGTGTTTACTACACTCCTGTACTCTGCACTGGTTTATGAGTGATCACAAATACTCTCTTCAACCTTGGAACTGTGACCAAGGTTCCTGCTCACAACCTATGTTGTGCTAGTACTCCTCCTTGTCTTGGGACTAAGATCCAGGACTGTGACCCAGCTCTAAATATAGACGATGAAACATACTCCTGTCCCTGGTTCCAGGAAAAGAGACTCCTGCCAATCGCCTTCTGACCTGCTGTACAAAAAGACCCCTATAAATCTCCTTCTGACCCATTATCCAATCCCTTTACTGAGAGTTCTGGACCTGCCACTGCTTCCACTGACTCAGTTGTTGCAGACCTGTTTCTGGTTTACTGGGGCTGGTTCTACACTGGTGGCCTATGCTGCACTCCTTTATATCCTAGTGCAACAGACCTTTCCTACAGACTTTCTCATTGTTATGGGCTGGAAAATTGTTTTACTCTGTCTTTTTGTGAGTCCTGTTGTTCTAGAATTTGCTTAGAATCATTATTTAAGGGTATGTGGATGGGGTTTGAGAGAAAGTTCAGGAGAGTCCTTGCCTTTACTCCACCATCTTGGCTCTGCCTCTGTTAAATTATATTCTTGACACAGACTTAGTGCACTTGGATTTAAACAAAGCATTTGATAAGATTTTTGTTTATTTTATCCTTGTTAGCAAAATGGAATGATATGAGCTAGATGGAAGTATAGTCATATTCAAAACTAATTAGATTCTAAACGTGATGAAGAGTATAGAGAGAGGAATAGAAAGCCTAAGTGTGGCAGCATTATAGGGTATACTGCAGAACACCTATCGTGAAGTAGGAAATCAGTGATGAATTTGGGAATCAAATTCTAACCCTGTCAGCATGAATTCATATTCTCTCTCTCTCTCTCTCTCTCTCTCAGAATAACTCATAATTTCTTGATGTGCTTTATTAATAATCTCATTCTTCAAAAGATGGAGGAAGTGATAAACCATAGTACTACCCTAAATTTTAGCAAAGGAAGAATGACGGAAAACTCAGAAGGAAGTGAGCATTTCTTTTATAGAGGAGGAAAAAACAAACAAACCCATGACTATTTTACCTCAACTTTAGATTTGGTAAAAATTAATTTCAAAGAGTTAATAAGATAGATATAATTTAATGGCTTAAAGTTCTACAGTGGAAGTCCGTTCAAGAGGAAGGGGAATCTTTCAAAAATAAAATTCTGATGACACTTGGCAATGATTCTGAAAAAGAAGAAGAGTGATTTACTCAAGGTTATAGAGCTACCTAAAGAGGGACCTATGTAGATTTATTCATAAGCACTTATTTGACCAACTTCAATTAGAAAAATACAGGACTTTTCTACAGTTAGGGAGATTACAGCCTTGCCATCTCTATTCAGTGCTAGTTGTCACATTTTGAGAATGTCACTTGTAAACTGGAGCATGTTCAGAAGAGAATGAGTGAACATGTTAGTGGAAAATTGGACAAAGGAACTGGGAATGTTTAGGCCAGAGAATAAATGACCAGGGAGAGGGGATTTCATGATTCCTGTCTTCAAGGATTATAGTCTATGTAATGGGAATGTGCCTGTGGTGTGGCCTTTGATATGTTCACTTCAACAATATCAAACCATATATCTATTATCCCTCCCTTGAGCCATGTTGACCTTGACTTACTCTGGCTTGACTTGCTCACTCCAAGGTACTCTCAGACTAGCAGATCCAGGTACCCAGACATATACCACCATCACAGTTTTACTCAAACTATGTCAGGATGCTAGAGGTAACCCTGTTGAGTGAGAATAACACTATCCAATATTTCTAAGAACCATCCAATATATTTTCTATCTACACAACCAGTCCCTCAAAATAATGACACTTTTAGATAATGAACAAAATAATGGATTTAACAAAAAGATTTTTTAAAATAGAAGCACACACACACACACATATATATAATATTTGTATAATTTTGTAAATAAAATTTATTTATAATCATATATTATATTGATATAGTAACATATTAAAGCTAATGCATAAATAATAAAATATATCCCAATATACATGTGTAGTTACATCACACTTTCCTACCAGTACACAGTAGCTTTGATGAAAAATGGGTTGCCCATTAATAGGAATTTGGAAGGGAAATGACTGAGGAAGGAAAACCCTTATGCTCAGGATAACATAGTTCTGGAATACAGACTCTTGGTCCATTAGGAATATCCATGCAACAGAAAGCTACACTACTATTCACCACTTACATGTTTATCCTTTACTACTGTTTAGATGGGCAAATCATCTCTGCTCAAATATAGTCTTTTATAAGCTCAACTTACCATTACATTTAACTTAGAATCATCCTGAAAAATATATTTAGAAATTATTCCAACTTAATGTTATTAGCAATTTAAATATGGCCTTAGAAACTTACTAGCTCTGTGATTCTGCTCAAGTCACTTAACCAGTTTGCCTCCATTTCCACAACTGAAAATGGGGATAATAACAGCATATACCTCATAGGATTGTTATGAGGATTAATTGAAATCATATTTGTAAAGCATTTTACAGAGTTCTTGGTATATAGTAGGTGCCATATAAATGCTAACTCTCCTTTCCCTCCCTTCTCCCTACAAAGCTCACAAACTGGCTATTTCTGGGCTGTATAGACCAGACCAGGCATCTATGCATTCATGAAGATGTTGTGTAGTACATTCAGAACAGAGCTCACAGAAATACAGTTCAGGTTAACTCTTTAAGACTTTCTGGAAAAGCTAGCCAGCTCAATAGGATTTCAAAACAGCTTCAAAGCTCCCTATGTCGCTTCTCAACTCCTACCTCAGTCTTTCCAATGCAGAAGTAGAAGCATAGAGCAACAGACCCTCATGAGAAATTTCACTTCTCTCTGACTCTAGGTGGCACTCAAGGGCAACAGCTGTCCCTGAAGCTCTTTGACAAATGAAGTTGAGTCTTTCCCATTAATTAGGAATCACTTAGCTGAAGCTTTCTGTATTCTGACTGCTTCTAACTGCCCCAGCTATAGAACACAGCACCTTTTTAGACTCTTTCTAAGTCTTGGGTGCTTATGCCAGATTTTTTTCAGGTTACTATACTGAGCATAGTGTATATAACACACACACACAAAATACACACATATACAGTATAACTATATGTGTGTATACATATATATATACAAACATGCATATGTATATCTATATATAGATATAGATATTTTATATCATATTGTCTCAGGTTACCATATTGAGTATAGTATAATACACCACATACATAGTACATATACACACATGTAATATATAAAACATATACACACATCTATATAAAAGTTTTCTCTGTATGTATGGTGTGTATAGTGTATGACACACACTATGTAGTATAAATGTAATATATCTGCATGTGAGTGGTATATATGATATAGCTATATCTACTATGCATCTATCAGAATGTATAGATGCATTCTCATATATATGTGTGTATATATGTATGTATGTATAGCTATATAAATGAGAAAGCATATAAATAAGCATCTATCCTCTCTGAACCTTGGTTTCTTTATCTGTAAAATGAAGATAATTAGAATACCTACCTCAAAGAGTCATTGTGAGGGATCACATAAGGTAAGTTGTAAAAAAAAAAAACAACTTTGCAAATGTTACAGCAGTATGTAAATGATAGCTCATTATTTAGTGAAACCTCAACTGATTGTGTTGTTTCAAAACAGGGAGGAAAAAGTTAGCTGAGGTAAAATTAGTCAGTGAAAGTGTTTCCATTGATTTTTAAACTGATAATGTGTGAGTATGTGGAAATATGAAGAGAGAAAAATAAATGGATAAGTATGTAACAAGAATTTGATTTACTGTTACCAAAGCAAATGCAAGGTTCTATGTGACTGTCTTCTGTCAATGGTCTGACAACATCAAAGAAACCTATTAAATCACTCCAGGTGCATAATTAGTATTTAGATTCCAAATGATATTTTTTTACCCTACAGTTGAATCTATCTCTTCTCAGACACTCAGATGGTTAGAATGCACTTACACCTTTTGCACCTGTTTTCTGTGCAGTCCCTTAGACCTTTCCCCTTACCCTCCACCCCTATCAGAAGTCCTGTTCTAATTGCTGACAGTGTAAGGCAGCAAAGCCTTCAGGACAGGAGTTAAAAGGGTCATTTCAGGTGGGTGAGGAAAACATGAGTATCTCTTGAGTTACAGAATTTTGTTCTCTTTCTGCATTGTAAATTTGTTGTGGAACCCTCACTTTTATCCAACCAGAAAAGCCAGTACTGCTTATTAGATCTGAACACCAGCCCTCTTACCCCCTTAATTTGTCCTGTCTGGCAGCTCTAATCCAGCAGAACATAAAACTCCTTGAGGGAAGTAACTGTCTTTCCTTTGTAGTTGTATCCTTCGGGCTGAGCATAAGAACATTGGTGCTTAATAAATGCTTGTTAATTGATTGATTCTTTACTATGCAGTAAAGAACTATTGACTTATCTTCAGACAGTTACACTAAGCAGGTATTGGTTTCAAACACAGTTGTTTCTCTTGATTTAATTTGCACAACTGACTACTAGGTATGGACCTCTAACTTAACTCCTATTGGTCATCAACCAGTAATAAGTTTAATTGTTAAAAGGTCTGGATTACATTTAAGTGGGTAGCTTGGAGGTGAAAGGATGAATAACCAACATACCATCCCCATTTTTATCCCTTAATACCCAGCGCTCTTCTTTTAAAAATATTTCTTTTTGTTAAGAATATTTTTGAGTTTGTTTGTTTCTGAAACTAGGGAGGATTGCTGTGTCCAGAGTGTGACACCATCAGCCCTGATTTGTCATCTGTTGATGGTATCATGACTCATGTTTAAAGGGAAAATTGCACTAGGTGCCCACAGGCTATAGAAATGTCAAAACGAGTAAAGAGCATGAACTCTCTGATGGTTTGGAAAAGCTTTCCATAAATCCCACATGGATGTAACCCAAGAAGGAGAGAAGGGAGAGCATGAGAGAAAGTAATAACAGTATTCATTTTCCCTAAACCAATGCAGCAATCAACTTTGCAATTACAAAGATCCATTTCACTGGACTTTATAACTGGAAATGAAATGAGTGAGAAATGAGACTGCCTAATGAAGGGCTTAGTCCCCACCCATTGCTCCAGCATCACATCCCACCTATTTCCACAGTCACTCACCAGCTTTTTAATTTGTAGCTTATTTTCTCACAGCTCGCCGTGCATTCTCTTTCATTTACATTATTGCCACTTAATATGCAGACAAGGAGAAATATGGCTTCAGATCTGATGGGCTCGGCATTTTTTTTGTCTAGTTTAGTTTGTTTTGCTGCTTAGAACAAATGTCTCCAGAGCTCCGTTTAATTTAGCATGTCAAACTGCTTCCTCCAAATACACTCCTTAAATATTTTATCTAGGAGACAGTCACAAAAGCCCAACCAACAATACAGGATATGTAGAAGCAAAAAAGGAAGGCATGGGCGGATTAGATGAGGATTTTTTATAACAGATGCAGAATTGCATATTGGTAAACTTGTTATGGTCCATATTCCTGAAGGAACATAGGATAAAGAGCTTAAAGGGACCTCAGAGATTTTCTTTTCCAGTTCTCTCATTTTACAGATAAGGCAACTGAGACTCACAGAGATGGCATAACTCACCCAAAGATCAAATAAGTGGCTTACTAATTCCCTCTTGGTAGAGACATAGCCATTACCTGGTCCAACACCCATCCTCCACCTTTCTTGAAGTGGAGAAACTGAAGTGCAGAGAAATTAAGCAATCAAGTTCTGAGGTATAGCAAGTATAGAAAAGCACTATACATTTTCTATTCTAGAGGTTCTAAATTTTTATTTTTTTTCGTGATGTGGACTCCTTCAGCAATCTGGTGAAGCCTGTGGGAACTTTCTCAGAATAGCATTTTTAATACTAAAAATAAAATACAAATGATTACAAAGGAAATCAATTATAAAGAAATAAAAATGTAATACTTTGTACTCATCCAAATTTACAGACTCCCTGAAATCTATCCAGAGACTCATCAGGAGTCTATAGATCCCAGATCAAGAGCCCCTGCCTTGTCCAATTCTCCCTTTTTATGATGAAATAATTACATTGTCCGAGTCTGGAGAGGTAAAATAGAAAAGTTTAAGGTATCTCAGACTTGGGTAGTGGAAAGTTTTTTTTTTTAACTCTTCTATTCTTCCTCCTCCCAATTTCCCTAAATAAGAATTATAATTTGATAGTGGCATTTCGATCGAACAATGGCTCGGTAATTATTGAATGACTACAACTTGCAAATTGATATCTTCCCTTCTGGTGACTTGCATTGTTAATACAGTGTGGTAAGCTTCATCTGCTTCTGATATAAGAGGCAGGAGGAACCTGTTAACGAGACCGCAGTAAAGTGGTCTTTAAAAGCCCAACTGAATCAGTGATGCTATAACAACAGTTGCATCCCTTGGACTGCAGATCTAGTGAGCTGCTCTCCTACTATGACTCTGCCCAAAGCAGAAGAATATATTTTGGCATCAGGTGTAGACAGGAATTTATTAAATTCTTTTATTATTTTCAATTTTCAGATCCCCATACACATGTCTCTTTTAAAATCAGTATGGAGGACTGCTTGTCAGATGGGTTGGACTAGATAGTTACTGAGATTCCTTCTGACTCAGATTCGGTGACTTTATGGATTGAAGCACTTATTTGGAACTGATGTTTGGGAAGATACATCTTTTCATAGATACACTCACATGCATAATTTCCTTGAATAGATTTGTTGAACTATGAAAAGTAGGAGTTTATATCTATGTCATGAAATTCAATAGGGAAAATAATTAGTTGAATTAAAATAATTTGTTAAATAAATTAGTTAAAATAGTTAAAAATATTAGTGGATGGAGAGATATGAGTTGAGTGGGTTGGATACAGGCCCCATGATTGCATGGGGGAAGTCCTGGTGTGAAAATTATCTCCACTGATCTGTAGTAAAGTCTTAGTGATTTGTCTGAGGGCACTGAGAAGTTAATTAACTTGTCAATGTTCACATAGCTAGTCTATATCAGAAGCAGGACCTAAACCTGAGTCTTCTTTATCCATTACAACATAATGTTCTTATTCCATAAATGAGAATTAAATTGGTAGACTAATATTTATTACACAGATCCACTGATTGTCTTGGCTTTTGATAGCCTGATTTTCAGAGGTGAGGAAAAGAGACATTAGGTTCTGAGTTATACTTGCTCAACCTTCCATGTCATCTGTGAGGTTTTTCCTGTATGCAGAGACAAGTAGAGATAAATAGAATAAGCAACCACTTGTATGATATGAAATTCATAGTTATCACCAATGTCTAAATTTCATCATAAGACAGTCTTCTCTTTGAATTCATCCCATAATCAAATGCAGTTATTCCTGGGAAATGTGGTATATTAAACATTATTACACGTTTATGTCTCTGTGTGTCTGAATTTGGTAGATCTTACTCTGAGAGCAGATTCTGATGGGAGTGAAGGTAGAGCATGCTCTTAGTGATGTTTGAGAGACACTTGAGGGGAAGAAAATGAAAAAGAAGGAGCTTGGAAACACCAACCACAAACATCTACTTCATAGTCTTGTGAAGAGCAGGGTTTATGTGATACATTAGTTATCAGAGTCCATTTTGTTGAACCACGTGCCTTTGTAGAACTCAGAAATATGGCTCAGCCAGGTGATTCAATAATTCTTGGTCTTGAGATTGGATCTGAACCTAGTTCTTTGGAAAAATTCAGGAGGAGGGTGAATAAAGGCTTCCTTGCCCTAGAAGTGCAAGTTGCTGACTGAGCTCATAGGGGAAGCATTTGGTTAATGCTTTTGTTTGTCCCCAAAAGTCACTAAAACAGTAAACCTATAGCTAGTTCTCTATGCAAAGATTGAATTCACTATCCCCAGTGTTACAATGTTGGACTCTAAACTATTTGACAAGGTTGAAAAAATACTGGAGTTGAACCCTTTTTGTTTTGTTTTATTTAACCCAAATAAGCAATTCCCATGAACATGAAGAAAAACTTGGATATAAATCAATTTCCACAGGAGTCTGATGAAGTTGTAGGAACCTAGAGTTTCCTGTATATTGAGGAATGTACTATGTGTGCACTGATCCAAGTCAGCTAATTCCTACTTTTTTTAAAACAAAAACTTCTTTTATGCCATGTTTAGAAGTTATGTCTAGTATCAATTTTCAACCTCTGAACAACCCAGTATTTCTCCACCCCTCAAAAAAAAAAAAAAAAACCAAACCAGGAAATAATTCTTAAAAGCCAGACTGCTGAAATTAATCTCTCTGTCACTTTATGGTTAATGCATATTTAAGAAAGTACCCAGTTAATGTTGGTTATAGGGTGGCAAGGCAGTAATTCTTATAGGGCAATTCAAACTTTTCTGTTGTATGTGAGCCTTACTCTTCAATCATTTCTAGCTACCCACCCACTGCTGTTTCTTTCTCTTCTCCCCTGGGCTGCTAAGCTAGGAGAGGAAGCATTTTGTGATGGGTGGGATAGATTTCCAGTACTCCCTGATGCTTCTAAATCTCTCATTTTGGCCTGGAGAAATTACCCTGCACAATTTGTAATATCAGACTGCATTGTGAGGAGAGGCTAAATGTCAGGGCTGGGAAAGCAGAATGATGAGGGGATAAATGTGATTGCCTTAAGGATGGCTGAAGATGATCTCATTAATCTTTCATTTTACGGACACTGGTTTCAAAGACAGACAAAAACGACTCAGAAAGCACAAATAGTAGAAGTGTGCTCTCAGGCAAGTTGTGGGACAAAAAGAAAAAAAAGTACTCCCCCATGCTGAGTTGGCAGAAATGTCATGTGCCTTTCATGATCCTACCACTTCAAAGTCTTCTGTATATTCATACTACTAATAGATCTTATCAAAAGAGCAAGAATGAAGTCCCATTAATTTTAGGAGAGGCCCTTCAAGATACTTTGTCCATGCCTTATTCTTTTGTAACATTTCCTGCAAAGCCACCATCTTTACAAATGAAAGAAAGAGGGATGCTATGATTCTTTCTCTTGATGATTAAACCTTTGCTCTGGTGCTCAGAAACACCATCACTTATGATATACAATATTTATATATAAAGCAAATGACATTTTGCTTTATATATAAAGTCAGTTTAGGTCAAAGTAAAAATTAGCATAATTTTAATGACTGCATTGAATAATGACTGCATTGAAATTCCTCCTCCTTTGTCGAAATCCTAGGCATAGTTTCAGATTCATCTATAATTCTTCCTCTTCCAGAAAACCTTCCTTGATTTTCTGTGTTCACATTGTCCTTCTGTCTCAAACTTCTTCTTTTTTTTTTAAAGCAATTGGGGTTAAGTAACTTGCTCAAGGTTACACGGCTAGTCATTACTTATGCGTGGGTGCTCATTTTCTGAGACCGGATCTGATCTTGGGTCATCCCAACTCCGAGGCCAGCGCTCTTACTCACTGCGCCACCTAGCCGCCCCTTTAGGGCAAATGGGGTTAAGTAACTTGCCCAAGGTTACACGGCTAGGTTTTTGTTTGTGTGGATTAAGTGTCAGAGGCCGGCTCCAAACTCAGGTCCTTCTGATTCCAGGGCTGGTGCTCTATTCACTGCGCCACCTAGCCGCCCCTTTTTTTTCTTTTTTTCTTTTTTTTTCTTTTTCTTTTTTTTATATTTCTCTATCTTTTATTATGTCATTTATTTTTTGTCCCTCCCAACTCCTCACCCCTGTAGGAAACCAAACCAAACTAAACTACGAACCCTTGTAACATATATAAAATCAGGTAAAACAAATTCTCATATTGGTCATTTCTAAAAATTTGTATTTCATTCTGTATATTAGGCCATCACCTCTCCATCAGGAGGTAGGAAGGAATTCTTCATCATTGGTCTTCTGGAATTATAATTGGTCACAATTCTTAAGTCTTTCAAAACTGTTTACTTTTACAATATTGATATTATAGTATGAATTGTTCTCCCGCTTTGGCAGTGAGTATGTATTTCATCAGTTTGAGATATAGACACCTTTTTGTCTGCATCTGTGGAGTTTAGTCAGATGGTGGACATCTCTGCCAAGATTGCAGTCTGAACATAAGTGGCTCTCAAACTTTGGGGTTTAGTGTCTGTGATGCTTAGTAGTAAATGAAGGGAACTTATTTCAACAGTTTAGCAGTCTAGGATAAGAAGACCCTTTCCCCCAATCCCCCCATGATTGATTACTATAGTGAGCTAGGTAAAGATGTACCTAAGAGTGGGTACAATTGCTTTGGTGCTTAGTGATTACATTTTTTTTTCTGGTTAATTGAGATTTTATTGTACTTTGTTCAGTTTGGGAATTCATAAGGCAGAGGTGGAGATGTTGGAGTGGGTTTTGAGAGTCTAATAAAGATACTACATATGTATATACTAGAAATCAGGGTCTGTGATTAAGGCTAAAAGAAAATTTGTATGAGTAACTGATATTTCACAGAGAAATTCCAGGCTTAATTTGTCCTTAAAGCAGCTACAAGAGATGGTTTTAAATGGAGAATTTAGCTTAAAGGTGAAATACTTCCTGATTGTGAGACATGGGGACAAATAGATCAGGTCCATAAGAACCCCAACTATGTCATAGTCATAAAATTAATTCTACTATTAATGAAGATACTTGAGCAGATTCAGCTGATACAGAATTTTGGTCCAACCCTGGTACTGGAACAGGCCTACATTCTTCTGTCTCTATGTAATCTGAAACTCAGTCTTCTCCTTGGTGCTGGCAAAGTTCTGATGTCTTTGTAATTTTGATAGTAGATACCAGGAACTGAAGACAAGCTTCTCAAGCATCTCTTGCTTCTTGTGTCTGAATGTCAAATTTTCTATTCAACTCTGGTTTTTTCATCAAGAATGCTTGAAAGTCCTCTATTCCACTGAATGACCATATTTTCCCCTGAAACAAGATACTCAGTTTTTCTGGGTAGGTGACCCTTGGGTTCATTCCCAGCTCTTTTGCCCTCTGGAATATCATATTCCATGCCCTTCTATCCCTCAGTGTAGAAGCTGCCAGGTCCTGGGCTATTCTGATTGTGTTTCCACAATATTGAAATTGTTTCTTCCTGGCTGCTTGTAGTATTTTCTCCTTGATCTGGGGATTCTGGAACCTGGCTATAATATTCCTGGGAGTTTTCTTTTTGGGATCTTTTTCAGGAGGTGATCTGTGGATTCTTTCAACCTCTATTTTGCCCTCTGGGTCTAAAACATCAGGGCAATTTTCCTTGAGAATTTCTTTAAGGATGATTTCTAGGTTCTTTCTTTGATCATGGCTTTCAGGTAGTCCAATAATTTTTAAATTATCTCTCCTGGATGTATTTTCCAGGTCAGTGGTTTTTCCCATGAGATATTTCACATTGCCTTCTATTCTTTCATTTGTTTGGATCTGTTTAACAGCATCTTGATTTCTCATAAAGTCACTAGCTTCCATTTGCTCCAGTCTAACACTGAAGGAATGAATCTCCTCAGTGAGCTTTTGAGATTCTTTTTCCATCTGGCAAATTCGACTTTTTAAGGCATTCTTCTCCTCATTGCCTTTCTGAGCCTCTTTTGCCATTTGAGTTAGTCTATTTTAAGGTGTTATTTTCCTCAGTCAGGCTGTTGACTGTCATTTCATACTTTTCTTGCATCTTTTTCATTTCTCTTCCCAAATTTTCCCCCACTTCTCTTATTTGCTTCTTAAGGTCCTCTATGGCCTGTGCCAGCTTGTATTTTCATTTGGGGCTTTTGGTGCAGGAGTTCTGACCTCACAGTCCTCCTCCATGCTTTGAGCCTCTTTGCCCCTAAAATAGGAGTCCAATGTTGAACTTTTCTGTTTATTTTGTTTCGTTTTCCTAGGCATATTGCCACTTAATTACTTGATTTTTGGGCTTGTTGCCACAGTAGGACTCTGCCACCAGACAGGGGAGCTTCCGCCCAAACGTGGGGTCTTCACAACTTCTGCCAGTTGGGTGGCCTCTGTAAAGCCTCCACCCACTCTGGCAAGTTGGATACCCACCCCAAACTTCCCCCCCAGACCACATTCCAGATCCAGGCAGTTTAAAGCAAAAGCAATTAACCCCCAGACTGATTGCTGGATCTTCCTACAGTTCGAAGACCAGGAGCAAGAGCCACTACTGACTCTGCAAAATGGCTTCTGTGCAGCTGTTTCTTCAGCAGCTTTTTGCCCCCAGGGGAGGAAGCCACGTGTTCCCCAATTACTGGTCCCAAAGTCCATAGGGCACTAACCTCTCACTTTGTCCTAGGCATATCTGTGCTGATAATTCTGGAATCGCCACAATTGCTGGTGTTCTGGGGTTCCACCAGCAGGCTGGAGGCCTGGCCGCCCTTGGGCTAAAACCTCGGACCTGGGCTTGGCTCTGAGGGCTGTGCTGGCCGCTCCCTGCAGGGCTGCTGGGCTATCCTCAGCAGGAGGTTAGCTTCTCTGTGCCGTTCTGTGGGTGCTGTGGCTCCAGAAGTTGTTCGGAGCTCCCTTTCACATTGTTTGAAATTTGTGTGGGGCAGAGCACATTGGAAATGCTGTTTCTACTCCGCCATCTTGGCTCCGCCCCTGTAGTGAGCTTTTAATTATGAATCTACAAACCAAGCCTTATCAATTATATGACATATATACATATATATATATATATATATATATATATATATACCTATATATATATATATATTAATTGGGTTTGAGAAAATGTAAAATATTTATCTTAGAATTCAATTCAAACAAACCCAGCAAATATTTATTACACATCTACTATGTAAGAAATAATGCTTTAGGCCCTAGGGAAACACAGAGCAAAATGAAGCATTTCTAAAGGAGTAAAATGCTATTGGAGGATATAACAGGTACACTGATATATGGATGTGGACTGGACCAGCGATTTCACTGATATGGGGAACCTTCTAGAAGATGAAACTCATTCTACCAGTGTATTTAAGCATCATCTCTGAAACTTAGAGTTTTAAAGAGTTGCCCAGAACACTGAGAGATTAAGTGACTTGCTCTGCTGGGTGGGCCTGACTCAGGCCAGTACAGTTAGTTTAGGTTTGGTTTAGGAATGCAATGAGATACTTATATGTCATTCAACAATTAACAAAAAGAGATTTACTTAAGTATATAAGCAATATTCAGCAAGGCAATTATTCCAGCACTCAGTTTGGGTAGATGTGTCTCACAAGAATCCATATGGAAATAAGTCTGGTCAGTAGGGCAGGATATGCTAATCTTAGGATATCTGCTGGGTCTGAGTGGCTCCAGCAATATATAGGTAGGTCTTTTTAAATTCTTAGGGAATCAAGAAGTCGTATCAATAGAGTGAGAGGTTATCAATAAGCTACCAGCTTGAGCTTTAGTCCTTAGGTCAATCAATTCCTGGGGACAACTTTGTTAGTTTTCAGGGAAAAACTAGATTAACTCATGTATGTAGGTTTGATTGGGAGAGGGATGGAGGGACAACACAGGTAGATAAGACACTTTTACAGGATCACACAGCCAGTAGATGTCAAAGAATTACTCAAACTCAATTTTTCCTTTCTCTGAGATCAACTCTATCCATTATGCCATACCCTCTTATAAACATATAAGTAGGTTTAAAAGTATATGCAAAGTAATAGAATTTAAGAAGACACTAATTGTATACATATCTTTAATGATATCATACAAATTCATAAAAGAACAGGAAAATAATAAATTTGGTTCAATTTAATAAACATTAACCACCTGCAATGTGGAAACACAGAGCAAGGCACTGGGGATGAAAAGACCAGGCCCAATGGCCTCTTAACTCAAGGAACTTTATTCATTTCCATTAAAGTTATCTGCTTCTCATTTTGGTGTGGAGTAAACCATAAAATCTCAAAGACTTTGTAGGAGCACATTATCTGATGATCCTTCTGGAATTGGAAAGGCTTTGAACACAGGCCACCAAAAGGGTATGCCAGCTCTACAAAGAGCAACCTAGCTATGTTCAGACAGGCCCATCATCAGGTGATGATCTTTTAGTCAAAGATATTCTCCTGCTCACCAAGTTGTTGAGGGAGTATGATCTATGTAAGTGGAAGGAGTCCAAGTGCCAATGTAATCATGAATCCTTGACTTAAGAAAGTTTTGCATTAAATCTGTGTGCCAGGTACATGACTGGTATCTTTAGGCATTATACTAGAGTGGAAAGCACAGTGAATTTCAAGTCAGGATACCTAGCTTCAAATTTCTGCTCAACTCCTCATTTTTCTGCGTGGTTATAGCCAAGGCATAACTTCTCTAGTCATTAATTTCCTCATCTGTAAAATTATTGAGTTAAAATAGAAAATCCCTAAGGTTGTTTTTAGTTCTAAAATGTTGTGTTCTAATTATTGCAGCATTCAGATTACAAAATTTAGCCAAGGAACAATATATTCACCAGAAGATTCTGGGCAATCATTTACCAAGAAAAATAAAACAAAAACAGGATAATTATTAGAAAATGCCCTAGATAGTATTTTCACTTAGCCAACATTCTATTTAGTGGAACTCATTTCTTTTGAAATCAATAATAGAATGTAATTGGTGTTCTCAGTGACTTCTTGAAACACTATAAGTGCTTTAAATTATTTTTGAGTCATTAGAAAAAAAAGTTTCATCAAAGTTATGTATATATTTATCATAAAATATATTTTGTTATATTTAAAAACCTTGTAAGAGGGAGGAGCCAAGATGGCAGAGTAGAAACAGCTCTTCCAAGCCTCTCTGCCCCCAGATTCCCCACAAACTATGTAAAAAAGGACTGTGAACAACTTCTGGAGCCCCAGCACCCACAGAACGACACAGAGAAGCTAACCTCCCGCTGAGGACAGCCCAGCAGCTCTGCAGGAAGGACCAGCGCAGTGGTCTGGGAGCCGGCAGCGCGCAGAGCACAGAGCGCAGGAGCCGAGCCGAGCTGAGCCGAGCGAGCGCAGGAGCCGAGCCGAGCCGAGCCCAGGTCCACATGAGCCGAGCCCAGGTCCACATGAGCCGAGGTTTTAGCCCCAGGGCACCAGGGCCAGCAGCCTGCTGGAGGAACCCCAGAACACCAGGAGCTGTGGGGATTCCAGAATTATCAACATAGACATGCCTAGGACAAAGTAAGAGGTTAGTGTCCTATGGACTTTGGGACCTGTATTTGGGGAATGCGTCAGCTCCCTCCCCTGGGGGCTAGAAGCTGCTGAGGAGACACGCCATTTTGTAGTTTTCAGAGGCATTTCCTGCTCCCAGCCTACAAATCGTGGGGAGATCCAGCCATCAGTCTTGGGGGGTAATCGCTCTTGCTTTAACCTCCCTGGATCTGGATTGTGATCTAGGGTGGAAGTTGTGGGTGGGTTTACAGCTTGCCAGAAACGGAAGTTGCCCCCCAACACGTTCGGGACGAAAATTCCTCTAGCTGGCCTTAAAGTCATAGTGTGGCAACAAGCCCAAAAGTCAAGCAATTAAGTGGCAACATGCCAAGGCAAAGGAAACAGAAAAATGCAACCCTGGACTCCTATTTTGGGGGCATAGAGCGGGAAAAGGACTGTGAGGTCAGAAGTCCTGCTCCAAAAGCCCCAGGGGAAAACATGAGCGGGTTGCAGGCCATAGAGGACCTTAAGAAGGACTTTAAAAATCAAATAAGAGAAGTGGAGGAAAAACAGGAAAGAGAAATGAGAAGGATGCAGGAAAAGTATGAAATGAGGGTCAACAGCCTGACTGAGAAAACAACACCTTAAAAAATAGACTAACTCAAATGGCAAAGGAGGCCCAAAAGGGCAATGAGGAGAAGAAAGCCTTAAAAAGTCAAATTTGCCAGATGGAAAAAGAATCTCAAAAGTTCACTGAGGAGATTCATTCCTTCAGAGTGAGACTGGAGCAAATGGAAGCTAATGACTTTATGAGAAATCAAGATGCTGTTAAGCAGATCCAAACAAACTAAAGATTAGAAGGCAATGTGAAATATCTCATGGGAAAAACCACTGACCTGGAAAATAGATCCAGGAGAGACAATTTAAAAAGTATTGGACTACCTGAAAGCTATGATCAAGGAAAGAACCTAGAAATCACCCTTCAAGAAATTCTCAAGGAAAACTGCCCTGATGTTTTAGATCCAGAGGGCAAAATAGAGGTTGAAAGAGTCCACCGATCACCTCCTGAAAAAGACCCCAAAAAGAAAACTCCCAGAAATATTATAGCCAGGTTCCAGAATCCCCAGATCAAGGAGAAAATACTACAAGCAGCCAGGAAGAAACAATTTCAATATTGTGGAAACACAATCAGAATAGCCCAGGACCTGGCAGCTTCTACACTGAGGGATCGAAGGGCATGGAATATGATATTCCAGAGGGCAAAGAACTGGGAATGAACCCAAGGGTCACCTACCCAGCAAAACTGAGTATTTTGTTTCAGGGGAAAATATGGTCATTCAGTGGAATAGAGGACTTTCAAGCATCTTGAGGAAAAAACCAGAATTGAATAGAAAATTTGACATCCAGACACAAGAAGGAAGAGATGCCTGAGAAGGTAATCAGGGAAAAGAAATCAAAAGGAACTTATCAAAGTTGAACTATTTGCATTCCTATATGGAAAAGCAATAACTGTGACTGATGATATCTTTCTCACTATGAAAATAATGGAAGAAGGGGGTGTGGTCATATAAATACATATGTGAATGTGTGTGTATATGGTTACAGTTATATGGATAGAGGGCATAGGTTGAATTTGTTGGGAAGGGAGAATACTCAAGGGATGAAATTATGAGGTGAGAGAGGAAAGTGGCAAGAGGAGATGGGGAGAGACAGGGTAGGTAAACTATCCCATGTAGAAGAAGCAAGGGGAAGTGGTTGCAAAGGAGGGGGAGAATAAGCAAGGCTAAAAAGACAAAACCACATTCCCATTGAATTTGGTTCAGGGAGAAAATGACATACATACTAAATGGGATATCTCAACCTGCAGCAGGATAGGGGGAAGGGGATGAGAGGAGGGATGATGGATGGGAGGGCATCCTTGGGGTGAGGGGAGGTTGGAAGTACCCACTATAGAAGAGGGACAGGATTATGTAGGGAATGGACCAGGTGGGGGGTGGGATGAGTGGGAGGGAATTATAAGCAGCCTTGTACAATATATCTACTATGGTAATGTTTTGCATAGCTAGACATGTACAATATATACTGAATTACTTATCTTCCCAGAGGGAATGGGTGACAAGAGAGGAAGGAAATGAATCTGAAATTCGAGGTCTTAAGATTATATGTTTCAAATATATATATATATATATATATATATATATATATATATATATATATATATATATATATATAAAACCTTGTAATATAGTGATCAGTATATGATACTTCTTTGTATTGGTTCATGTTCTTCCAAAGAAAACTTGAGTGAGAACTTTAATTACATTGCTTTAAAGTGTATACCCATTAATTATTTTTTTTTCAAGAAAATATCATTTTGGATGTGTTATCTATAGCTAGGGACAGATTACATTAAGACCAATATGGCAATAGTTTCACTCCCCGTCCATCTCATGCCTTTGAACTAGTTGTCTTCCATACCTAGTGATATCTCTGCCTTTCATATCCTATAGCTCTGCTCAAAGGTCATCTCAAGTCTTACTTTAATGAGAAGACTTATCAGATTTCCCCTCAACACTCCCTCCATTTCCCCACACCAAAATTTTGTTTTGTGATTTTATTTTATTTTATTTTATTTTATTTTATTTTGGTATCTGTAGGCACATCTGTATGAGTAGAAAATTAGTTACTTGAGTTCAGAGACTTTTTTGGTTGGAGAATTGTGTATCAGCAGTGTCTAGATCAGAGCTTAATAAATACTTGAAAAATCATATTCAATTGAACCAGTAGAGTTAATAGCTGATCATGTCAGACAAAAGAGAGTTGTTTTTTTATCCGGCCTCAGACACTTAACACTTACTAGCCCTTTACCTTGGGCAAGTCACTTAACCCCAATTGTCCTGCCTTCCCCTCCTCCAAAAAGCAAAAAAAAAGTGGTTTTTTTTAGGTGATGGATAGAAGATGGTCATTCTTGTTTCTTTTCAAAACTTAAGAGATGAGTTCAGTTTTACCCATGTAACTTCCATTTGTATGAATAAAAGTGTTTTGTGTGAAATATGTGATTAAATCAAGGAGATTTTTAATTTGGTTAAATCAAAAATATTTTTAATACTGAAAGGGCCAAGGCTTCTAGGAACATTTCAAAATAGTAAATTATAATAATAATTATTATAATGGCTAAATCTTACCTTATAGTAATAGAGTATATTGCTAAACAAATAAGAAATGGCTATTAATTCCCTCAATGTTACTGAGGCATTGTGATGCAGAAAAAAAGTGCTGGATCTGGAGTCAGAAGACCTGGATTTGAATCCCACCTCTCCCACTTATTTGTGCAGGCTTAGACAAGGAACTCTGGCACTGTTTCCTCATCAATAGTTTGAGGAGGTTGGACCAAGTTAATTTTAAATTCTCTTCTGGTTCTAAATCTACCAGTCTATGACCTCAATTCCTTTTCATGGCACCAATTTAAATTCACAGGCTATGATTCCTCTGATTATGATCCAGAAAATTTAGGACCAGATTAAAGTGTTTCAAACTCACATTCAAACTAGAATCTTAAAACGTTAGAACTTATAAGAACTTTAGAGATCATCTTCCCAGTTACAATTTTGAATTCAGACCTCCCCCAGTCTTTTCATTTTTGTTTATTCTATTAGGAAATGGAGGGGGATAGGGGATTTCCTCTCATACTGAGTTACTTTCCACTAAATTAAGGTGTAAGCCATTGATTGATGTCTTTCTTAAGATATCACTTTTCTCCTAATTATACTATGTTATTCCTTTAGTGCTGTAAGAGGGCAGTGATAAACCTGTGACTTTCACAGAATTTGTTCTTGATCATAAGGAGACAAGATCACAGACTGAGAGTTGGAAGGGAAGTTAACGTCATTTATTTCAGCACTCCCATTTTGTAGATGAGGAAACTGCGACTATGAAAGGTTAAGTGATTACTCATGGTCATATAGGCAGTGGGTGACAGAGCTATCATTAAAACTCAGGGTCTCTTTATTTCAGATTTGGTTAGCATAGAGACAGGATGGTGGATCCCTGATGACTTAACTATTTCCATATCCTCCTGGGTACATAGGGGTGGGAGTGGGGGTTTCCTCTCTTTCACCAAAGGATCACTATCTCTGAACTCATTTATTTAGTTCTGGGGGAACCTGACATTTACAGAGACAGGGCAGGCTCCTGTTCATTGTCTCTGGCTCTTTTTATTCCCCACCATGAAACCCGGGGGAAAATCATTAAAGGAGAATTTTGTTTTGATTCACATCTAGGGTCTCTCAAAAGAGGAATAAGATGGTACTCAAAGTGCATTGTAGATCAGGGATAGGATGGAAATGTATTTCTTCCTCACAAAATAAATGCTTAAAACAAACAAACAAAAGAATCATAAAGAAGCATTGACAAAGATATAAAACAAGAAAAAGTAGCCTAAAACTCTTATTATATTTCCTTGAGAGGTTGCTACTTAAGGCATTGAAATATGGAACACTTGGTGGGAGTTTGAATGAGTGTTTTATTTTCATTCCCATTATACACAATCAAAACAAGTCCCTCAAGTTTTATGTCTTTGTATAAGCCAGGCCAAGCTTTTTTCTCATATTCTTCTCAGGGGTTACTTTTCCTATGCAAGTCCTGTGTAATGGTAGCAACAAAGTACACCTTCTTCTGAAGGGCCAACATTGACTAAAGAACCCAAGTACTCCCCAACCCTAGAATTTTCATCTCATGATTATTGTTTGTCATCTATGCTGAGGGAAAAAAAAACAAAACCAAAAGAGAAGAAGCAGCCAGAAGCCCAACACCTAAGGTCAGGCTCTCTTGGGTATCACATATTTTGGTTGCCATGGGAGATCCATTGTTGTCTTGAGGGAGAGGTACCTGTCTACTTCAAAGGAAGAGAGAAAGAGAGAGGGAGGGAGGGAGGGAGAGAGAGAGAGAGAGAGAGAGAGAGAGAGAGAGAGAGAGAGAGAGAGAGAGAGAGAGAGAGAG